>HG995345.1:5765502-6365502 GCA_905333045.1 Lysandra bellargus | reverse complement strand
TTTATACACATTGCGCGTCACATTTTACTACGGTACTAAAGCTGATATCAGACGGTTTACTCGAGCGATTGGTCATTTGAAAAAATACTTTATTTTCTTTGAATTCATTTAGTACTAATTTTGTTTTAAGTAAAGCGTAACTCGGGATAAAAGACATGCTAAATGAAACGAGTGCGAGCCGGACTCACGCATGAAGGGTTCCGTACCATTATAAAGCAAAAATAGGCCAAAAATTGTATTTTTTGTATCGGAGCACCCCTTTAGTTTTTATTTTATTTTAATATTATAATTAAATATTAAAGTACACGTATAACACAGTACCTTGTGAAAAAATCAAGTGCCTACCTGTTTCCATTATTGACATAGAGCAAAAAAGGCCGCAAAAACCACGTTTGTTGCATGTATGGAATCCCACCTTAAATATTTATTTTAATTCGTTTTTAGTATTTGTTGTTATAGCGGCTTCTATAGCGGCTACAAAAATACACCATCTGTGAAAATTTCAGAAGTCTAGCTATAGCGGTTACTGACATACTTACAGCCTGGAGACATACAAACAGACGAACATCGAAGTCTCAGTAATAGGGTCCGGCTTTATCCTTTGGGTACGGAACCCTAAAAGGAAAACAAAAAACGAATTGTTTATCAGCTTTACACATCTCTATGCAAGTTCTCGTCAACAAGTGCGTACGCGCTTTAAAATGGCGGCCGAAACAAAATGGCGCGGGCGGGCAAAATTAAAATGGCGCGCAAAAACATATGATACGTGGACTTGAATTCTTTTCGCGTGCACATCAAACCCATTACGAAACATTAAGCCGTGTTGTCCGTGACGGGAATAAAATTTGACATTTTTCAACATATACATTTGTTTTTTAGTCAAAAAATCAATTTTAATGTCCGCCAGCTTTTGCCCGCGGCTTTGCTTTCGTGAAGTAGTATTTTTGGCATACAATCTTTGTTCCCCTGAGGGATGGTCCTTTGGAAAATTCTTTCTCAGTGTTGGTGAAGTGAATGCAAGATCAATTATTATTTGTCCATTATTAAAAAAATAATAAAAAAACTAATATTAATCTGTAAATAATAAAATTACGATTCTGTTTTATAAAATAATCATACATTTCATACGCAGCTTGGGTAAAACCGTCATCAGATAATAAAAAAAAACTCCCTATAAATAAAAGACAGCAATCATTGAGTAACAAAGAAATTCAGATGTCACTCCTACTCAATACATTCAAGAAAGGGCTGTCAAGAGCGATCTAAAATTATCCACCAGCAAAAGGCGTGACTGACATACGTGGCCAGCTGACCTTTTTAGCCATAAATTAATGTGACCCTTCTTTATTATTACCGTCGGTCCATTATTTTTGCAATTAGGTCCAGGTTTTGAGTCGACCTCTGCTAATGGGTGGCCGCGCTTCGTAAATTGTAATTGTCATACAGACGAAAAAAGTCACAAAATGGGAAATTTTATGAAGGCATTGATTTTACGATACGTTTACGATTATTCGCATTACAAATAGGCTTTAGCCTTGGGCTTTAGGCCTTTAGGCTTGTCTGAGATTGCTGGAGTGACGTAAAGAAAATTAGCAGGAACTACCGTTAAAAATTGTCATGTCAAATGAGAAGTGTTGTTCTAGCACTCATATTGTCAAAATTTAAACTCCTATTTTAAAGAACCACTAAAATTATTATTTATAAGAATCTGCTGTTTCTTATTACCATGTCAAAGAAGTTACCCCCAAAATAGAAACTACTGTTTCAACTCCCTGCGACAAAAATATGTATCCTTCTCGTGAATAATAGTTGTCATTAAAAGCCTATTCTTGCCCTGTACCCTTCGATTTATTTCAATTGGTGCTGGAATAGGTGGGCGCCATATTTATTTTAATGACGTCATCAATCTTGTAATCCGGAACTATTGAAATGTGTAATAGTGTCTATATCGAATTGAAACCAATAGTTTAGTTTATTTTTTTTTGACGGTAATCTTTTTGAAAAGCAAAATTTTTGACAGAACCCCAAAATGAACGAAAAATTTAATAATTAAATTGTCGTGTTGCAGCGATTCCAAACTCCTCCGGCTTGACCGAATTCGATGAAACTTTGTGTACTTTTTGTGGGTCTGAGTATCAACTAAGTAACATTTTTAATACACAAAATAACTTATATAGCAGAACTATGTTTAACGAGTGTTAAGTGCTAAGCTAGTTTAGTCAAGCTAGTAAAATAGTTGGGGAGGGGAAGAGGGGATTTCTGAACTAGCTCGAGCGTGCCAGATTAAGCTTGTATAGGTGTTCGCGCCAAATTCTAGCGCGACGTTGGCAACACTGCAGCGCGTGAGTTTGCTCTGTGCTGTCGACGTCATACGCTAGACACGCGAGTGATATACAAGACTTTCCGCCTTGAACCGTGAACGGCGCGCGCTCGTTAAACATACGAAAATCTCATCTCCCGTGCCTTATCCCGTGACGTGATCAGCTCAGTGAATATTACAGTGATTATAGACTAAAGGACCAAGGTGATAGTGTCGTGTGACCACGGACATCAGCACTTCTCAGCCCACCTACGCAGCCGCCAGCATATATCATCAACAGGTACCCATCTTTGTCTACCTTCATTATATCCTTTCTACAACCGTCGTAGGGTTTTCGCCCCTACATTTTCTGGTCCTATCGACCCGTCCAGGGACCTCTGGTCATTTTAGGTACCTCCGCTGACTCGTAGGAATTTTTTTTCGCCCGGTCGTTCACATGCCACCCGGCGAAAATTGAAAATACAGTCCACTATGCCCATATTTCTGCCTAAATCTAATTAGAATTCCATTCTATTGTCAATATTCTATCGAATGAAGTAGCCTCCACACATTTTTCATCTTCCTACGGCAATTTTCTTGCAAAAATTTGCCAAATACGTACTTCGCCCGCCCGCCATTATAGTTCACAGAGACAACCAAATACGAACTTCGTTCGCCCGCCATAATTATTAACAAAGACAATTAAATCCCGTTTCATCTTATTAAATAGGTGCCATCCAATTATTTTCAGCCCATTTTTAAAATCTATATTGCATTTAAATTAAATCCCAGAATATATTTCTGCCCAAAATACCTATATACAATATTTTCAACAAAATTACGTCGTGTTATAGAACAAAGGAACTTATTCATACATCGCATAGTTTGTGCCTTATACCATTATAACATTAAGTGTTATTTTTGTTTTACGTTACGTTATTTTTGTTTTACGTTATAACTTAGCACCTCGAGTAAGTACTTGATTTAATTACCCGTCCCTTATCTATCGTTCGATCGCCGCGCGCGCATACCTGCGCTTCGATAAGAAACATCTGTTTATTGTTTTCAACTTAAGCAATAACAATCGGCTTAGGCATTTAAGCGTTTTGTTTCGCTTAATTAATGGTATTGTGGTCGTTCCTGTGTTGTAATTGTATAGACACATATTGGCTTGGCACACTGCTACACATAAGTATTTTATATTCAGTTTATTTCACATTAAAATGCCTACAAAGTCTCAGGCTGCCGTCAAGCAATATAGGCAATTTAATCTTTTTTTTAGAGGAGCACGCGCGCTGCGTCGGGACAGAATGTCCGACGCCAGCGCGCGCTGCTGAGTCTCAAGGTCAAGCGGGCCCTTCCCGTCAACAACCCCCCTCCCCCCGTTCTCTGCGCGGTCCCCGCTTTGGACCCATCAGCCCAGCGTGTCAGCGCTCGCCCTCAGCACATACCATGCGTACCCCGCTTTGGACCCATCAGCCCAGCGTATCAGCGCTCGCCCTCAGCACATACCATGCGTACCCCGCTTTGGACCCATCAGCCCAGCGTATCGGTGCTCGCCCTCAGCACATACCATGCGTACCCCGCATGTCAGCCCAGCTCCATCTCATTCTCGCCAACACTATATAACCCTCTCTCCCCCCCGACGGGTTCAGCACGTATACTCAGCTCAAGCCAGTCATAAGTCTAAATTTTACTGCCCATACTGTAGGTCAACGGAACATAAATTAATAGCTTGTCCCAAGTACAACCATCAGCCCACTCTCGTCCGATCCTACGGACTATACGGACCGGTGGTAGGCACCAGTAGTATCAACGTTCTGAAAGTATTTGTTGCAAATCTATTCGGAAATGAAACAATTTTTATTATTTTTATTTTATTTATCAGCCCACTCTCGTCCAATCCTACGGACTATCAGCCCACTCTCGTCCGTTCCTACGGACTATCAGCCCCTTACAGCCGGCCATTTCCTCATAGGCCGTCCGCTCACAGCTCTTTCCGAGCACACAATAGATGACAGAGTCATATCCCCCCTTAAGCGCTTTCAGCTCATCCAATCTCTCTCTCAGCGCTTCTGGGCTCTCTGGACCAAGTCCTACCTCCATACCCTTTAAATCCGCTCCAAATGGCTTTCCTCTTCCTCGCCACCCAAAATTGGGGAACTGGTTCTGCTCAAGGAGGACAGTCTGCCTCCGCTCCAATGGAAGATGGGAAGAATCACACGCCTACTACCTGGGAAGGATAGAGTCATGAGAGTCGTGGACTTGGCCACCTCACAAGGCCAGCTGCGGAGACCTGTCGGCAAGATTGCCCGGCTCCCACTGGATTCAGCTCAAGATGGGGATCAGCTCACGCCCATTGCCGGCCCCCCCCAGGATGTTCGCGCCAAATTCTAGCGCGACGTTGGCAACACTGCAGCGCGTGAGTTTGTTCTGTGCTGTCGACGTCATACACTAGACACGCGAGTGATATACAAGACTTTCCAACTTGAACCGTGAACGGCGCGCGCTCGTTAAACATACGAAAATCTCATCTCCCGTGCCTTATCCCGTGACGTGATCAGCTCAGTGAATATTACAGTGATTATAGAGTATAGACTAAAGGACCAAGGTGACAGTGTCGTGTGACCACGGACATCAGCACTTCTCAGTCCACCTACGCAGCCGCCAGCATATATCATCAACAGGTACCCATCTTTGTCGTAGGGCTTTCGCCCCTACAATAGGCTTCCGATATTTGTGTCTAATTATCATGGTATAGAAATCAGATTTCTCACGTGGTGGGTTAATAAATTTTTTTTTGAATATTGAAATGTCATCGGATCTGTCAGATTAAGATAGGGGATGTTTAGTATACCCCAAAGAAGCCTCCATATAAAGCACTGACGATTCAAAGGTTAGATAAGCCTGTAGGAACATTTTAAAATATAAAAAAATTAAGCTTCATATTTTCTTAACTAAGCTTCGCAGATATTTTATTTTGAACTAACCTAAATGTTTTAGCCCTTGTTGTCTAAAATATATTTATAATTTACCTTAATAAGCGATTTTCTGAATATATTTTCTTTTTCAAAACTTTAAAATGGCTGCAGTTTCTGAACCCACCGCTAAATTAAAAAACGCTCTTATTTTTTTTATCAGTTTTACCTAATGTAAAAAACCTGCTAGGTCTCCATGACGCTCGAGTGACTACACAAATAGCATCCTCCCCTCCCCTACTTTAAATATAGATACGCTTAAAAAGCTGCTTACCTCTAACTTCTCGAAATGTCGTTAGGGCAAATCTTCATATCATTTTTGCTCAGAATTTTTCACATTCCATTAAGTCTGTTGTATGTCGGAGAATTAGGACACTTACTCATTTACCTTCTTGCTTACTTACCCTAATCTAATTCAGCGCCACGTAATGCCTTCTGAAGCAAATAATCATAAATTATCCACGTTTGCTGTGTAAGATGTAAATAATTATGATGCTTAATGGTGCTAAGAGTGGATATATCTTATCTTTATTTATTACTAGCGACCCGCTCCGGCGTTGCACGGGTATGAAATATATAGCCACTGAAAAAAATATTAAAATCGATAGCCTATGATCCTTTACGTGGTCTATTTCTTATCTGTGCCAAATAACATAAAAATTGCTCCAGTAGTTCGCAAGAGCCCCCTAACTTTCAAATAATTTTACCCGTTTTTCCCACATTCTCCTATTAGTCTTAGCGTGATAAAATATAGCCTATAGCCCTCCGCAATAAATAGGCTATCTAACACTAAAAGAATTTTTCAAATCGGACCAGTAGTTCCTGAAATTAGCGCATTCAAATTAGCCCTTTCAAATAATTTTCCCCGTTTTTTCCACATTTTCCTCTATTTCTTCGCTCCTATTAGTCTTAGCGTGATAAAATATAGCCTATAGCCTTCCTTGATAAATGGGCTATCTAACACTGAAAGAATCATCAAAATCTGTTGCGTAGTTTTAAAGATTAAAGGGAACAAAGGGACATGGGGGAAAAAAGCGACTTTGTTTTATAATGACGCCTGAAACTCCATTGCACCAAAATTCGTTTATCATGTAGGAACTGTACATTTTTATATGATAAAACATTCTATATCCTACCTCCCTATCCTAGGGATAAAAGTATCCTATGACCTTTTCCGGAACTCAAAGTTTCTCCATACCAAGATGTAAGTCGATTCAGCGGTTTAGGTTACTTAGAAACTATTTAGTCATCAGCTGTGGTTTAGGCGTGAAGAGGTATTATTATAGATTGTGCTAATGTTAAATAATATTTTAGCCGGAAGATATTTTTGTGCAACAAGACTTCTTTATCTGGCGGATTGGGGATATTGGATATGTGGGACTCCCCAGGCGCGGATTTACCCACCAAAACCTCAAGGTGCTATTGCGCTTTCCACTCAAGATAGAGTCGAGGGAACGATTAGCTTTGCCGAATCGTGTCAGGAGCGTAGCTACTACCGTATCTGCCGTATTAATTACATGGGGCCCCCAATATTTTATAATTTTTGCATTTCTTTATTTTGAGAAAAGTCTTTACCCTTTGTAAGGGCCCCCAAACATTTTTTATGTGAAGTTTCATTAAGGCATGCTACGCTTCTGAATTGTGTATAAAAGTCTAGCATTATGATACCTATCCATTCACTTTAATTTAAGGTACTGCAAAAACCTAAGTTGAACGTTACGAAGTTTTTTGGTAGTTGGTACAGTTTGTCTTGTCGAGTGAATTAACCAGAAAGATTCCTCGCTGATTGAAAGGAACACAACTCGCACCATTATACACTGGAATGCAATCCATACTAATATTATAAATGTGAAAGTGTGTCTGTCTATGTGTCTGTCTGTCTGTCTGCCTGTATGTCTGTTACCTCTTCACGCTCAAACCGCTGAACCGATTTTGCTGAAATTTGGCATGGAAATACTTTGAGTCCCGGGAAAGGACATAGGATACTTTTAATCTCGAAAAAATGTACGGTTCCTGCGCGATAAACGAGTTTTGGCGCAACGGAGTTGCGGGCGTCATCTAGTTCAGTATATTTCAGTGCCCGTTTACATTATTCCAGTAGTAAGCGCTGGGCGCTGCGTTGATACTGGAATAATGTAAACGGGAATTGGGAATTGGGAATTGAATCGCTGGATTGGAATAATGTAAAATAATGTATTATAGTGTAGCGATGCCAAATGCGGCTATCGCGGATCAGGATGATCCGTCTGATCGTTTTATAGTTCTGTTCAATAAAAATATTTTCATATCGATGGTTTTAAAATCGAAGGATAATAACAAACATCCGAAACGGAATAAATAAGATTTATTCTACGGTGGAAGAATAAATCGTATGCAGTATTTTCATGCATTTATCCTGGAACGCCAGTAAGATATATCGACTGGAGTCTTTGTACTTTTGATTTATCACCACTAAATCTTCCTTCAATACTGGTTTAATCGAAACAAAATACTTCCTACGGTCATAGGGTAACCCAGAAAGAAATATGGTGGAGAAGAAAAGCTCACCTACATTATTACTTATATTCGTGAGTTATGGGTTCTAGACTTACCATAGATATTGCTGTATTAGCGTTATAGTTTGTGCGTTATAAGATGATAGATGACAGTTCTCATATTCCTTGCTACGGATTTTTTTACAAGAAAACAAAAAAATCAAAAATATGTAATAAATTATATTCCATCTACAAAAACAAATGTTTCCTATGACTGTAAATGAATAAAAATGAAAAGTTGCTAAATGCTAACTTATTAATATAAAATTACAAATATTAACAGTGAAATAGGAGTATGAAATTATTGATACGAAAATATTTGAAAAATGTCAGATGCATGAAACGGAACATATGCCGATAGAGATTGACACTGTTGAATCGAAATCAAATCGATTAAAAGTGCAGCCATCTTAAATCGCTAGCGCCACTTTGAAACGTCAGTACGAAATCGATAATTTCGATTGCAATTCCTTTACGAATTGATTCGATATTTTTAAATTATCGATTAAAATTTTTAGGTAACTTCCCTACTATTGTCAATTATAATGTGTCACCCATATCATCTTAAAACGCACAAACTATAGTTGATATTTCAAAGATGAACATATTTTCTATGAAGCATTCAAAACTATGCTTTATTTAGTATACAAGAAGATAAAAATTGACATACTTCTCGCGGTATCAGACTGCCTGTTTTTTAATTTGCTCATTCAAAAGTGCAGATAAGCTTAAAGCGGTGACATTAGGCCAAAGACGAGTTCTTTTATTATATCTTATCTGTATGGATTAATAATCCGTACAGATAAGATGTATGGATAATAATCCATACTTCCATACTAATATTATAAATGCGAAAGTGTGTCTGTCTGTCTGTCCGTCTGTCTGTCTGTCTGTTTGTCTGTCTGTCTGTCTGTCTGTCTGTCTGTCTGTCTGTTACGTCTTAACGCTCGAACGCCTGAACCGATTTTGCTGAAATTTGTCATGGAGATACTTTAAGTCCCGAGAAAGGATATAGGATAGTTTTTATCCCGAAAAAATGTACGGTTCCCGCGCGATAAAAGAATTTAGGCGCAACGAAGTTGCGGACGTCACCTAGTAATATTTATACTTTTATGGATGACAAGAAGACGCCCGCAACTCCGTTGCGCCTAAATTCGCGGAAACTCGCGGAAATTTATCTCGCGGAAACCGTACATTTTTCCGGAATGAAAACTATACTATGTCCTTTCTCGGGACTCAAAGTCAAATGCCTCACAAATCACCTTCGTAAGTCAACAGTAGTACTTGACGGTTGTGAATCCAGCGCTTTTTACACTACCTCAGGTGTACCACAAGGTTCAATTCTGGGTCCATTATTCTTTGTCATTTTCATTAACGACTTAAGTGATGTCATCGTTACCTTCAAAGTATATATTATGTTTGCTGATGACTTAAAAATCACTCGTGTGGTAAATGGTCTGATTGACCAAACTTTGCTGCAGCGTGACTTGGAGAATCTAGTTGCATGGTGCCAAAAGAATAAAATTGATCTTATAATACATTAAAATGTTTTCACATCAGATTCTCTCGTGACGTAATAAGTTTGAGACCAATTATACTATTCACAGGGATAATGTCAGTTCTATATCTGAAGTCTCTGACTTGGGCGTAATCATGGATAGCGAACTTAGTTTCATACCTCATGTTGACAACAATAAGTTCTGCAAGCAAATCATTGGGTTTCATTCTTCGAAATGGTAAAGATTTCAAAAGACCACAAACTCTTATTCTCCTTTTCAACAGCTTAGTCAGAAGTAAACTAGAATATTGTAGTTCAGTATGATCCCCTACCTACAAAATCTATATACAGAGGATTGAGAAGCTGCAAAAGCGCTTGCTAAGGAGTAAGTGTTTTAGAAACATCTTCGACCATAACGAAACACGTTTCTAGGTAATTTTTAATCAAATTCTTCACAATTTTATTAATCTTTTTTTTTAAATTTAATTTTAATTACTCTTTAAATTTTAATCAATAATTATAATGTAAATATAGTAATGATTTTTGTTTTTTATTGTTTTTAATAACTTTACAATTTTTATGTCATGTAAGTATGTCTCATTTTTAGGGTTCTGTACCCAAAGGGTAAAAACGGGACCCTATTCATGAGACTTCGATGTCTGTCCGTCTGTATGTCTGTCTCCAGGCTGTATCTCAAGAACCGCTATAGCTAGAGTTCTGAAATTTGCACAGATTGTGTATTTCCGGTGCCGCTATAACAACAAATACTAAAATAAAAATAAAATTAATATTTAAGGGGGGCTCCCATACAACAAGCGTGATTTTTTTGGCCTTTTTTGCTCGTAATGAATAATGATAAGACTTGAAACTTTCACGAAGGCCTTAAATGTATGTGTTATTTAATAATTCATAATAATATTTAAATATAATAAAAAATTAAGGGGGGCTCCCATACAAAAAACACAATTTTAGTCTATGTTTGCTCTATAACGGTACGGAAAACTTCGTGCGCGAGTCCGACAAACACTTGGCCGATTATTATTTAATGCTATGTACAATTATTATACTTAATTATGTTTTTAGAAAATATGTATTGTTCAATGCAATTAAATGTATTTTTTAATTTTTAATAATTTAATTTAATTTAGTTTTAGTTTAATATTTTTTATTGTTTAATGCATGTTGAGGCCGAATGTAACTACTTATTGTATCTAGCTGTAATTTTATTAATCATGAATTTATGTATTTATTGATACAAAACTGTATTTGGTCCTTCAATAAATAAATAAATGTAGCGAGTAGGCAACCCAGTCGGGTGACGGTTTCTAGGCAACGGACTGTTGAGGAATGGAGGCTCGGATTTTGCAATGGTATTGTAACAGTTTCTAATTTGTATTTTGTGGTAATAAAGATTGTATTGTATTACATAAATAAATAAATAAATAAATGCCAAATTTCAGCAAAATCGGTTCAGTGGTTTGAGCGTAAAGAGGTAACAGATAGACAGACAGACAGACACACTTTCGCATTTATAATATTAGTATGGAGATATGGATTATATTATATTATTAGCCTAGCCGACTTGTAAAATATAAAAGGTACAATGGGCATTGTCCAAAAAAAATCACATGTACTTTTTATATTTTTTTTCGTTAAAATAGGGTATTTTAAGAATATAAATTAAATAATTTTGAAATTCATTGGCTAGTTTTTTCTCAATCAATTTTTAAAGTTTCGCTCTGACGTCATCATCGGCGGCCAATTGACCTGTGCAATATGTTTTTTTTTCCTTTCAATCTTATTTATAATGGCTGGTTCGTCAAATGCAAGTGCTCATTATGTGAAAGCTGATACGAGAAGCTTACCAAAAGTTCGAAAAGTAATTTTGGTCGAATTTATTGCTAATTTAACGCCATTGAAGGTCAAACTAAGGTTAAACATATTTGTTCAAAAATATAAGTACTAATGGGTATTTTTTTCGTTTATATACAGAAAAACGATCACTGACCTTATTCCTCGAAATGTTTTTGTAATGAGCAAAATAAAAAAAAAAAAATGGACAATCCCCATTGCCGAGAACTATTAACAAAATATTTGCACTATTATATTCCTCATATCCTTGTAATTTTTGGACAGACATTGAAGCCAGATATAACAGCTAAAGAGCGTCCATTATACGGGTCTAGTTTCGGGAACTCCTGCCCGAAGCCCCATATCGGCCGCTTTAGATAACATGAGGACAAGTGGAGTGAAATTAAATTCACTGTAACATTTAAAACTATAAGAGTAAGTTGCACCGGTTACAGTTAATCGTGGTTTAAGTATTGTTTTCTTCGCTCCGTGGCTAATGGCTGGTTTACACGTATTAAGTTGATAAGTAATTAACTAAATTTTAACTTAATTTTAAGTTATTTATTGCATGCAAACACAAAATTTAGTAGCAAGTAGCAAGTTAAAATTTAGTTAAGTACTAAACATGGAGATTAGAATTTTGACTTTTTTTTGTTAAGTTGGTAGACGGGGCTTGTCACTTGACACATTTCGGGCATGCACTTCAAATTAAGTTAAAATTTAGTTACTGTCTTATCTACTTAATACGTGTAAACTAGCCATAAGGGCTGGTTTACACGTATTAAGTAGATAAGTAATTAACTAAATTTTAACTTAATTTTAAGTTGTTAATTGCGTGTAAACACAAAATTTAGTAGCAAGTAGCAAGTTAAAATTTAGTAAGTCCTAAGCTAGATGACAATTAGAATTTAGTTACTACTTATCTACTTAATACTTGTAAACCAGTCATAAGTGCTAGATCCTCTATACAAGGTCGGGAGTTTGAATCTCCGTAATTGAAATAACTAAAATAATGAAAATAATATTATTGTTCACAAATTAATTAGAACAATACAGTAAAATTTTTGGGCCTGCGCCGGATCCCTCGTGTCGATTTGTTCTTCTAACAGTATTAAGGAGCAGATTGTGGTCTTTTGAATTTTATAAAACTCCTGCGTTACTGATTAATTTTAATAGTTCTTACCAGTGACACTAATATTCTCTCTCTTATCTTTTTTAATAACAGAAGAAAAAGGAATGTTGAATATTTGACAAACGATCAGCTTTAATCCAAACTGATGCAAGTTGGCCTAAAGTGTGTTATCAGAACATCTTTGCGATTAAAGATAGGAACAGTACTTCGTACAAATTAGGTACCCTATCTTCATATTCACTATTGGCTTTTACTTAAATGTAGTGGTGTATTCTAGACAGGTAATAAAACATTATATTAATTCTCTTTCAAGCGTTGAAAACGTTAATGTAAGCTATATAATAGCGAACCGTATTTTAATAAAAAGCGTCAACCGATAACTTGCTATATAGTTTTATTTTTGATATAAATATTATAGCAACGATTACCTTAATAATTGGGATATGTTCAATCGAGACGCATTACAATGTTTTTGATATTAGAGGTATAGTGATCCTAAATTATATTTTACTAGATATCCCAGTGAACTTTGTATCACTTGACCTCCTATAGTAATCTTCTCTGGGCTTCCACGAATATTTGTAGATAAAAATTAGCCAAATCGCTTCAGCCATTTTTGAGTTTTAGACTTACAAAATTTAAAATTCATTTTTATTTTAAATGTCGACAGATATTTTATTATATAGACGATTTATAAGATTATCTGAACACCTGTTAATCATTACATTTCATCGTGTAACGTTACAGTCACATAGATACACCCACGCCTCATCTAAGTCCACTTATCTGGTATTTCGGATTTAATTTAGCAACAAACACACGTCTGGCAGTCCGCCAGTTCGTATCATCGCATATCGTATCGTGCCGTGTAAATCATCGCATCGGAAACGCATAAATACACTCTGTGTACAGAAAAGTGTAAACATGCGAAAACATGCACATGCTGTATCCAGCGCACACTTTGCACTGACATAATGAATGTAGGTAAAGGTCGATCTTTTTTTTTATGATATAAGGGGGCAAACGAGCAACGGGTCACCTGATGGAAAGCAACTTCCGTCGCCCATGGACACCCGCGGCATCAGAAGAGCTGCAGGTGCGTTGCCAGCCTTTTAAGAGGGGGAAGGGAAGGGAAGGGGAAGGGGAGGGAAGGGAAGGGAATAGGGGAGGGTAGGGAAGGGAATAGGGTAGGGGATTGGGCCTCCGGTAAACTCACTCACTCAGCGAAACACAGCGCAAGCGCTGTTTCACGCCGGTTTTCTGTGAGAACGTGGTATTTCTCCGGTCGAGCCGGCCCATTCGTGCATGGCTCTCCCACGTATACTAATAAAACGACGACTTTTTTAATAGATGCATCCTGGTAGCATACGCTCCGTTGCGCAATCAAACTGGAATATTTGGATCTTTACTAATTGAATAGGTATACTTAAGAAAACATTTGTTTGTTTTTTTGCACTGAATCGCTTCCCAAACTGCTCAATTTATTTTTATAAAAGCACGGATATAGAGTAGATCACGGAATATATAAATCGCGAGATTATGACGGGTTTATCAAATTAATTATTATTATTCTTAAAAAATGAATATTAGGTATATGCGATAGGAGCTATGTTGTTTACGGAAAGTTTACGTAAACTAAATAGGGATACGCTATAACTAAAAACTTCACGCGGACATCGACTTGACGTAAACAAGGACACACTGTATAATATATGACGTATAAAGATGTTGCAGCTATTTGTGGTTTTGGCGTAAACATGTAAAGGCAGACTGTCGGGAAAAAATAGCAAAGAGCAGGGGTTCCCAATCTTTTTCAGGCTGCGGCGCACTTGCACGTCCCAATATTTTGTCACCGCGCCCTACTTCTACCTTTAGAAAAAGATACATTTAAAATAAACACCTTCAATGATTACAGTTACGTTATGCAGGTAAATAATACAGGTAATAAATATATAAAAAAAATATTTATTAATATAATTGTGGTTTTGGATAATGATCGAGGATCGACTCACGGCGCCCCACCTGCCTTTCTACGGCGCACCAGGGCGCCGCGGCGCACAGTTTGGGAACCCCTGGTATAGAGTATAGACTATATCATACTTTTTTCGTATAAGTCTAGGCGCTCAAAAAAACGTAAGTACTAAGTTTCTTACAATACTCTATTTCATATCCAAGGCACTGTGAGTCAGCGTTTTAATTTGAAATATTTGCACTTTTCTACTCTGTTGTCTGAGTAATGCTTTGAAAACTTTTGATTTCGTTAAAATGTATAGTTTTCTAATGATATAATATTTCGTTTTTCTAAGTATAGATATATTTGACAGCGTACTTTATATTCCCGCACGGTATACTCAAGATAAATTTAATCCCAAGCCGTAATTAAAGGCCTCCCTTTTGAATATATTATACATTCAAAGTATGTTCAAATAATATAAATCTTAAAATTATATTGGATTTAAATATTTATTAGCTTTAAATCTGAGGCTATAAAAAACATTTCGTATGCCAGGTAAGTACTGATAGAAAAAGTAAACTAAATTGACGTTAAATTTGTGTGTGTTAATAAACTAAATGAAGTCACGGACCTATACGTCGAACTCTTTTTCATTGGTTTAATTTTTTTAAATCGGTTAAGTTAATAATCGGTTAATAAAGTTAAGCGGGGTTTAGCCTTTTTATAATCAAGAAATGCGGCATTGATTACGTCAAAATGCTCATTGTAATGTGCAAACCAAATTTCAACTTCCCACCTCATTTTGTGAAAATAGAATTAATCTAATCCGACAGAAGGTAATGGATTAGTAATTTACTTACGTCGGCAGATTATAAATAAGGTTGTAGGCGTTATGGCTTTTGTGTATCAAACAATTCGCTGACAGCTCTTCCCGGGGCTACGTCTTTGGTAGAATTATTATTATTCACCAATACAAATTAATTTCAGAGACTATAAAATGTTAGTAAAGTTGCATTTGAAAATTTATTCGTCTTATCAATAGTTTTGTCCACACTATGCCTTTTTTCTGTTCGTCAAGGGTATGCGTTACAGCGCAGTCAACAGCGAATGTGAGGCATGCCCTTAACGCATGCCCTCTGACCGTATCCAAAACTTCAAAAATGACAACGTTGGAGTTGCGTTCGTTGACACATTCAAGTTTAATGAAAGAAGATGACGAAAATTGAAGACGAAAGCGCATAGTGTGGATATAGCTATTTAGCGACGTGTTCTATTTTCAAATCATCTATTTATTTTTTTATGAAAAATGTGTCATGATGGGTAACGTATTAAACGAGGCGTAGTGCCTCTACGACTCGAAAACTTTCGTAGCGGTCTTCGTAGCATGCTACGGATTATCGTAGACGTAGACCATCTGTCAGCAGTCTATGACATGTATAATTTTGCAGTTATATGTAGCATAGTAGTGTATATCATAAAATATCATCATCACCAAGGAACAGAATCTGGCTCAATCGTAAATAATTTTATAAGGATCTTGTTAAATCGCCATTTTGCATGTCTATCGAGAAAAAAGATTAAGTTGATTAAGAAAGTAGAAAAATACGTGTGGCACTCGGGGAAGGCCGCGGTAAAGCTATAGCATAGCATTTTTATCAACTTATGCAATTATAATTCGTATACATCTAGTCGCACTCACACAAATACCGTGCCGAAGTTTGCCAAACTAAAACGACGATAGACGATGTACGACAACGCCGCACCGATTGGCACAGTGGTGCTTCAACGGTCGGACTGGGGGTGTTAGGTTGTTAGGTTTATTTTCGTTACAGAATTTCTTGATTTGGTCACCTTGCTCAAAGCCCGCGATAAAATCTATGCAATAGCTTAATTATTCCTTTTTAACCGACTTCAAAAAAAGGTGGTTATCAATTCGACACGTATGTATGTAATATTTCCAGAACTGCCCAGTTTTTGTATATGTTAATCTATGACAACTTCTGAACAAATGTGTCAAATTTCAAAAGTGTATGTATGTATGTATGTATATTGTATGTATGTATGTATGTTTTTATGTTTGTGCACTCATATCTCCGGAACTACTAGTCCGATTTAAGTGATTCTTTTTTTATTGTACTAGGTATTGTTCAACTTAGGGAATACTGCAAGTTTCATCAAAATCGGTTCAGTAGTTTTTGAGATAGGGAATTTTAATTCTTAATTACGTACATTTTGAAGTCGGTTTTATATCTTTTTAAAATAATATTATAACTTATCTTTATGCATCATTAAGGTACTCTTAAATTACGTATTAGCCAAATCACATTTTCACACCCTTAAAGATATTGAGAGGGTCGAGAGGTTAATGGTGTAGAAGTATCGCAGCGGTAAGCTGTAATCGGTACTCCTTAATGTTTTCCTCCGACCCCCGTACCTTGTTACAAAGAAGGATTAAAAGAGTTACTTGTGAGAGCTTTTTATTCCCAAAAATATACGTCATGTTACAGAAGAGGATTGAATTTAAATAAATTTATATGTCACCGTAAGATTGTAAACACCGCGAGATTGTAATATGGCGAAGTGATGGATTGTAAATAACCAGTTTTCCGGTGATTTTAAATTAATTATTTCGTATTTAAAATAAATTCAACTGCCTGAATATTTGATGTATAACATTGAATAAAATTTAGATATATTTAAAGTGCAGTTTAAATTATAAATTAGGTTAATTTTAATGACCGAACATTAAACAGCACTTTATATAACAGCACTATATATATCTAAATTTTATTTTATGTTATACATCTCATACCATTTGGCATTGAAGTTATTTTAAATACGAAATAGTTAATTTAAAATCACCGGAAAACTGTTTGTTTACACTCCATCTCTTCGCCATATAACAATCTCGCGGTGTTTACAATCTTACAGTGACATATACATATCAGTTATAAAGTAACAGGATCTACAACATTACACACAGCGTGTTGCGAAGTAAGTGTAGAATGTAGATGGTAGTAGAAATTATATAACTATCGAGCTACGAAATTTACTACAATTTGTTTTTCTTGCGTTGTTACAAAAACCAGGATAATTTCATCCAAAAACAGGACACAAGACTCGCAATAGTAGAATTATGTAGTGACAAAAGACAAAAAGGTTTAGGAAATTACAATAATATGTCTTTTAAGCAATAAAACAATATTCTTAGTTAAAACTATTTATCATAATATAATACAAACAATTTTGTTTACTTACAACAAAATTTTAAATTTGGTTAATTTGTAGTGAATCCTATCTAAAAACTATCCAGGACGTCCCCGGACACTAAGAAAACTAGGACATGTCCTGGGAAAACAGGACGGTTGGCAACCCTATACTAACATAAAACGTAGAGGACCTACGCTATGCCGTAGCATGCCACGTAGCTGGATTCGATTTTTACGTAGCGCAGAGCAACTATGCAATACCGTAGCAAAGAATGCTACTTAGTACTTATCCGAACTATAAACCTAACGTAGCGTAGAATATGATCTACGCCATGCCATAGCGTGCTACGCATCTTGCGACGACCTTATCGCGACATATTTACATTAGAATTTGACCACGAAATAAAACAGATATACTAATAAAATATTATAATAATTTGGTCAAGCTACGATCTTAAAACTCAAAATTACAAAAATATAAAACTAGTGTTTTAGTAAATTTTTTAGTTATATTATTGTTATATCAATACGACTTTTTTAGTTTAGTACTAACTGTTTTTTGCTTTTAGTCCTTGTATAAAATATAACTAATTGTTGCATATTCCAGTATAACTAGTAGGAACTAGTAGTACAAGTGCGGCGGACACAGCAGTGTGTCGGCGACCGCGGCGGGAGGCGCGCGAGTGTTGTGTGTGTTGTGTTGAGAGTGCCGGTGAGTAACGTAATTAGTAATGAGAGTAGCGAGAGTAGAAAAATAACGATTTTAGGGCATTATTTTTTTATTTTTGATTTTTTTCTAATAATAAATAAGTGTTGTATGTTACTTTAAAATAAAGTGGGTGATGAAAAGTAATTAATATTTTCAGGGAGTTTTTAAATTCTTAAAAATTCTTCTTTTAGTTAGAATTATTTTTTCAAAACAGTGTTAGTTGACTGATAAATAATTAATTGTTTTATGTATAATTATCCATAATGATATTTAGAAATAATAACGTAATTATTTTTAAAATTATGTTAGAATTTATTTACAAAAATTTTGGTTGGCTGTTTAATATTTTTCTATATATTATATAAGTAAATTATATTTAGAAGTAATAATCTAATAGGGTCTGGAGAGGCCTTTGCGGTATAGGTACAAAAAACAAGTTATTGAATTAATGTGTTAATGTGTTTTCATTAGTCAACGAAATATTGGTTTATGTGGTTCGGTGGAAACATATTGAAGTAATGTGAATGCTGTATTCTGTAAAAACTTTTTTAATTAACTTTATTATTGTAATTCATTTATTAAATTACATTGTTATAGATAACACATTTACACTAATAATTTTTCATGAATTTCATTATTAATATTATGTTTGTGATACTACAAAATGAGTAAATTTAACTTTTATAGTTTACCAAGAGTATGAACACTCAAGAAGCGCTACTAAAAGTATGATCATTTAAACTTTATTTTAGTGGAAAATGCTGCACCGCCGGAGGATGATAAATGTACGGATTAACGTAACATAACTTGATATATGGTTTCAACGGAACCGCGAATAAAACTAGATAGATGGTTTCAACTGAACCATGAATAACGCTAGATGGATGGTTCAAACCGCGGTCCGCTGGTGCATAACAGTGTGGATCAAAAATAGTTAGCATTTTAATGCCGCAATTGTAAAGAATATCCAACGTTGACTACAGTAAAAATTTTAATATATTTAAAAATAAATAACATAACACGTATCGGATCGTATCCAACGAAGGGCCGCTCGAATTGTTGACTGCCATAGTGTTTCAAACAGCTTGGACCCCTTGGAATTACGCCGAGATGTAGCTTCACTCTGCATCCTCTATCGGTTGTATCACGGGGAGTGCTCTGAGGAATTGTTCGGAATCATACCACCTACAACTTTTCGCCATCGTCCCACGCGAAAAACATACCATCCTCGTCACCTTGATGAGTGGCAGTCTTCCACAGTGCGTTTTTCGCGTAACTCTGGAACGGACTGTCACCAGCAGTATTTCCGGACCTATACGACCTGCAAACCTTCAAGAAAAGAGCGTATTCCCTGTTAAAAGGCCGGCAACGCACCTGCAGCTCTTCTGATGTTGCGAGTGTCCATGGGCGATGGCAGTTGCTTACCATCAGGTGACCCGTTTGCTCGTTTGCCCTCTTATTTAATAAAAAAAAAAAACAAAACACGAGAACAAAATTGTTAATTGATTCGCGCCTGACAAAATTTTTCAGAACTATAGCGTAATTGATAATAATTAAATTCCAAATAATATTTGGATGCTACGAGGGCAGCACTGAAAATTTCGGGAATCAAGGAGGTGACACAACAGTACTATTTAAAAATGTGTTTATTGCTTTTCGAAGTATTCTCCGCGAAATTTGACACATTTTTCCATACGATGGAACCAATCATTGAAGCAACCATTCCATTCGGAAGTTGGGGTCTCCTAAATGGCCGTTTTGTAGGCGTCCACAGCTTCTTCAGGTGATGAAAATCTCTGACCACGCACTTTATTCTTTATTTTAGGGAAAGTATAGAAATCATTAGGGTTTAAGTCGGGGCTGTACAGTGAATGGTCTAATAATTCTATGTTTTCTTGCTCTAAAAACTCTTTTGTTCTGTGCGTGGTGTGATGCAATGCGAGTTGCATTGTCGTGATGGAGGATGATGCGGCGGTTGCAGTTCTCTTTACGGAGTTCAGATACGACCTGTGGCAAACAAATGCTAGCATACCATTCTGAATTCTTTGTCCCTCAAGAGGAATAGTCGCAATATGGCCGGTTTTGGAGACAAACGTGGCCACCATTTTTTTTGCAACACTCCGTGAACGAAGAATTTTTGTTGGCTTTAACTCATTTTCGAACACCCAAACTCGTGACTGGTTTTTAGTTTCGGGTTCGTACGCGTATATCCAGGATTCGTCACCTGATACGATGTTGTATACAGCATTTGAGGATCCTGCGTGGAATCATTCGAGAGTTCTGACGCACCAAGTAACGCGAGCCGCTTTTTGCTCTTCACAGAGCAAATGGGGTATCCATCGGGAAAACAACTGTTTTAAACCTAATTGTTCATGCAATATTATTTGTATTTGACTCATGCCAATGTCTAAAGTTGCCTGAATTTCGCGGGATGTCACATGTCGATCTTCCTCAACCAGCTTACGCACAGCATCAATGTTTTCTTGGGTGACTGCAGTTTTTGGATGACATTGACGGGGATCATCACTGAGCCTGACACGTCCACGTTGAAATTCAGCAAACCAGCGATAAATTGTGGTTTTGGATGGGGCTTCATCACCAAATGCAGAAATCATCCGATCAACACACTGTTTTTGTGTTAAACTACTTCGAAAGTCATAATAAATCATCGCTCTAGAATTTTCTCGAGTCAATTCCATTTTCTCAACGACTAAACAAGTTTGACAAGACCTTGTGACAAGACCGAGAATATTTTTAAATAAATAAATGGTATTCTATTTTTAAAACCAAGGAGTTTTCAATTAAAAAGATTTTAATATGACAGGAATAGTGGAAGTATTCCATTCCCGATATTATTGGTGCAGCCTATGTATATTACTTTGATACTAATATTACAAAAGTTACAATATGTATAGCAACTAATATGTAGTAGGTACATGTTCATTAAGAGAGAGAGAGATGTTAAATTTTATATTTAACTATCTATACATATTAAAAAACCGACTTCCAAGGTAAAAACAATATTAATAGCATCCTTATAATATGAACTAAAAAGTATTAAATAATTTTTCCTATCTAATATGTAGTGCCTTTTCCCGAATTCGGCTAAACTTCAACTATTTCTTTCTGTACTCAATCTTCATCATTTTGAAGTCGGTACCAAATATAGCTGAATCTTTATTTCTTTGACAGAAAATTTGAAACTTTTGGAACTGGCACCGACTTCAAAATTATGAAGATTGAGTACAGAAATAGTTGAAGTTTAGCCGAATTCGGGAAAAGGCACTACATATTAGATAGGAAAAATTATTTAATACTTTTTAGTTCATATTATAAGGATGCTATTAATATTGTTTTTACCTTGGAAGTCGGTTTTAATTTTTTGTTAAAAATAATAATTTCACTCTTTTTACTTACCTAGTAGGTAAACTGTTAGTGCCAATTCAAATTGTATAAAAAATAGTTTCATATTGTCTTCACTAGATGTCACTGAGGCGCTCCTGTGTCGCGCTATCGCTTGTACGTAGAAGTTTTATATAGGTAGTTGTAACTTGTAACAGATTTTCGTTGTGTTGTTGAAAGTTTGTAAGCAACTGACGTCTGACAACTCAACAGTGAGCTTGGTGTGAGCAGTGAGCATTGAATTGACAACATAAATCATAATATTGAGTGGTAATTGATCTCGTATAATTGTTATTAAAGGTGAACGCAGATTTGGCCGCACCGCACGCACCGCAGTCGCCGCATTCGCAATTCTTCATATTATTATGAAGTTGCGAAGACTGCGGCGCGGGTAGGTAGGTATGCGAGCTTGCCTATAACTTCATATAAAGAATTCCGAATGCGGCGACTGCGGTGCGTGCGGTGCGGCCAAATCTGCGTTCACCTTAAGTTGACCTCCGTCATAGTCCGCGAATTTATAAGTGGTCGTCGGTGGTACTGCGTATATTCTACGTATCTTATTACAATTTGTTAAGACTGATATGAGTCATACGGCATACCCCAAGGCCCAAAAAGATCTAAGTGAACACGTGCTGCAAAATGCTCGCAGCGTGGCATCACAATAGACATAACTACTAGTACTTCGACTGCTATGAGACTGACGAGTATTAATATCTGTCGTTTCTTTCGTGTTTTGCCAGGATAAGTTAAAGGCTGGCGCGCTGGCTGGTATAATTTAATTTTAAAAATAAGATTTTGAAATTGAATTCTGACAGTTTTCTTTGTATGTGCCAAAATATAAACAACTAAATTTGTAGGTTACGACCCTAGCGACGACTTTTGTCATAATACGTCAAACTTTAAAAAAATTACATCAGTTCTAAGTCAGCATACTCTATCATTCTGTCTACTCTGGCGGCATGCCTGACATTCCAGTTAGAACTTGAATACGATGTTTACGTACACGTCGCCGCGCGCCGCCGCGCGCCGCGCGGCGACGCCGTTGCCTCTGCGGCGCCGACCGCCGTGTATATTAAACAGCCTATAATAATTGGTGTTGTTATGTACATAATTATTATTATTGTATCCATACCTATGCCTTGTACTATTATCTATTTTGTGCCATGAGACATTGGTGACCTTAACACGACGTGGTAATGATGATGATGACGATGATGATGATGATGAATTTGAATTGCATGGTAGCATATGCTTTCTGTTCTTAAAACAACGCCGGAACTCCCAGACGTGTATCTATAAAGAGTCAGGAGTTCTCTCAGCATCTTCGAAACCATGGTATACCTTGACCCAATATTTGACTTTTTGGTAGCATATTCTTAGTACACTTCACATAAAACCAAAATCACCATATGTTTCCATATAAATTTCGAGGAGTTCCCTCGATTACTCCTGGATCCCATCATCAGGTCACCACTTTTGTGAACATGGTACCAAATTGGAGTGAAACCTAATACAACAAAACAAAAATTTCGAAAATCGGTTCACAAACGGCGGAGTAATCGTTGAACATACAAAAAAAAAAAAATAAAAAAAAAAAATCCACAGCCGAACATATAACCTCCTCGTTTTTTGGAAGTCGGTTAAAAAAAAACAAAGTCGCTATTTTCCCTCATGTCCCTTTGTTCCCTTTAATCTATTTAAAACTGCGCAACGGTTTTTGATGATTCTTTCAGTGTTAGATAACTCATATCGAGAAAGGCTATAGGCTATATTTTATCACGTTAAGACTAATAGCTATATGACCGAGCTTCGCTCGGTATTCAAAAAATTAAAAAAACACACATAAAATGACATTTTATGAAAATGATTCCTAGCTAGATCGATTTATTACCCCCGAAACCCCCTATATACTAAATTTCATGAAAATCGTTGCAGCCGATTCCGAGATTCCAATTATATATGTATGGTACGCTCAAAGACCGAAATCTCGTTCTGGCTCTAATGAAAACGGCCACGACGCGAAATTCGCGTCGTGGCTATTTCACTGTGACCACAACGCGTTGTGAGCTATTTTTTCGCTCACTGAGCGATTTCAGTCTTTGAGCGTAACATGTATATATATACAAGAATTGCTCGTTTAAAGATATAAGATAGGAGCGAAGAAATAGAGGAAAATGTGGAAAAATCTGAGAAAATTCTTTGAAAGGGCTAACTTGAACGCGCTAATCTCAGGAACTACTGGTCCGATTTAAAAAATTCTTGCAGTGTTAGGAAGGCTATAGGCTATATTTTACTACGCTAAGACTAATAGGAGATTTTTTTAAAATGAAATAAGGGGGCAAACGAGCAAACGGGTCACCTGATGGAAAGCAACTTCCGTCGCCCATGGACACTCGCAGCATCAGAAGAGTTGCAGGTGCGTTGCCGGCCTTTTAAGAGGGAATAGGGTTATAGGGAAGGGTAGGAAAGGGAATAGGGGAGGGTAGGGAAGGGAAAAGGGTAGGGGATTGGGCCTCCGGTAAACTCACTCACTCGGCGAAACACAGCGCAAGCGCTGTTTCACGCCAGTTTTCTGTGAGCGCGTGGTATTTCTCCGGTCGAGCCGGCCCATTCGTGCCGAAGCATGGCTCTCCCACGTCCAAATGAGGAAACGAATGTGGACAAAACGGGGGATATTATTTGAAAGGGCTTATCTCGCGAACTACTGGAGCAATTTTGAAATGTTATTTGGCACAGATAAGAAGTAGACCACGTGAAGGATCATAGGCTATCGATTTTAATCATTTTTTCAGTGGCTATAGCGGGTCGCCAGTTATATAATAATAATAATAACGAAGTAAAAGTATTTCGTTCGGTATAAATTTAAAATATAAAATTGTCGCTTTAAAAGTTGCTGATCTAAATTCTAATCTTGGTAACTCCTCGGCTTTTTAATCAGGAAAACTAAAATATCAAACTCTTCTTCGGCAACTGTGAATACGAAATGTTTTCATGTTAATTAATTAAACTCCTAAATAGCACCTTTTCATTCGTGTTCTCGCAGCCTTACTAAAATCTAGGTTTATGCGGTAACATAAACATACATATACACGTTTATAATATCCATACTTCCATACTAATATTATAAATGCGAAAGTGTGTCTGTCTGTCTGTCTGTCTGTTACTTCTTCACGCCCCACCCGTTAAACCAATTTTGCTGAATTTTGGTATGGATATACTTCGAGCCCCGGGAAAGGACATAGGCTACTTTTTATCCCGGGATATCGTTATCGCGACAACCGAACATAAAAATGTACAGTTCCCGCGCGATAAACGATTTTTAAATCAACGGAGTTGCGGGCGTCATCTAGTTCATGATATTTTTAATATTAATATCAAAAATATTATAGTTAATAGTAGTGATGCCCGCAACTTCGTTGCGCCAAATAAGTTTATCGCGTTGGAACTATGCATTTTTCTGGGATAAAAAGTATCCTATGGCTTTTCTCGGGACTCAAAGTATCTTCGTACCCAACGAAATAGGTTTAACAGCTTAAGCGCGAAGAGGTGACAGACAGATGGACACAGCTTTGCATTTATCATACTAGTACTATGTATTATTAAGAGTCTTTCATCATGTTAAATTAAAGAATGTAAGTTATTCTGATTTCGCAATGCAAGCCGCTTGCTAAAAGAGAGTACGTGCGGCATTTTAACGAGCTTAGAAAAACAGAACATATCTAGTCTGTAAAACTACTAAAAGCCACATTAAAAAACCAATGAGCTATTCAGAGAAGCTGAGCAGATGCAAAACCTTACTTTATAGCGGTCAGCTCAGCTAACTAGATAACAAGTACTTACCATAATATGAACAGCTTCAATTTTAATCTATTCTGATTACTCTATTATGTAAACTGTACAAATAAATAAATTTACGTCTTAATTGCTAATTTTATCGGGCCCCTAGATGATCAATTTTATTGTGCAATATTATTGACCGTCTAGGGTTAATATTGAACGGGCTCGCCTTTCAATTTTATTGTCAAATAAGTTGTTAAATGAAATATTGTTTAATAATTATTATTGTAGGTCTAGGGGTCCGCTTAGCGATAGTATCGTAGCGTTAAGGGATTTTTAGTGTTTGGGCTTTGACTAAGACCTAGCCAAGCCTAAGAATAATCTAGCCAAATCCTCCCAGGCTTAGCTGGCACAAAATCATTAACTTTGACGCTAATGTATTAAATCTAGATAAAGCTCGGTTACTAGACATAATATGACAGTGGCACCACGCGACACTAAAATCCATACTAATATTATAATTAATGCGAAAGTGTATACAGATAGACAGACAGACAGACAGACAGACGTCTGTCTGTCTGTCTGTCTGTCTGTCTGTCTGTCTGTCTGTCTGTCTGTTACCTCTTCACGCTCAAACCGCTGAACCGATTTCGCTGAAATTTGGCATGAGATACTTTGAGTCCCGGGAAAGGACATAGGATACTTTTTATCCCGAAAAAATGTACGGTTGGATAGGTTACGGTTAAATAGGCGAATTTTGGCACAACGAAGTTGCGGGCGTCATCTATTATAATATAATGATAACTATTACACCGATTTTGGTGACTGTAGCCGATTTCATTTAAGTACTCTATTCCTTTACTTTCATAACCCAGTGGGACGAACGACCGACACGACTAGCGAGAGATCAGGCGCGGGACCGACTTTTTACATGCCTGGATCATCTTACTAGTCAGACAATTAGGTAATTAGCCCGCATTGTTCTAACCAAACTTGGAAATAATATGTTTCCAACGCGGGAATCGAACCCACTTTCTTCGGGTCAAGAGCCAAGCTAAACCACTGGACCTCAGAGGTCACTTACTAAAATTACATTATCAATCTACAATCTATACCTAAATCCAGTTGCGACATTAATTCAGTGACAGTCGCGGCCACTTGTGGCCCGCACATTATAATAATTGATATAGGTCAAGTGACGTCGGTGTGCGGCGCGAAACAACAAACTATGCGATCAGAATTTTAATGAACTTTTCCCCGGGCCATTTTGTCAGGGAACTTTCGGTAATTCTATCCCCCCTACCCCCACATCTTAACCTCCCCAGGGCCTACACATCCACTATTGACGCCTGATTAGGGAATTTATTCGACGACCCTTCGGAGCATGTTTTTGAGGAAATTAAAATTAACATCTGCTACCGGTTTTTGTGCGAAAGAAATGTGGAAGTTATTATAATGAACAGGGATTGAATTGTTTTATTGTGAGCTAGTTTAATAAGTGCCACATGTTACATGTTTGTTTAGCTTGCTTAGAATTTGTAGGCTATAGGTATTTTGCCGAATATCTTGTACAAAGTATTTCATAGAATTTAAAAATATCAATGTCATGAATTTTTCGAAAAATATTATGTTGTTAATATTATCAAGTAACAAAAACACTTCTGAGCCATCCCGATTATACAAAAATAGGTTATTATATTTTTTTCCTTAATTAAATAACGGCCGATATCTATTGTGTTTAATATCTTGGCTCGTGAAAAGAAGTATGTCAGTTACAAATTATTCCTTTGGCCTCGAGCATTATTATAACACAGTCGACTTCAAAATTACTTTAACACAATTTGTATAGAGATTAGCTTCATTATTTCTATCTTTTATGGCTATTTTATCTTTCTTCACACTTTGAGTAATTTAAACTAGATTATTAAAGACTGACGATTTTACTAACAGTCTTAATAGATCACTGAAAAAATTATAGCATAGTACCTACAACTTTATCACACAGGCGCCGTGTATTTTGCGTCAATTTAAACTATACAAGATTGTCTTTTTTCCATTTTATGTAGATACAAAATTTAATTCGAATCGGTAAACATGTTTCGGTATTGAAATATATTTTACAAACATAATATTATTAAGGACAGATTAAAGACAGTTTTTTTTTATATTTTTTTTACATTAACATGCATCCCATTCATTATATAAATAAAAATGAATTTCAAATTTTGTTGGTTTCACTAAAACTAGAGAACGGCTGAATTTTTGCCTTGAAATATTCTTGGAAGTCCAGGAAAAGGTAGTATTAGGACAAAAGTGATACGCAGCTCACCGGGTCATTAGTTAATTCATATCCATACAATATTATAAATGTGAAAGTGTGTCTGTCTGTCTATTACCTCTTCAGGCCCAAACCGCTGAACTAATTTTTCTGGAATTTGGTATGAAGATATTATGAGCTTCGGGAAAGGACACAGTATACTTTTATCCCGAAATACTTAGCAACCCGAAAAACTTAACAACCCGAAAAACTTAACTTAGTTAATTAATTCATATCCATACAATATTATAAATCTGAAAATGTGTCTGTCTGTCTGTCTGCTACCTCTTCACGCCAAAACCGCTGACCCGATTTTTCTGTTTGGTATAGAGATACTTTGAGCCTCGGGAAAGGACACAGTATACTTTTTAACCCGAAAAATTTAACGGTTTCCACGCGATAAACGGATTCAGTAAAATAGTAAAATAGACGAAGTTACGGCAACTTCTACAGCTGGCAAGTAATTGAACAATATTAATCCTTTATTTTGGTAACTTCAAGTTAATTGTCTTAATTGCGTTGAAGTCAATTTCTATAATAGAAGCATAATAACAGTAACAAAAACTTGAAACAATTACTACATTGCGTGCTGAATGTCTCGCCTGTTAGAACTGTTGTAATTGTGACAAAAATTATAACTACCACATATAACCTAGTATGCAGTAGTTGTATTATTTGTTAATCTTTTTAACATATAAACAAGTTATTATAGAATCAATTAATAACATAATGAGACGTGACGAGAAGATAAAATATTTAATCCTTCAAGCCGCATAAGAGTACCGGTGATCACGACAATAGAATACAATAGCATTTCCAAGAATCCGCAATCGAAGGAATACCAAGAGGCGCCAAGCTATTTGACTATAGAAAATCTTTGTTGTAGGAATGTAGGCATGTTAACTTTTCAATTCTTTATTTTTTACATCTTTAAACTTAAAGACTTTACTTCACTTTACTAGTGATAGTGAAGTAAAAAACTATGAATAGGTGTTTTTAAACTAAGGCCGTTCTCTTGTTCTTAGTTAATTAGCATGTGCAGAAATACTTGATGTCTACATGAATTTTGAAGAAGGCACTTATAAAGAATAAGGATTATGTTTAATAATTTCTCGGAGCTCGCGCGAATTTTACACATAGTTTTGAACGAATGTTTCAGTAAGTTTATCAAGTAAAGTGCGTGTTATTAGCGGCCCTACCTACTTGTAATTAACTTTTAGTGTCGTTTAGTTAACGACAGCGTTAATGAAAAACTCCTCCCTGTAATATGACTTCACTATCCTTAATGACGAATATGGTGTTTTTTTTTGAAACTGTGCATTATTCCGTGGATTTTTTCATCAACCCCTTAAAATTGGCACGGCTCTTCATTACTAAATTACTGATAGTTCGTAGCACCATCTCGTGTTATCGTAGCTCTATCTCATATCTTGTAGCAATACCTTGTTGCTATTTAGCAATATTTTGCAGTTCGTAGCAGCATCTTGTAGCTCATGTGGCAGCAGCTCGCAGCTAGAGGCAACAAGGCAACTCTCGTAGCTCGTAGCTGCATTTCGTAGCTCGTAGCACGTAGCAACATTTCCTAGCTCGTAGCCGCATCTCGTAGTTCGAAGCAACATATCGAGCTCTTAAAGGGGTGACAGACATGCGAGTAAGTACTCGGACTTAAGGCTCGACGATTTTATTCGCCTGTGTGTCAGCAAAGAGCCGCGAGCCGCGAGCCCCGAGCCGCGCGCCGCGAGCTGCGAGCCTCGGGGCATGGTAATCCAGTGTGAGCTATTCTCGTCTGTCACCGACGCGAGCCGAGTAAGTTCGCGAACTAAAAATCGGTTGTCTGTAAAGTCGGCTTACTGACGATAGTTGAACGTGACAACGTATGACGTTGTCACGTTCAACTATCCTTAATCCCTTAACCCTCGCTTCCGAATCTCTATAAATAGAAACAGTGTAACCTAAAATTATTTCGATGTATTTCTTTCAAATGATTGTCTAAAAATATTTATAATGAGTAAAATAAACTATTCGCGATACAAAACCCTACTGTATACATTCGTGAAATCCAGAAAAATCTTCGAACAAAGCACAAGTCATACCTTGACACGTAGGAAATAGAATTTTGAATAGCCGAAATAATAGTAATAGCTCACAGATTGTTTATTTATTTTTCATTCAGAGTGTGGTCAATGTATCATATAGTGTGGTCATAACCAACCAAACTTCTTCATACAAAAGTATTCTTTAAGTCATCGAAATACGTAATATAATCGAAACAAAGAGCGCGGCCCAGGGCACAGGGCCCACCTGGGCCGCGCTCTTTGTTTCGAGACTAAGAGTCTTACGGTTGTTGAGAGACAACGTGCCTCTTTGTCGCTCGTTCCGCGCTCTCGCTTGCACTTCAAGCCTTAAATGGAACGCCTCAGAGCGAGGTAACGCCGCATGAACTGTCATGTTTTTCGTGCGCGCACCCCATATCGAATTATAAGACGTTATCACGTCAAAAACCCGCGTGCTTTATAGTTCGTACGTCTATCAGGCCTTTTAGCAACATCTCGTAGCTCGTAGCAGCATTTCGCAGCTCGTAGCAACATCTCGTAGCCAGTAGCGGTTTTCGTAGCATGTACTCGTAGCGGCCTACGCGTCTCGTAGCGCTCTACAAGTCAACCAAACGAAATTAAAAGTTTACCAACAAGCTGTTATCACATCGTTCTCGAAGTTAACACAATATCGAAAAGTTTGAGAGTAATATTAGGACCAGTGTAAACGAGCCGCACAATAATTTGATAGCGTTCTTTTAAGCATAATTTTAAAATGGAGTATAATAACTTTTTTGGGATAAAATTTTTATAGTGCAAAATTATTGCTGTCGTTTCGACATCTTTTACGACCTACAGATCGAAAAATCAATTTATCCATACTACCAGTACAGATTTAGTATTATTATTTTTTGTATGAATCTCATTTATGTAGGAAATACAGTTGACTGAGAATCATGCAAAACGTAAATTTTTGGAACATGATGACGCCTGCAACTCTGTTGCATTAAAATTAGTTTATCGCCTGGAAACCGTACATTTTCCGGGATAAAAAGTATTCTATGACCTTTCATATTATGACTCAAAGTATCTCCACATTACAGCAAAATCGGTTCTGCGGTTTGGGCGTGAAGAGGTAACAGACAGACAGACCGGAAGATAAACAGACAGACACACTTTCGCATTTATAATAATAATAACTCCCACACCGGTTTCGGTGACGGTGGCCGATTTCATTGAAACTAAGGCCAGTTACGCAGGAGTAATTTTATAATGCCCAAGTGTGTGCACAGTACACAAGAGCACTCTCTATTCCTTTTACTCTCATAATCCAGTGGGACGGAAGACCGACACGACTGGCGAGAGATCGAGAGAGGACCAACTTTTTAGATGCCCATCCGACGCATGGATCATCTTACTTGTCAGACAATCATGTGATCAGCCTGCATTGTCCTAACCAAACTTGGAAATAACATGTTTCCAACGCGAGAATCGAACCCACGACCTCCGAGTCACGAGCCGAGCTCTGAACCACTGGACCACGGAGGTTTTCGCATATATAATATTAGTATGGAAGTATGGATAGCGACATCTTGTCGCCAGTCTGCCCAGCCTGAGGGTCACATAACAAGTCTTAATAACAATCAATGTACACAATCCGCCGCTTGTTGTAGATATCGTTTATTTGGGATCAAACTTCGGTGATTGTTGTCGTTACCGTCACCGTAATCAACGTATGGCGGATAAACCCCCGCCAGGACCAAAAAATTTTCCTAAAGGAGCGCCAAAATCCTTTTTTTTCACACAGACGCCAGAAGCCCTTACGCGGGCCCTGCGTATAAATGGCATTCTGGAAGTGTTATGCTGTGAGAGCATTAATATGAGCAATGTGATATATTGTGCCATTTCATATTTTTGAAAGATGGTATAGCGAGTTTCTTAAGCAGGTTCTTCTTTTCAGGATAATTCCTTTACCAATAGTAGGCATAATATAGGACAATTCTGAAAGTCTCAGTTTGTAAAACATTTTTCAAATCTATTATTTTCACGTAGGCCTTCAACGAGTGCCAAGCATCGCGATTTTGGGCAGCCCTTATCCATAAAACTGCAAAGCGTACGCTACGTAAAAGTAAAAGTCTGTCTGTTTGTCTGTCTGTCTGTCTATTATCTGAAACGATTTAGATTTAGGTATTTAGTTACTTTTAAAGACGTGAAAGGATACAGAAATGTCGTACGGCGTTATCTTGTAGTAATAAATATACTGAAGCTATGCTGTCGATGTTGATGATGAGGTAAAGTCATTAATCGTGAAATATAATATCTGTCGTAGCGACGTGACGTGATGAATGGTCGCCTCTAAATTTAATACTCCCATTGTGACAGTTTCAATACGGAACGCACGACAAAAAGCTACGCAACTAATATTATTGATCCATAATAATATTATACGACAGCTTTCTGTCTATCTGTCACCTTCTGCTACTGCTAGACTGATGATGTATATGGATATAATACTAAGGCTATGTTCCGATATTTACTGCGACCACTGCACAGTGCTATCACTGTAGAAAAAATCGTTCCGTTATTGACTGCAGTATGCTGCCGCAGTACCGTAGTGAAATATATATATATATATATATGACGTCATAAATCGTCGCCATATTCTATTGTGAGTACTGGCGTTTTCGAGGTAAGGCACTCGCAGTAGAACACGTGATATGTCAAAAGTCAACTATCAAGTGTCAAACCACTCGGGTGTCTAACGTTTTAAAGCAATACCTACAGTTTAATCCCAAAGTTATAAATTTCTGTAATTAATTTGGATAAATAATAATAAAACAATGGAAGAATTGCAAATGTTAACCTTATTAGACTGTGTTGAAAATTTTCAATACGAGCTGTCAAAAATGCGGCTGATAGTATACTGGATTGCGTTCCGTTATAAATAGTAACCAGTATACTAACTATAAAGGAAAGGCTTCGCAGTATACTAAAATGACGTCGCACTCTGCAGTGGTCGCAGTAATATCGGAACATAGCCTAAAAGTTTCGGAAAATACATAGAATTTCAAATTTCAAAACACGAAATTCGACGCAATAATGTCAATCCATACCATAATATGTCACAATGTTAGTTAATTCTTGTCGCATACGCACGCTGAACTTCACCTGTAATTAGAACTCATTTTATCTATAAACAAATTTTATGTACTTTAAAATGTCACAAATGCTGTTTTGTTGGTGAGTCAATAAAATAAAATAAAATAAATAAATAAAATAGTCCTCCGAAACGGCTTTACTGATTTTTACCAAATTTTATATGCATATTCAGTAGGTCTGAGAAGCGGCTACTGGGTACTTTTTATATTGATAAGTGCATATTTTGTTGAATAAATAATACGGTAGAAAATTATTACAACTCGAGACTGACGGCGACCATTGTTTACATGCTACGGAATTGCGATGGACGTTGCCATGGTGGCATACTTATTAAGTCACTTCAATAAAATAATATGGGCGAAGAAATACTTTATATAGCAAAGAAACGTTTGCCGAGACAGCTAGTAATATATTATAATTTATAAATGCGAAAGTGTTAACTCTTCAAGCTTAAACCGCTGAACCGATTTTGACGAAATCTGGTATCGAGATACTTTAAGTCTTGGGAAAGAACACAGGATTTTTTTTTATCCCGGAAAAAGGCACGGTTCCCGTGCGATAAACGAATTTTCACGCAACGGAGTTGTGGACCTAGTTTAATTTTATAGAAAGTTTTATTTTATTATATCAAAGTTTATTTTAGACACGTAGACAAATAAAAGCCTACTCTAATCTCGTTTTATAAAGAAAGAAAACAAAATGTGTTTGGTAAAATAAAATTACAACATACTCTTTAGTTTTAGGTTGTTTAATATATTGGGTTAATTTATTTTTGTTAAATAGAAGTCTTGCTAATAATTATAATGGCTATTCCCTAATGGCTATTTTAGCTTACTCGTCTATTCTGTATTTGATTATGAATTTATATATCACATAGTATTATCAGAGAAGTTGATACAATATAGGAAGATGGAGACCTACGTAGTTTGGTCGCGTTACGTCAAACCCAGCCGACAGATCACAATTAAGATTGAATTGGCATGATCCGACCAAATGACGTTGGCCTGTCAACCGCCTAGGAATTGATTTCCTCGATGGTACAAATCAAAGTGCCTTTTCACTATCAGTCTCTCTATATAAAATTAATAATAATTATGCTTTGCTTTTTGGAACTACGCAACTGATTTTGATGCCATCTTTTCGATAAACAGAAATGATTTAACCCATAAGAGCACCGGTGATCGCGACAACAATAGAATAACAAAAGATTTCCAAGAATTTGTGAATAATATTATAACAATAGGCTTTTAATTTTAGAGAGGTATATTTAGCATCATAACCTATTGATCGCGCGGGGTCTCGCTAGTGAAAATATCACGTTATAATCTAGTCCTAAAACATGTTCTCCTATTACATGATAAAAATATATCAAATTCCAGCGGCGCGATCGGCAGTAGTTAGTCGTGACAGCCGACAAATAGCTGTATCATGGCCGCTACATGTAACAAATTATATTACAATATACTGTATATTCACATGTTTGTTATATATTGAGACCAGTTCGCAGTCTTTTTACCTGATTACGACGACCAGAAGAATGGATAGTGTTTTTAGTCTATGTATGCATGTTTGTGCCATCGTAGCGGCTAAACTAATAGTCAGGTTTCAACAAATGATGTGTCAATAAATAAGTAAGTATGCTGCGGATGACATACTTTTTTTAGTATATTTATCTTTGCTATTAACATTTTGGAAATTGTGATTGTACTGTAAAAAGATTATCCTTGCATCTACGCATGGACCTAGCCTATATACCAAGGAAAAAAATACCATTCTATGTCGTTTCCCGAGATTCATCTCAGTCGGTTCAGGAGCTTCAGCAAACTGACATAGTTACACTTTCGCGTATTTTTTTTTTTATAAAATAGCTGGCAAAATTTTACTGAACAATGTAGGATGGACATAGCTTTTGCCACTCTTCTTTTGCCCGGAACTCAAAGCATCTCTATACCTTTCAGCAAATCGGTTCATGATTCAGGTATAAAGAGGTTCAGACAGACGCACTTTCGGATTTATTATATTAGTATGGATATTTGAACATTAACTATATCTAAACATACTGCGTTATTGACTTTAATAGTAACTAACCGACTTCAAAAAAGGAGGTTATCAATTCGACGCGTATGTATGTAATATTTCCAGAACTGCCCAGTTTTTGTATATGTTAATCTATGACAGCTTGTGAACAAATGTGCCAAATTTCAAAAGTGTATGTATGTATGTATGTATGTATGTATGTATGTGCACGCATATCTCCGGAATCACAAGTCCGATTTTAGTGATTCTTTTTTTATTGTACTAGATATTGTTCAACTTAGGGAATATTGCAAGTTTCATCAAAATCGGTTCTGTAGTTTTTGAGATAGGGAATTTTAATTCTTAATGACGTACAGAAAATTTGAAGTCGGTTTTATCTCTTTAAAATACTTTTTTTATATTCAAAATATTAGTTCTCCTCTTCTCCGTAATTGACTTACAAATTGTGTATTAGTACGAACAGTCTTGGGAGCTATTAGTTATTTATTCCCTGAACTACAAAATTACCATTTCATCTGTACGTTATGTAAAATATTTTCATTTCATTTGCTATTATTAACGCTATTTTAATTGAGGTCTTATAGTTGTGTGTGTACGGTAAATTATACGGCTATTTCTGAACCAAAGATTTCCTTTGGTAGGATTGGTTCTTATGGTCCAAGGATGGATTTAAGATGTGGAGCCACCGCGATTTTTGATGTAATTTTTTTTTTATTTTAGCAGTTTCTGCTCTGGAGGAAAATAGAGTCTTAATCTGTATAGAGGCATTAATTATGGTAATATTCCAAGTTCGGTACCATATTCGGATGACTTAAGAATGCTTAATTCATTTTAGGACTCATATTTGCACGACAAAGATGTTAAATTATTTAAACGCGCTAATCTTAGTATGAGTCAGTAATTACTGGTCCGATTTGAAAAATTCTTTCAGTGTTAGACAGTCCATTTATCAAGGAAGGCTCCTTGATATAGGCTATATTTTATTTCGCTAAGACTAATAATAAGCGAAGAAATAGAGGAAAATGTGGAAAAACGGGGGAAATTATTTGAAAGGGCTTATTTCACGAACTACTGGAGTAATTTTTCTTTTATTTGGCACAGATAAAAAGTAGGAACATGAAGGATCATAGGCTATTTATTGTGGACTAATTTATCTGTGAAATGTCTATATATCTTTCAGTGTTTGATAGCCTATTTATTGAGGAAGGCTACAGCCTATATTTTATCATGCTAAGACCAATAGGAGCAAAGATACAGAGGAAAATGTGAAAATATAGCTGAAGAGTTTGTTGGTCACTTTGTTTGTTTGAACGCGCTAATCTCAAGAACTACTAGCCCGATTTGAAAAATTCTTTCAGTGTTTGATAGCCTATTTATCAAAGAAGGCTATAAGCTATATTTTATCATGCTAATACCAATAAGAGCAATGATACAGAGGAAAATGTAAAAAACGGGGAAAATTATTTGAAAGGGCTAATGTCTCACAGACTACTGGAGCAATTTTTATGTTATTTGACACGAATATATAGTAGACTATGTGAGACATGGGTTATTAATTTGTGAAAAATATACGGTTTCCGTGAAATTTCAGATTTACGCGGACGAAGCCGCGCGGGACGTCTAGTATTATTAATATGTTTATTGCTCCATTCATCACCATGTCTTTGGCATGCAGAATATTGCTGCTATCAGCCCCCTTATATTAATTAAGCCCTGTCAACATCGTTTTCGTTGGTTGAAAATCATATATTCAGAATTTTTTTATTTTTACTATCTTTTTTCTAAATATTATTCCAAAATTAGCATTTAAACATTCGATTTAATCGAAAATGATACCAAACTCGACTATATACATAAACCCCACGCAGTTATTGACCTCATACCTTGTTAAAGCTAAAAATCCCCCACTCCCCCACCTGCATGAGATATTCAGGTGGCTCCACATCGTAAACCCATCTTAGGGATATAAAGATCAATCCTACCAAAGGAAATCTTTGGTTCAGCAAAAGCCGTATTCCTCGTTTTTTTGTCTTGTACGTACACGACTATTAGTGTTCAATTTAATTATTATTTTATACGCGCAAAAAACATAACTTCTAGTGCAGTTAGATAGAAACTCGGTGAGCAATCAAAATGTTATTTGAAACTCAAAAAAATAAATAAACAGCCGAACGTAGAACCTCATCTTTGTTTGAAAGTTGGTTAACAAAATAAACGATTTTTGTGCACTGTATAAAGGTGAAGCCAAACGAGCGTAATTTGTAAGTTCCGAGTCGCAGAATTTCGGCTGGCAGAAATTCTGCTGCATTCAGTTTCATACAAAAGTACTTCATTCACACGAACGTAATTTTGTGAGTCATGATTTGTATCAAAAGATATTTCCGCGACTGAAATTCTGCGACTCACAACTCACAAATTAAGGCTGGTTTAAATTGATACAGTGCTGCCCAAGCAGCATCACAAGGTGTATAACAGCTGTATTATAGGTCGTTTATACTCTTGATGCTGTATTTCCAGGTTGCATAAAGGCTGTATAAGCGCTTATACAGCCCTTATACCCCTGAAATGGACACAAATTATACAGCGTTTTGCGTTATATTGGCTGTACAGTAGCTGTATAAGCATAAATAGGCTGTATAATAACTGTACTATGGTGTACGAAGAAACCAATACACTCCAATCATTCCATTGTAACTCAATTGTTCAGCTTTACGCTGTAAAAAGTCTGTTGAACAGAGTAACAAAAGAATTAAAACGAAACAGAAGATATATTTTAATGATGGCGTTTATAATAACTGTTGATTAAAATAACATAATAATATAAATTCTGCAGTGTTTATGAAGATTCGACAGGGGCAGGATACAGTGCATTATCGTGCAAAAATAAATTTATTGTGGTTATATATATGTTTTGTGATAAAAAATAAACGCGCCAGCAAAATAATCAAGGAAGAGATATTAAATAAGGTTACTAAATATGGTTTTTATATGTTACAAATTAAAAAGTTTGAATTAATGGAGGTAGAGCCTCGTTGGTGCATAGAAGGTTGTTGGACAAACTAAAAATATTGATAAATATAATAACATATTAGTCTAATTTTTATGTACTCATGTTCGTAATCTTCGATTTGTAATTGATAAAATGGCGACAATTTGCTAAGCAGCCTAAATTCTATTTTGATGGTCTTATAGCATTAATAGCTGTACTATGTAGGTAATGGATACATTATTCAGCTTCAAGCGGTTGATGGGCTGTATAAAGGAATGAATTTACTATTATTGCTGTTTATTACTCTCAAAGAGAGAAATTATACAGCTTTAGTCTGTAACAGGGTGTACAATTACACCATAAAAAGAAGCTGTAGAAGAGAGTTTGGCTACTCCATAATACAGAAATAAGATTTGAGGACCACCATAATACAGCTCAGAGCTGTATTAAGTAAGTGACTGTATGTAAAATTCAGCTTTTAGCGGTTGATGGGCTGTTTAAAGGAATAAATTTACTATTATTGCTGTTTATTACTCTCAAAGAAAGAAATTATACAGCTTTAGTCTGTAAAAGGGTGTACAATTACACCATAAAAAGAAGCTGTAGAAGACAGTTTGGCTACTCCATAATACAGAAATAAGATTTGAGGACCACCATATTACAGCTTAGAGCTGTATTAAGTAAGTGACGGTATGCAAAATTCAGCTTTTAACAGTAGATGGGCTGTATAAAGGAATAAATTTACTGTTATTGCTGTTTATTACTCTCAAAGAGAGAAATTATACAGCTTTAGTCTGTAAAAGGGTGTACAATTACACCATAAAAAGAAGCTGTAGAAGAGAGATTGGCTACTCCATAATACAGAAATAAGAGTTGAGGACCACCATAATACAGCTCTAAGCTGTATTAAGTAAGTGACGGTATGAATAATACAGCTATTGTACAGCTTTAATACTAAAATTCGGATCAAAGCGTTACAGGAAACTTAAAGCTGTACATGACAGTTTCAATACACTGATTTAGAACTTTAAGCGTACTTTGACTTCTTAATACAGACTTAATACAGCTAGAGCTGAATAATTACTCCTAAACCGACATTATAACACTACAATATCTCTTCAACGCTCTTATACAGCTAAAACAGCGTTAAGTGCTATATTGGCTGCTTTTTAGGTGTTCATTACGCTTGGTTGCTGCTTGGGTGATCCAGCGACGGAATCCAGTGATGCTGGCGCCAGCTACTGTATCAATGTAAATCAGCCTTTACGCTCGTTTGGCTTCACCCTAAGACCACACGTGCCAAAACACCCGCGATTTCGCTTACACGTGGAAATATAATATTAAATTACTATCAATAGGTACACAATAATAAGAATTTCTTTTCGTACAAAATTCCCCGACGTCTATTCAAACATCTCCAAAGCCTTCAAAGGAATGATTATTAATGAGCTTGTGGGAATTGCTGTGATAAAATTGATGTTTTTTTTCACACCTAAAACCTGTAATTGGTATGATATTTGCTGGCTGTCGCGGGTGATGGATGTGGCATCTTGAGATTAAAATGTGATGAAAGTGGAAAATGTGATATGATTAATGAGATTATTACCGGAGTTGTTGCAAGTTGTTGTCGGCCTAGCAGCCCCTTTAGCATGGCCACAGTAGAAATGCAGAAGTATAGAAACACTGTGGAGATAAACTTAAGGTACCGTTCCGATTTTTACGGCAGCTAACTGCGACCGACAAAAATTCAAATAAAATGCCATTTTATTCAAAATTTCATTCATGCCAATCATCCATGCCATCAAAATGCCATTCAATTTAAAAATTCAAATAAAATCCTACTTTATGACATAGCTAGACTATAGTCTATGTCATAAAGTAGGATTTCATTAGAATTTTATGTCATATAGTGTGTATGTCGCAGGGAAAAGAGGATATCAGGGATTTCACGATATCCCTAGGGATATCACGAACTCCCGGTAGATGCCGAATATTCTTGTTTGTTACGTCTTCTTACTAAAAATATCTAGTGATATGTCATTTCACTAAACTAAATCTAGTGAAATGTCAGAAACGCGGATACCACCGAATAAAAATCGAGCCACTGATTTCTCTCGCTCGCTCTAGTTCCCACACGTGACACGGGTACTAGTGGGAGTGAAACAAATGCGTCGCTCGAGCTGGCGCGGCTGGTCTAGCCTGGAGACAGACAGACAGACTAACCCATTCGGTACGGAACCGTAAAAATTAGGATAATCGAAGAGCTAGAGTACCTGTAGTACCTGTGCCTGTACAAGAGCCTAACCAAACTAGAGATCGACATGTCACCTTTACAAAAAATATTCAACTTGGTCGGCCGCTTCATTTGACGTCAAAAATCAGAGGTCTGAAGTATCTGATGAAGAACCCTCAGTTGGTTTCAACTGTATGATTCAGAGATATGGTGATGCCCCCTCAGATCTGCTATAGTTACATTACACATGTGATAATAATAATAATAACTCCCACTCTGGTTTTGGTGACGATGGCCGGTTTCATTGAAACCAGGCCAAGAGTAATTTTATAGTGCCCAAGTGTGTGCGTAGTACACAAGTGCAATCTCTATATTCCTTTACTCACATAACCCGGTGGGACGGAAGACTGACACGACCGGTGAGAGATCAGGCGCAGGACCGACTTTTTATATGCCCATCCGACGCATGGATCATCTAACATCTTACTTATCAGATTCAGATGTTAGATGATCCTGTCAAAGAAATGCGTGGCTTGATTTTTATTCGGCGGTGTCCGCTTTTCTGACGTTTCACTAGATTTAGTTTAGTGAAATGATATATCACTAGATATTTTTAGTAAGAAGACGTAACAAACAAGAATATTCGGCATCTACCGGGAGTTCGTGATATCCCTAGGGCTATCGTGAAATCCCTGATATCCTCTTTTCCCTGCGACATGTATATCATATATTGTTGTTAAAGTGTGTATGTCATATATTGTGTGTCATATTTTATGTCATAAAATGTGTGTGTCTATGTCATAAAGTGGTATTTAATATGATTTTTGTCGGTCGCTGTTTACCGCAGTCGGAGGTTTACCTCGTTTATCGCGGTAAAAATCGGAACGGTACCTTCATTTTATCTCTTTCGCATTTCTACTGTGGCCATGCTAAAGGGGCCGGTAGACCTTTAAGGATCGGTGTACATTCCAAAGTTACACGTTACTTGAAATTATGCAATGAAATGAGCCATTAAAACTGGAGTTTATTTACTACGTAAGAAGATTCATTTCAATTGACAGACTTGCCGCTCGTGCTGTTGTTCCAAATTTGAATCGTTCGTGTTGCAATGTAAATTGACCTTGAGGGTATATGGTGGCAGGTTCGATTCCAAATAGTGGCTTTCACTATCATAAGTTTCATACACAGACAATATTGTATAATGAGAAATCACGCTAAACTTGGTACAGCTTTTCTCAGCTTGTGAAAAATTGTGAATGAAAAATTGACGGTAGAACATAAAAGTGTTGTAATCGTAAAAAATTCTCGAAGTTTTTAGTCGGAAGAAAAATAATAAAATCGTCAGGCCCAAAAGGGCCTTTAGCTTCTCAGGAAATTCACAACGTTTTCTTCTCTTTATTTTTATAATATCTCTTTTCAAGTTTATGAATTACTAACATAATTCATGTTATTTTAGGCGAGGGAACGTGTATTCACAAACATAAATGTCGTAAACTTAATGTTAATAATGAAGTTACCATTATTATAATAAGTACGCTTCTTAATTAGATTTAGAGCTACCGCACACCTGAGACACGACTGTCTTAAGACAGACTATCGCCTAATAAAATGCACTAGATGCGCACATTTGAGACAAGACGTCTCATAGACAAAGTTGTCTAATGCGCTCCGCGACAAGTCTGACTAACGACTGTCGGCTTCCCCTTGAAGTGTATGCGAGCGCGCACATCTACGACAAAACTGTCTAACCACAATAGACATAACTACCAGTAGTTCGACTCAAGGCTCGGAAACCTGGCTTATCTTCGCGATCCTCTTCGTTAGAAACGCCATACATTTCCAAAAGAGCGTTTTCAAGAGTGTTTGGCATATTGGCTATTAGATGGTGCACTAGAAAGGGATAGAAGATATCACTCCACTAGTTTCTTTCCGCGAGAAATTAACCAGGTAATTTCAGAAGTAATACCGCTCGCATCTCTATTTCGCTCCGAACGAACACTTATCCAAAAACCTGGTTATAGAGCGTTTTAACCTGTTTAAAAAAATACCGGTTAATTTCAGAAGCAATACCGCTCGCATCTCTATTTTGCTCCGAACGAGCACTTATCCAAAAACCAGGTTATAGAGCGTTTTAACCTGGTTAAAAAAGTACCGGTTCCGAGCTCTGGACTTTGACTGCAAAGAGACGGACAGGTTTCAATATATTATGTCAAATCGTCGGGTTTCACTAAGATTATGAATGGAATGTGCCTTGCGCTGGCCGATATAATTTATTTTTACATACTTATAGATTTCAAAATTAGATTCTGACCAAAAAGAGAAACACGACCAGCGATCCAAGTACTATCTTTCCCGTCGAGTCTTTCACGTTTATTTTTGAATTTATGTTTATCCGAATGAGAACTTTTCTATCTATATCTATAAAATCTTGCAGAACTGCTCGCAATAGATGCAAAATGCACTCGGTTTTAATTTTATTAATATACAACTTGTTATTTGAAATACCTAAGTTGTAAATATAAATTATTTCAAATTGACGTGTTTCACATCCCATTTTTAACGTGTTTAACATGTTTAGAGCTAATTTCACTAACCTCTGTTTGTCAAATCCTAACAAGGCATTACTTAACGGACTTTAGAAAATTAAACAGCCTGTTAAAATACTTATGTCCAACAGTAAAAATTTAACAGAGGATTAGTAAATGCAATGTTAAGTGAACAACGAGTGAACAACTATCAATTCGTTCATTCTTGTTATAAGGCGACGAAATTGCAATGTACAAATTTAATACGACATGTTTACTGCAATGTGTCACTTTCTTTCTTATTCGTTTAATAGTAGATAATGCGACCAAATAAAAATATCACTGATCGCATACATTTGTTACGCTAATTCTTCTTAATTTACCAGGATAATAATTATTATCTGTCAAAGCTGAAAACATCAATCATATTACAAACTTTTATTTACATATTTCGGTTTGGTAATTTTGATACAAGTTAGTATATTTGCAAGGTCAAGGAAAATCCAAGGGCTGAATTTTTGACAAAGTGAAAATAAATAATTATTCATAACTATGAAAAATAATTAATAATAAGGACGTAGCGCCGGACACATAGCGGAAACACTCAACAGTCAAAAGAGATTCTTTTATTTATATTGCATATTATTGTCTTTGAAAGTTGTTGTATTGACTTATATAACAGCCTGTTATATATTCAATGGACCTCCACAGTAGGAATTAAATTTAACACCATGTTAGGTGATTTAACGTGACATTAGGGCATGGTGGAACGCTCGAAAGCTCTAACAGGCCATTAACTGATTTAACAAGGCATTATTTATTTAACATTGCTTGATGAAACTAGGTCTTAAGTTCGTAGTGACAAGTTAATAACCCTAGCGATTTTTGTCATATACGTCAAATTTAAGAATTTCTAACTTCTAAGTCGGCATACTCTATAATTCTGTCTACTCTGTCCGGGCGTTCTCTACTGTTTAATATTATACAATTGTATGCGTTGCGTCATCGTAGTCAAGACAGTTTTGACTTGGTGTGCGCCACATGGACACAACTGTTTTAATTGTGTCGTGAGACTGACTTGTCTATGTGAAACAAGACTGTCTAACTACAGTCGTGTCTCCAATGTGCGGTCGCACTTAGAAGATTCGCCTTGGATTGACGTTATTGAAGACCTAAATATTTTTATGAAATTACCAAAATTTTTTCTACATTTATTGATTACTGATGGAATTTTTATTACAGCTAAACAAAAGTGTTTGGTCAAATATTATTTTGGACAAGATGTTGTGTGAAATGTCGTTTGCTAGTTATTTGATTATAGCGTCGTGCACTTTGCGTTTCAAAAAGATTTGAGAGGTGTCAAGGGACACCCGGATGGAACGAAGTTTCTTTCTATGAGAGAGAGGGACAGACAGAGAAACACGCGCACGCCGCAATTATATTATTCTTTACTCACGTTCGTTCGACAATGTTAAAAATACAGAAGTAAAAGGCAGTTACGTTTGCTTTTAAAATATTAGAATATACGTTAGTATATTCTAATATTGTAATCTGGCTCTTATTACTATGATGTTTTAGAAATGCAACCTTATTAACACTAGCTTTAAACGAAGCTCCTAATCATTGACCTAAGTTTTTCTTTCTCATAAGGGTGCGTCCACATTTGTATCATTTGCGCGATCAGCGGGGCTAAAATGGTAACATTTACCAATTCCTCTCAATCAATTCAGCAAATGAATTGTCAAAACTGTCAAACTGACAAATGTCAAATCAGTACAAAAATACAGAAATGAATTGCAAGCAGAGTTGCATTTTGCGATTTTAAAGAATTGAATCATATTATGATTCATATCATGATTCCACAAAGTGACCATTTTAGCCCCGCAGATCCCCGATGCGATCTGCGTCGCGCATCATCGAAGCGTGTCAAAATGATATGCGTATCATGATACGCCCCGATCGCTATGGTTAATAGCGATCTGCGCGTATCTGATACGTGTCGTATCAAATACACGCATGATCGGCAGAATGATCTAATAGGCGTCCACACTATTTATTTATTTTATTTATTTATTTATGATACGCATACTTGATACGGGTTAATCTGATCGGAGATCTGATCGCGCAAATGATACAAATGTGGACGCACCGTAACATTTACAACCAACCATTGAACCATAGATATAGGCCATCCCTTTCTACATGGTAAACTGAGGGGAGACAAAGCATTGATGTCAGGCCATTTGTCCCGATAGAGGTCAGGGCATTATAAACAGATACATCATGTCATTTCAATATCGGCCTACAATATCCATCATGTCAATTGATTGTGTAAACGGCTACAAGGGACAAACTTTCAAGCAAGCACTCCGTGGTTTAGCGGTTTAGAGTTTGGGTCATGATCGGAGGTCGTGGGTTCAAATATTTTTTTAAGTTTGTTTAGGTCAACGTAGGCGTATCACGTGATTGTCGAAAAAGAAGAGCTACAGAGTGCTTAGTTAAACATTGATTTTAGACATTATGTATTTTTAATAACAGTTATAGTAAGGTCATGTTTGTCTGCAATGTTCGTCAAAACAGCGTCAAGTCGGATGTGTTAGAATAAAATATGTCATTATATTATAATATTTAAATAGTTAGTTATAAGATTCAATTATAATAATCACAATATTAGAGATTAGTAGTGACTAAATACTTTCTTTACATCGTATGACAATCGACATGAAAAGTTTTAAAAACTATTCTCCAAAGACAACATATTATACAATTACTATAAAATATTATTATCTCGGCAAACAAAACACGAAGCTGCATAGAAATCTCGTTGCAAACTAAAATATACACTGAATAAAAAACAAATATTGTTAAAACATCCTCCCCGAGGCGGTCTTTACCGCACAATATTCTAAGCAACTTCTAAAACCTGAGCCCCTAGCCAACACGTTTTCTTCGTCGCTTCTTTACAGAATCGCCGATCAAAATGTATGGAATTGACATCAATTCTATACATTTTGATCGGCGCTTATGTAAACGTTTGATAATACTAAGTCAACATTCGCCTCATGTCATGTCAATTCTATTCGATTCTATAAAGAAGAGACACAGAAAACGTGTTGGCTAGGGGATCTGTTCGTTGAAAGGTTTTGCGCGTAATGTAAACTACATTGTGTGGAAGTGTCTGTAGAAGTGTAGAAGTGTTAACTTCTCGAGCGATCTTTGCCACTCGTAAGTTTACTCGATACCGATAGGCTTGTTATAAAAGATGCACAGAAAATATTTCGCTCACAATAAAGGTTGATTCAGATCGCAGCGCGAAGCGTATTTCTAAATTTATATGGATTTGACAGATTCGCAAGACGTCTCACGCAATTAAAATCTGTCAAATCCATATAAATTTATGCCGCGCCTCGCCTCGCCTCGTCGCGTTGCGGTCTGAATTGACCCCAAGCACAGAATATATATTAGTTGTACCAACCCCAAGGAAGAAAAACTTTGATACAGTCGATATGTTATGACGAGTGTATTTTTATCTCAGTTTTCCTGTATGTCGAGTAATAGATAAAACATATTTTTTTTTCTATAAGTAGCGTTGTGTAATACTTGATTTGGGATACTTAAGTCGATATTTTATAGAAAAACTAGCTGTCCCGGCAAACGTTGCTTTGCCATTGTATATTTGCCATATTATTTTATTGAAGTGACTAAATAAGTCACCATGGCAACGTACATCGCTATCCCGTCGCACAAACAATGGTCGCCGTCAGTCTCAGGTTGTAATAATTTACTATTATTTATTCAACAAATGCACTTATCAATCTTATATCTTTAAACAAGCAATTCTTGTATATATATAATTGGAATCTCGGAATCGGCTCCAACCATTTTCATGAAATTTAGTATTTTAGGTTTTGGGGGCGATAAATCGATCTAGTTAGGAATAATTTTCATAAAATGTCATTTTATGTATGTTTTTTGAATTTTTTGAATACCGAGCGAAGCTTGGTCATATAGCTAGCATAATATTAAGTACCGAGTAACCGATTCTCAGACCTAGTGAATATGCATATAAAATTTGGTAAAAATCAGTAAAGCCGTTTCGGAGGAGTTCGTGGACTAACATTGTGACACGAGAATTTTATATATAAGAAGATGTCAATCGATTAACAAAAGCGGCCTAAGATGAGGTATAAAAAGCATACAAACGGACAGACATTATTACTTTTTACAACTAGATTATACTAGCAAATCCGTTATGCCAAAAAATTGTTTGTCGCGCGGGAAACGTACATTTTGCCGGGGCAAAAAGTATCATATGTCCTTTCCCAAAACTCAGACCATCTCCATACCAAATGTTTATCAAAATCGGTTCAGAGGTTTAAGCGTAAAGAAGTAACAGACAGACACTTTCACATTCATAATATTAGTATGGATGCTCTAAAAGCGGCAATCATTTTTTTATGAAATAAGGGGGCAAACGGGTCACCTGATGGTAAGCAACTACCGTCGCCCATGGACACTCGCAACATCAGAAGAGCTGCAGGTGCGTTGCCGGCCTTTTATACGCTCTCTTCTTGAAGGTTTAGGGTTGGACCTCATTTGGCAGCACTCGAGGATTCCGCCGCGAGCTCGATAGCTCGCGGCGACCGAGACAGAAAGCATTATGCTTTCTGTCTCGGTCTAGCAAATGGCACTTCTAAGCGACAGAAAGAGAAAGGGCGACGGAAAAAGGCGATTCCGTGCTGCCAGATGAGGTCCAACCCTTACAGGTCGTATAGGTATGGAAATACTGTTGGTGACAGTTCGTTCCAGAGTTACAGTACACACAATCTATAATAACAAAGCCATATCAGCAAAACGGTCGCCACCTGACGTTTTCGGACGAATATGAAAAAGCAAACATCGAAGTGGGTCGACAAAAATCTTTCCCCGCGAATATTTCGGGTATGATGGACCATCGATGTGGACTGCATGTATAATGGACTATTTGCGTAGCTCCTGTCTATTGTGTATATCAGATTCATAGGTCTTACGTAAGTTGGTCTGGTCAAGCACTAGCGACAGATAGGTACACTATAGCACAATAATCAAAATAACAAGGCACAGAATTTCATACTTATATTTTACTAGATGACTCGGTGAACTTACTTTCCTTCTAATATAAACCTTCTCTGGACTTCCACGATTATTTCAAGACAAAAATAAGCCAAATCGTTGTTACTGTTCCCGAGTTTTAGCGAGACTTTCCCCACGTCAGATGAAAATAGCTTATTTTCGTAGCTCTCCCCAATATTGCCCGATTAGAATGTCACACGTGTAACTTTAGGAGGGGCCAGGTTGTTTATCTTCAACCTCTGTGGCTCAGTGGTGAGCGCGTTGGTAGCTCAAGCCGGGGTTAGGGGTTCGAATCCCGCCGACGGAACAAAAAAGTTTTTTTTTTTTTATGCAATAAGGGGGCAAACGAGCAAACGGGTCACCTGATGGAAAGCAACTTCCGTCGCCCATGGACACTCGCAGCATCAGAAGAGCTGCAGGTGCGTTGCCGGCCTTTTAAGGGGTAATAGGGGAGGGTAGGGAAGGAAATAGGGAAGGGTAGGGAAGGGAAAAGGGTAGGGGATTGGGCCTCCGGTAAACTCACTCACTCGACGAAACACAGCGCATGCGCTGTTTCACGCCGGTTTTCTGTGAGGACGTGGTATTTCTCCGGTCGAGCCGGCCCATTCGTGCCGAAGCATGGCTCTCCCATGTCAAAAGTTTTTGAAGTTCCTGCAGGGTCATGGATGTGTATTAAATATGTGTATCATAATATAGTAAAAATCTTAAATACATGTAACTAGATGACGCCCGCAACTTCTTTTATCGCGCAGAAATCGGAAAAATCCTGGATCCTATGTCCTTTCCCGGGACTCAAAGTATCTCCATGCCAAATTTCAGCAAAATCGGTTCAGCGGTTTGGGCGTGAAGAGGTAACAGACAGACAGACAGACACACTTTCGCATTTATAATATTAATATTGATATAGTATAAAAGTATTAAATATATTTTCGTTGTCTGGTCCTGTAACACAAGTCCTTTAGGTACTTACCACAGAGCCAGACTGACGTGGTGTGAAACGTCCATAGATGGGTGAGGCCGCCAATTTTTGCTGATATGACGCAGAAAAATTTTGCGAGAGAAAGAAAATTGACGAATATCTACGCTGCTTGTGACGTTGGGGCACTAAAATTGTAGCGAATTTATTCCTCTACGCTATCATAGCGTTGACAAATATGACGTTGAAGCACCAAAATGATAGCGTAGAGGCTATCATAGCCACGGATTAAAAAAAAATACGGATGTAACCTTGTCTAATCCCGAGTGAAGCACAGTAATGGCCGCCCGTGTAGGATGTGTGCGTGTCATTGGCGCCGTCACTCTATGTACAATGACAGCGGGTTGTAGTACCTAGTTGCGTGTGTGAGTGTCGGTCACGTGTACAATAAACGAAATTGTGACGAAATTGTCGAACCTTGCATGCTTCACCTCTTTATAGTGTAATGCTCCATCCGTATTTTTTTTAAATCCGTAATCATAGCGTTGAGAAAATCAAACTTATCTCTGTAAATAATATACAATGCGGTTTGTATTATAGCCCCAAACATGGCCCTTTTGACTACTCACATGATGCATTGATCGTTTTATGTGAAACTTAGATTTGTGTCACAAAAAAACTTCCTTTGAAAAAACTGCGTAGACAGCCCGACTGAGGTTCAAATGTGAACTGTCGAGAAATGGCGAATATTACGAGATTTTCCATAGAATACGTAAAAACTGAGCGTTGCCAGTTGCCAGCCTTTTTATTTTGATTTTACCTTCCCTAACACCCAACGATAACAATAAATCGGTATTATTGATGACGTTTAAAATTTGGGGTAGAATTGATGTTTCTAACGATTCATTTGATTTGAAAAAGTTTATAAAGAAAGTTATCTTAAAATACTATAAGAATTAGATGAGGTAATAGCCATTTATATAAGTATTCATAACATATCCGATTTATCTTCAAATCTGTCATACTTACTGCTACAGCAACAGTTAAAGTGCACCTTTTCCACGGCGGACTGTATATTTTAAGCTATTTTCTTACCTTTTTTTATGTTTAATTGTAAATATATTTTTAGACTATTATTGGAACTCAAATAATTCTAATGCATGCTTGAGTACTTTGTCTTCTTCATTAGAATCAGTTTTCGAGCATAAGATAAACACAATACTTTTTAAAATACAAAGGGCGGAGAAAAATAATTGCAAAATCAGCAAAAATTGGCGGTCTCGTCCAGATATTAAAAAAAAAAAAAAAAAAAAAAACAACTAGCAACATACTAGTTATAGCCACGATTAAAATATCATGGTCTTAACCAGACCAGTAGCTTAGACCCTTTCGAAAAAAAAAGAAAAAAAACGAGACTAATAAATTGAATAACTTTAGTATAAATTACTAGATGGCGCCCGCAACTCCATTGCATCAAAATTTGTTTATCGCGTGGGAACCGATCATATTTTTCGGGACAGAGAGCCTTTATTAAGGCCTTTCCCGGGACTCAAAGTATTATTTCCGTACCAAATTTCAGCAAAATCGCAGCGGTTTGGGCGTGAAGAGGTAACAGACAGACAGACACACTTTCGCATTTATAATATTGAACGAAATGGGCTCAGTTCATTGAGATGTACATCTCAATGGCTCAGTTATACTCTATTCAATACTCTTATAGAAAACACGTATATTTCTCTTAATATTCTTTATTTACTTTTATTAATATTATCTCTGTAACTCTTAAACTCTTATAACACAATAAACTCTAACACAATACATATTATTTTACTCTAAATTCTTTCTCAACACACCGTTTTTTCTCCACACAAGTCACATCTCAGAATATGTCATATTTAAAATATCAAGAAAAATAAACTTCCAAAAAGGTTGAAAACGTTTTGAACAGATATGGAATAATATTATGAAAGTATGAATAATGAAAATACTACTGTATTTTATGCTGCAATAAGCATTTTACTCAGGAAAACGCCGATATAAAATGTAAAATAGTTCTCAGAACACAATACAGTACAGGCAATCACGGAGCGATCGTGTTTACAAATCCACCGTGTAGGGTATTATCCCTTAGGCTTCGGTGACTCTGACATGGGTGTGCAGTAACGATAAGCTTTATACACGATATATCGTAGTCGTGTCTGATGGCGTTGTGACACTTTTTATGTTCTTTTCTTAATATAATACGCACGATTTTCAAATTAAAATTCAAATTCTTTATTAAGCATACAATAATATACAATAGTATAAAAGTTAGGTAGCGTACATCACGTCGTCTTATCCCATGCTAAATAAAACTTGTTTTATGGCAATCAGACAACGGATGCACGCCGAACAATTTTATCCTAATATAAATAATATATGAGATGCATCGTAGTCGTGTCTGATGACGTTGAGACACGTTTTTTTTCTTATTGGTCTGATTCAGATTTTAGACTGACCACTCGTGGCCTGTCGGCGCCGATGCAGAAGTTTATGAAAACTAGATGACGCCCGCAACTCCGTTACGTCAAAATTCGTTTATTGCGCAGGAACCGTACATTTTTCCAGGATGAAAAGTATCCCATGTCCTTTTCCGGGATTACAAGTATCCCCATACTCAGCAAAATCGGTTCAGCCGTTAATTGAAAGTGAAGAGGTAATAGACAGACATACAGACAGACAAACAGACAGACAGACAGACAGACACATTTTCGTATTTATATTATTAGTGTGGATATATTATAAAAACGCTTACTACGATTTCATACATTTCAGGACTAAAATCTAACGCAAAGCTGATTGATTGATGAACGCACAGACCAAATTTTTGGAACCAAAAACTTTAAATTTTACTTACATGTTTGTGCTACATATATTCTATCCTACGTGTTCCTCTAATCATATAGACTAACAATTTTTCAAAATTCTAACTTTTAGGACGTTAAATAGAAAATTCAATACTGCCTTACTTTACTTTAAAAGTCAACTCAGAATCCATCGCTAATTTGTCTCCTGTCTACCAAAGGTGACTAGCCAAGATATTATGTTTACATTCGCAAACAACAATTTATAGATAACTAGCGACCCGCCCCGGCGTCGCACGGGTATAAAATATATAGCCACTGAATAAATGATTAAAATCGACAGCCTATGATCCTTCACGTGGTGACCTACTAATATTCTGTGCCAAATAACATAAAAATTGATTGACATTTTAATTAAATTTTATAATTATGTGATAATACTTACATACATATATTCAAATTAAATTATAAAGTTTTGATCAATGAAGCACAAATAAGTAAAAAACAGGATTAATTTCACTGTATTATCTTCATTATAATATGAATTCAATTTAACTTCAGTCTAAGTAACACGTGGCCGGCTATGCTAACACCAAAAATTTAAAAAGTGGAAATAATTGAATTATACGGTATTTCGTTCACTACAAAATAAATTTAATTAATTTTATAGCGTCAACAACACGTGGTAATTATGCTGTTAAAATGTAGCTTATATGACACGTTCGTAGATTTACTATAGCAGCGCCATCTATTGATTACTTACTCAACCCAGTCGAAAGGTATCGACATCTCTTAGAAATTAGAATCATTTGGAGTTAACAGATAATTGTGACTGTCAAATAATAACAGACAAATAATTAGCAATAAATTAAAATTGCGACTATAATTTGAGATTTAAACTATCCTATCTCTCAAGTTGGATCGAACTGAACATGGTGTGCGAATTTTATTATAATCGGTTAAGTGGTTTAGGAGTCCATTGAGGACAAACATTGTGACACGAGATTTATATATATTAAGATGATAGAAGAGGGAATTTCAGCGGTCCACCCGTCTACGGCGGCCTGGGCGGGTACAGTTTGGGAACATAGTATTCTACAATAATCCTTTTGTTTTAACATTCCATCACTAATTTGTCTCCTGTCTACCAAAGTTGACTGACCAAAACATTATATAATAATATTTATATTGGCCAAACAATTTCTAGACCATAGAAGACAAAATCTCAGCGCCCCACGTCTTTACGGTACCCTGGGCGGTACAGCTATGTTCCTAAGCTGTATTCTACAATAATCCTTTTGCTATAACATCTAAAGCAGGCTAATAATCATAATTTCATTAACAATAAGCCCCCGGATCCGCAATACTGAGCATAACCGACCGTAACGTTCACCAGAGCGTTATGTCATCATGATACCGCTATCTAATATTAACTAGCTTCCTGCGTTTGAATCTAATGAATAGTTCTATTGCAATAATAGAGCGATTTTGATGTTAATCATAATATGCACTATTGAATAGATTAACGACTTTGTCGCAGAAATTGGTAATTGTTGGTGATATGGACTTGCAAGGATTAACCCCTAACCAGCTGCCGCATAACAATTGAAAATTTATTGTGTCTGCGATTCCCACGATCGAAGTATTAGTCGCCGGTTAGACGGTCAAATTTTCATCAACCTGATCGACGGAATATTGATGATTATAAAAAGTTCTTATTAAAAATATGATAAATCCATCAATCCGTGGGTTAGACGATCAAATTTTCGTCAATCTTTACCGGATTGATGGATCAAATTGATGAAAATTTGACCGTCTAACCGGCGACTTAAGATGAAAATGTATAATGTGTAGCTAAGCCTAAGGGCTTGTACAGAAAACTGCGATGCGACGTCACATCGCAAGAACCTGCGAGCTCGCACGTCGCATCGCAAGAACTTGCGAATTGAGCCGCATCGCGCATTCCTGCGATGTTACACACTTGTTGAAAACACTTTAGTCGGCTCTGAGACAATCTCTTTTATCAATAGAAAGTAATATAAAGAATTATTGTTTTATTTACCAGATAGTGGAGGCCAAACATTACCAGAGGCATAATAGGAACTCTTCCCTTGTACGATCGTTTCTGAAGATGTGGTGATAATGAACTAAAAAAGCTCTTCTAATGAAGATAGGCTCATTCTAAATAATCAAAACAATTTTTTCGACGGTTTTCAGAGATTCATATTATTTTAGATGAAAATAGTCCCCTCGGCGTTCCTAATAGAAAAAAATTGATAAATCCAAAATCTTCTTCATTTATTTTGCCTGTATGACCTAAGTACTAACAAAAGTGCACACGTTTTTTTAAGATCTTTGTCGCAACCTAGTTTTTAAAATACGTCCAGTACGGTTGAGGGTCATCGAATAAATGGTCACCAATCGTGGACGGGTCACGACTCACGTCACGCCGCACGAAATCGAATCGCAAAAATTCATTTCGCAACTTTTTGCGTTGCGAATTCGCATCGCGTCACATTGCAGTTTTGTGTACGAGCCCTAAGTGCAGTCTCACCTTAAATCAGGCAGAAGCAAAATATCACATAATTATTTTAGTAAAAAAAAAGTTTTTTCTCTCGTGCGCAAAACTGAATCCCTTATCTTAAAAAAATAAGGTATTTTGCCTAAAAATATTTTTTATCAATTATTTACAATTTTTGCCGTAACCTAACCTTGCCTAACGTCTAAATTAAAATTGGAAATTACCACTTATATCATATTTAAATGCAGTTACAGTATTACAGTAAGTATGCAGTAGTTACAGTGTATTTTAATTACTTCAAAATAAGCTAACTCCAGCTGCGCTGAGCTCACAGCACAGGCGTACTCCAGATCACAAATTACCTTAAAGTTTTTCTGCAGTAGTAATGGATTTTTAATAGTGACAAATGATCATACGGACGGGATCTTTGTTACTAATTTACAAAATGGATTTCAATTTTCCAAAGAGTATGAGGATACGAAATAAATAATAATGTTCAATGATTTTAAATATTAAAATAATCGTAAAGTATATTTTTTACCAAAAAAAAAAAACCAATAACTAGTATAACTATTAACAAAAAAGTTTTTAATTCACAAGTCTTAACACAAGATTCCAGTTTTTATGAAAAATATAACATATTTTTAACTGAAATGAAGTTGTTGTAAACTAAATCCTTGCGGCATCTCGAATCTCTGCGACAAGGTGGTTACAAAGCTGAAACCAGCTCCTGGATCGGATGGAAAATCACCGGATAGCTTGATAGTGAAAGCTGAATTTTATGAACGGACTACTTTGATGTAATATACAATTTGTACATAATGGAAATATTTTATATTTAATCTAGCTGTCCCGGTAAACGCTTCTTTACCATATAAAGTATTTTGCCCATATTATTTTATTGAAGTGACAAAAAAAGTATGTCACCATGGCAACGTCAATCGCTATTCTGTAGCATATAAACAATGGTCGCTGTCAGTCTCGAGTTGTAATAATTTACTATTATTTATTCAACAAATGCACTTATGAATATAATATAGAGTACCCAGTAGCTGATTCTCAGACCTACTGAATATTATGCATATAAAATTTGGTAAAAATCAGTAAAGCCGTTTCGGAGGAGTTCGCTGACTAACATTGAGACACGAGAATTTTATATAATTAAAGAAGATGAGCATCAGAATACGTTTACCGTCAGCCGTCTGCTCCAACACCGAAATGTGAAAAAAAAATCAGTTTTGAGAACTGATTTTTTTGGACTGATCTAATGCATCATTGATTGGATGTTAGGCTAGGCAAGAATCATAAGATAAAAATCGGCCAAGTGCGAGTCGGACTCGCGCACGAAGGATTCCGTGCCGTTATAGAGCGAAAGTAGGGAAAAAAATGTGTTTTTTGTATGGCAGCCCCCCTTAATTATTTATTTTAACTCTAACCCTTAAATATTAACTTTATTTTGTTTTTAAAATTTGTTGTTACAGCTACACCAGAAATACACACTACACAATCTGTGAACATTTCAGAAGTCTAGCTATAGCGGTTCTTAAGATACAGCCTGGAGACAGACAGACGGACAGACATCGAAGTCTCAGTAATGGCACCATATTGCTATACTGTGGTAATGGGGTCCCGTTATTCCCTTTTGGGTACGAAACCCTAAAAAGAAGCTTATATGATAATCCATATTCTAAGCCACTATGCTATAATCAAAATTCAATTTATTTATTACGTAAAGAATAAACAAACATACAAACACATTACGGAAACAAACTTTCGCCATAAATTAATGATTAAATCTGAACGTATTATACTATACAACAAACCTTGATCCAAAAAGTATAATGAATAGAAACGAGGTCTCTAATTACCGCTAACGGCAGCCATAATTCTTTCGTAACAGATTTATGGCAGTGTGAATTTATTCGTCATCACTCCCTATTACACCTCATTATGGGAGTGATTATTTACAATTTGCTTCGGCTATGTATTCTACTAAGCTCTACGTGAATTGTAGTCTACTAGATGACGCCCGCAACTCCATTACGCCAAAATTCGTTTATCGCGCGGGAACCGTACACTTTTTCCGGCTAAAAAGTGTCGGTTCAGCGGTTTGGGCGTGAAGAGGTAACAGACAGACACACATTCGCATTTTTAGGGTAAACGGAACCCTTATAGATTCGTCATGTCTGTCTGTCTGTCCGTCCGTATGTCACAGACTCTTTTCTCCGAAACTATAAGAACTATACTATTGAAACTTAGTAAGTAGCTGTAGTCTGTAAACCGCCTGTAAAATTTAGGGGTTATAGGTACAACTGAAATATATTTTTTTATCTAACCCATGCGTGTGGGATATCTATGTTTAGGTCTTTAAAAATCATATGGAGGTTTCTAATATCATTTTTTTCTAACCTGAATAGTTTTTTTTTATGAAATAAGGGGGCAAACGAGCAAACGGGTCACCTGATGGAAAGCAACTTCCGTCGCCCATGGACACTCGCAGCATCAGAAGAGCTGCAGGTGCGTTGCCGGCCTTTTAAGAGGGAATAGGTTAATAGGGGAGGGTAGGGAAGGGAATAGGGTAGGGGATTGGGCCTCCGGTAAACTCACTCACTCGGCGAAACACAGCGCAAGCGCTGTTTCACGCCGGTTTTCTGTGAGAACGTGGTATTTCTCCGGTAGAGCCGGCCCGATCGTGCCGAAGCATGGCTCTCCCACGTTAAAAGTTTGCGAGAGAGAATCTTCCAAAGTGGTAAAATGTGTCCCCCCCCCTCTAACTTCTAAAGTAGGGGCATGATAAGTCTAAAAAATATATATTATGATATACATCAATATAATAACTACCAATGAAAATTGGTTTGAACGCTATCTAGCAAGTAGTTTTTTTATACGTCATAAATGGTAAACCTTAAATTAATTTTCATTAAATCAACTGAAATATAAAAATAAATCAAAAACCTTTTAATTTCATAAAATAAACCTTAATGCTGTTGCGGAACCCTTCATGGGCGAGTCCAACTCGCACTTGGCCGGTGTTTAATATTAGTTTAGATATGAATGCATTATTTTAGGTTCAGTTGCATCGTGCGATGCGATGTAATTTTAAGTGATCCATTCAAAATAGGACTAGGCAACCCAACACCGCGGACGGCAAGTCTGTTTTTAGTGGGTCATTAAAGATTAAAAAAAAGTAATTTAATAAAGTCGCAATCTGTACTAACCCTTATAAAATGTAATAACCCATAAGTGTGTCTGAATTTTTGGATCGATGTAGATAAAATTTGCTACGGAGATATTTTGTTTACCAAGAATAACAGCACAGGCTATAAATAAATTTCTGCTCAAACAAAGTTGCAGCTGACATCTAGTACTTAATATGCGCTTACACGAATAATGATTGCGCCTTGCGACAATAATTGCTCGGCGATACGAATATACTGATCTGGAGCAATTAGTGGAGCAATATGGAGTAATTTAAATAAACTGCGGCAATTTTTCTGCGAAATTGCTTCTAATTGCTCCAGATATTTCATATCGCTCAAAGTCGTAGATATACGAATTGACCTATATCCGATGGGCTTGGAAATTCAACTGTATTGCACAATTTTCCTGCTTGTTGCTGCTTGTTGCCGCAAATTGCTTGATGTAGTCGTGACGTCATAGTTGACGAGAATTGACTGGAATTGAGCAATTTTAGTTGCCCATATAAGCGTACCTTAAAGTATATTGTAGCCGTAATTTGAGAATTTATGAACATTGACACATGGAGGTGCTTGCGTCTAATGGGTTTCTGGTGCTTACTTTTAACTTTAATAAAATATTAAAGAGATGAATATTCCGTGAGGCGGGAATGTTTCTTAAAATTTACATTAAAAGTGTTTTAGGAGACAGGTATTTAATATTGACGGCAATTTTCGCGTTATAAAAGGTCTAGAGCTTTTTTTTTAATCTTGATGTTGTAGTGCCTTGTTGAGAACTGTGATAAGTTTTGTTTAACAGAAAATCTTAAGTCGTATTTTATCTGTGATGTAATTAGAATTCACTGATTTTGTTTCTTGGAAATTATATTAAAATTAGTATTTTAATTTGGAAATCATAAAATGAAGTGTTAATTTTAGAATAATAATTATTATTATCGTCATCTGTTGCCGTTACATAAAAAATTAATGCGATGCTTTTATGCACTCTAAAATCTTACTGTTTTTACGACATATTGTAGATAAGGCTTTAACTTATTCCAAACATCTTGGTCTTTGAGATCAAGTAGAATAGTGTTAAAACAAGTCATAGTGTTATCATTACTTCAGAAGTAGATTTCTCAACTAATTTTCGCTATAGTTACAAGAAATCTCAAATCAATGCATTGTATTGTGTAGTAGTTTATGCATATGCAGGATTATCGAGTTGTACCGAACTAAGTGCATGCATATGCATGACGGTGACCCACTTCAAGACTTAATCAATGCAACTAGATAATCCTAAGACCGGTTTCTTGTTAGCATTGCAAAAAGGCAAACGGCAATTTCTAAAATGGTATTCGCAATGCAGTTCTATAATAATATAATTAGAAAATATAGAACATTTTAATTAAATGTAACATAAAATTGTTCATTTAAATTCGTTCATTTAAAACTTCTGCAGTCGCAACTTTGTGGACCTTAAAAATGCTTGTATGTTTTATGTTACTGACAAATACGATTATTTCAACTTAGTCGAAATAGCTGCTCTGGTGAGAGGTACAAAATTTTTATAAACAAACCCGTAACCTTTTCAAACAAAATTACCCAAATATGATCCAAAACGATTATTTTATGGTAAACGAAAATAAATTTAATCGGAGTCTATCGTTACGTTACGTTTTTCTCACGTCGGCGAAATCATGTTTTCCGACAGAATATTACTTAATACGTGTACGTGTACGTGCGGGATAACGTAGCACGTAACACGGCCGACGTGGCCTGCCCTGGTAATGAAATTTCAAGGTTAATGATAGAATTTGTGTACAACCGTTCAGCAATAACGATCATCATTATAATATTTTTGTAGCGACTCCGTTCACTTAGTTTTTGATAATCCATTTAGGTGGAAGAATCATTAAAAATATTCAAATTGAACTCACACTTGCCCTATTCGTCTAGTGAGAATACATTAGATGGTTATATTTTTATTCTAAACGTCTTAAATGTTAATAAAATATGTAAATAATAATATGCAAAAATCCATACTAATATTATAAATGCGAATGTGTGTCTGTCAGTCCGTCTGTCGGTTACCTCTTCACGCCTAAGCCGCTGAACCGGTTTTGCCGAAATTTGGTACTTATGGAGATATATTAAGATACTTTTTATCCCAGAAAAATGTACGGTTCCCGCGCTATAAACGAATTTCGGCGTAACGGAGTTGCGGGGGTCATCTAGTATTAATATAAAATAATAATTAATTATACCACTTGCAACTGTTATACAATATTCTCGTATATCGTAGAACGTCGAGAGAAAACACAGAATCACTTCGAGTTCATTAGTTTCCTTGTGTTAGTGCAAGAGCTTTATTAAACAACTATACAAAATTTCATCAAAATTCATCCGACTCACAGCTTTTTCATTTCTAGTAGATATACCTATTATACGATATTCTATTATACGATACCTAGAGATAAGCAACGACAACATGGCGCGCCCCTACAAAATTCAAAATGTTTCAAGTGCGTTGTCAAAACGTTTGAAGTGCGTTGCCTTGCGCGGTCTTCTAGTTATGATTAGTTGACAATATCTTCTCATCAGATCAAATCTTGGTAATAAGTGACATTAAGTGAAATATTACGAGTACTGGATAATTGGTTAAATACTTACTACATACAAATTCTTTCATAAGGATGTGACTACACACATTGAAACAGTAATTTGGAGGGGCGCGCCATGTTATCGTAGTTTATCTCTGCAGACGTTTTACTACTGATATTGCATTTGTCTTCATCCAGTGTTTTTGCGCCCATTAAGAGCGTTCGAAACACCTCAGGCCCTCCAAATAAAGCGCCGGTAAATAAAATATTCCGGCGAGATACACAAACAAAATTGAATTTTCCAAAAGATTTTATTTCAAAGGCCCTTCAATACTCAAAAAGTCCATATTTTAGGGAACCCTCGTTTTCATACAAAATATTATCTTAATATTGCGAAATAATATTCACCCGGGGAATCGAGAAAATTCGAATGATGAAATTCTTTTAGCGAAATGTTCGGTGTTTTATGCCTTAATTCGTGAGTTGTGTCAATACTTCAGACTTCGCTTCAAAATCTTGTGTCTTAGGGAGGTTAGGACTTGTTCTGGCTTTGTACCAACGTAATACAATAACAAGAGAAAACACGTCTACCTCTAAACCTTATGATTTGATGTAGACAAGTAGACTATAGTTTATCAGCTTTTCTCATCTTCATACTGTGCTAACACTGCACTATGCACATAGTGAATATTCATACTAATATTCATACTAATATTCATACTGTGCTATGGGGCGTAACAGTGTTGTGCTACGTGCGCAAACATACTGCTCTACGCGTGTAGCAATGCTGAGCTACGCAAGTAGTAATTATACCGTGCTGCGGGCGTAGCAATGCTGTGCTACGTGCGCAGCCATATTGCTCTACGCGTGTAGCAATGCTGAGCTACGCAAGTAGTTATACCGTGCTGCGGGCGTAGCAATGCTGTGCTACGTGCGTAGCCATACTGTGCTACGCAAGTAGCAAAGATGTGCTACGCAAGACGTAGTCATAATACTATGCTACAGGCGCAACAATGTAGTGCTCTGTGCTACGTAGCCATACTGTGCTCCGTGCGTAGCAATGCTGAGCTACGCAAGTAGTTATACCGTGCTGCAGGCGTAGCAATGCTGTGCTACGTTAGCAATGCTGAGTTATGCAAGTAGTTTATACCGTGCTGCGGGCGTAGCAATGCTGTGCTACGTTAGCAATGCTGAGTTATGCAAGTAGTTTATACCGTGCTGCGGGCGTAGCAATGCTGTGCTACGTTAGCAATGCTGAGCTACGCAAGTAGTTATACCGTGCTGCAGGCGTAGCAATGCTGTGCTACGTTAGCAATGCTGAGTTATGCAAGTAGTTTATACCGTGCTGCGGGCGTAGCAATGCTGTGCTACGTTAGCAATGCTGAGTTATGCAAGTAGTTTATACCGTGCTGCGAGCGTAGCAATGCTGTGCTACGTTAGCAATGCTAAGTTACACAAGTAGTTTATACCGTGCTGCGGGCGTAGCAATGCTGTGCTACGTTAGCAATGCTGAGTTATGCAAGTAGTTTATACCGTGCTGCGAGCGTAGCAATGCTGTGCTACGTTAGCAATGCTAAGTTACACAAGTAGTTTATACCGTGCTGCGAGCGTAGCAATGCTGTGCTACGTTAGCAATGCTGAGTTATGCAAGTAGTTTATACCGTGCTGCGAGCGTAGCAATGCTGTGCTACGTTAGCAATGCTAAGTTACACAAGTAGTTTATACCGTGCTGCGGGCGTAGCAATGCTGTGCTACGTTAGCAATGCTGAGTTATGCAAGTAGTTTATACCGTGCTGCGAGCGTAGCAATGCTGTGCTACGTTAGCAATGCTAAGTTACACAAGTAGTTTATACCGTGCTGCGGGCGTAGCAATGCTGTGCTACGAGCGTACTGCGTAGCCATACTGTGCTACGCAAGTAGTTACACTGTGCTGTGGGCGTAGGAATACTGTGACCGTGTCCGTAGTTGCCCAACATGTTATAAATAAAAATTACGCAACTAGAATACAGAAGACTCATGAATTTTAATAATCTGAAACGTTTACAAATTCCCTAATTTTCCGAGAAACGTAAATTTTAATTAATACCTGTCGACCATTGATTTTACTGTCAAAGAAATCGAATTATCTAAGTCTCGGATAAATGAGACAAATGAGTAACAGAATTATCGGGAAGTCACTCAACTGACAAAGAAATTGCGGCTTTGTGCACAATCATTACGTTTTCCCGGTATTTTTGGTTCGCTCTTTTCTCGACAACTAAGTAAGAGGAAAATACACTTTAAAATAAAATAGGTATTAATAGGACAATAATATTATATATATATATATATATATATATATATATATATATATATATATATATATATATATATATTTTAAACACCCATGCATGTGCATGTATCTCTAAACTTATTAAAATTCAATACCTTAATTGCCAATTATATAAATGCCAAAATTGCTTTGATTTCTTTTCTCTGTGACCTTCTTTTAATATAAAATATGCGATAAAGTATTAAAATAATAAGCATTGTTGTGTTATCGTAAAGTTTTAGAAATACCCTCCGGAGTTATTGTACTTTATATGCCGGAGTTATTGTACTTTATACGTCCGGGAGATTATGTGTACAATATAAACAATTGTTATTATATTATTATATCGTAATATTGAAGCAATTTGTAAGTCATTTTATTGGTAAAGTTTTGTTTTTTGTATGGAAAGTAGCTAAATGGTTATATATTAAGTCAAGGAAAATTAAATAAAAATCAAGATAAAAACGTATTTATTTTAACAGTCATAACTGTGCCAAAGTTTTCGTAGTGTATATATTCTTTGGCCAAAGAGAATGTCAGGTTTTTCGACTGTTTGTTTGCTATTTTTGACATGCTCTAGACTATAAACAGATTGTCGGATGATAAGATTATTTGTAATAAAATTGACAATCGGTACATTAAAACGGGCTACACAATTTGGTTCTTGGTTGAGCATAAATAAATCAGTAGTTTTACAATTTGTGTAAACGATGCATGAGTGTAATATATGCTAATTATTTTACCTTGTGGTATTATAATAATATTATGTAAGTACCATCGAAGAATTTCATTCGAAGATAGATATAGGGAACTAACGTCATATTATTTTGCTCGAGTTATGTTTATTCAGTCGACTAAGGGCGGCCACATACATTAGTTTTGCTAATCCGATTTCCTGATCCGTTTCCCGAAACCGGGCCTCCGAACGCAGTAAATTCATACAAAAGTAATTACATGTCACACACATTCGATCAGTTTCCGTACGATTTTCTTTCATGATACGGTTCCCGAATCAGGAAAAGTGATGTATGTGGCCGCCCTACGGAGGCCCGGTTTCGGAAAACGGATCAGGAAATCGGATCAGGAAAACTGATGTATGTGGCCGCCCTAAAGGTCGATTCAGACCGCAACGCGACGCGCGACTTAAATTTAAGTATGGATTTGACAGATTTCAGTTGCGTGAGACGTCGTCGCGTTGCGGTCTGAATCAACCTTGACAGTCGACATACAGTCGACATATTCTGTCGGCTGGGTAACGCAACCAAATTACGTAGGTCTGCTATCTGCACATGAATCAACTTCTCTGACATCCCCATAAAGAATCATTACATTAAAAATCATTCAAATCACTTTGATCATTATAAATAGTATGCGAACACACATATTTTTTATTCACAAAATTGCAGTATAATAGAAATCGTTACAAAACTTTTCAACAAAACATTTTAGATTCAAATCAGAGTTGAATAAAGTGTGAAACAATAGCGTTTGTTGAGTCGCAGCTGTGACGTCACATATTTGTTCTAAACGTGATAGAGATCAACTACGATAATATGGCGCGCCCCTCCAAAATTCAAAACGTTTGAAGTGCGTTGTCTTGCAACTAGCCTGGCTAGTTATGATTAGTTGACCAACAAATCTTGGTAATAAGTGACATTAAGTGAAATATTACGTGTACTGTTATTGATTGAATACTTACTACATACAAACTCTTTCATAAGGATGTGACTACACACATTGAAACAGTCATTTGGAGGGGCGCGCCATGTTATCGTAGTGAAACTCTACCAGCAAGCTTAGCAGGAACAATTGCCAGCTATTTATAACGTTACAGAAAAAGTTTGAAATATTGTGTGCTAATAATACATCCAATTAGGTGTATTCATACCAATATTATGAACTAGATGACGCCCGCAACTCTGCTGCGCCAAAAATCGCATATCGCGCGGGACCCGTACATTTTTCCAGGATAAAAAATAGCCTATGTCCTTTCCCGGGACTCAAAGTATCTCCATGCCAAATTTTAGCAAAATCGGTTCAGCGGTTTGGGCGTGAAGAGGTAACAGACAGACAGGCAGACAGACACACTTTCGCATTTATAATATTAGTATGGATGCAATAGTGTGTCTGTCTGTTATCTCTTCACGCCCAAACCGCTGAGCCGACACATTTTATCCCGGAAAAATGTACGGTTCCCGCGCGATAAACGATTTTTGGCGCAACGGAAATGCGGGCGTCATCTTGCTGTTATGATTGTATGATCCTCTTAATAATAAAGCTGATATTTACACAGCGAATATCTATACCAGGTCTGCTTGTCCTTGTCTGACACATTGGAAACGTCACATGAGAGATAAAGAGAGAGGACCTTAATATGTCAACGCTATATTTAAAATATAATTGTTATTAAGAGATTATACATAGACTGATATAACTAGACGAAAGCCCACAGCTCCGTTGCGCCGAAATTCGTTTATACGCGGGAACAGCATATTTTACGGGATAAAGATTGTTCCATGTCCTTTCCCGGGACTCAAATTGGTTCAGTGGTATGGGCGTAAAGAGGTAACTGACGTACGGACACACTTTCGTATATTTTATAATAGTATTAGTATTATCATACTTTCGGGTTGACACCGAAGTTAATACATCTAAGCAGTTTTCTATAAGGCCATGGTATTTTTCCAGAGAAGTAGGCTGCGTTTCCATGTGACGTGTTGCGCAGGAATGTGTTTTTAGGATCCAATAGGATCGCCGTGCTGAGCGAGGTCACGTCGATGAAGCGATTCTATATAATATTAGTATTATCTTAACCTTCGAGTTGATCAAGTTCTCAAAAACACATTCTTTGCAACAATCTTTGGTGGAAACGCAGCCTTAGTGCGGAAAAATAGCTCTTTCGTTCTCAAGTTTAGCGTCGAGTCGAGTGTTATATTAAGGAAGAGACTAAACCGCAATCTGCTATTTTAATTGTGTCATTATGGTTTCATTAGGGTGGTGTAATGACAATAGCGTTGTAATTGTAAGTCGTTAGCATAATAGAGGCCAGGATGGTGCAATTGTTCTGTAATGATCGATTTTGTGAATTGCAGATTTCCTCGGAGATTTTAAAATAGTTTTAATGTTACTGAAGAGTGATTTTAAATACAAAGGTTTAGCTACACAGATCTGGTTAAAAGAAAGCCTTAGGTTCAATTTATTTATTGTCAAGTCTGTCATTTTTCATACTAATGTAAATTAATTTTAATTCAATATCAACTTAAATAAGAACTAAGATTTGTGTAACTTAGGCCCATTCTATACTTATAAAATTACATGTCGTGACTGACTGACTGACTGATTCATCATCGCTGAGCAAAAACTGTTAAAGTTACAGCCACGAAATTTGGTGAGTAGGGTTGTTTTATTAAGTAGACACCCACTTAGGAAGGAATTTTGAAAATTTTACCCCGAAGGGGGTGAAATAGGTGAAAAAGTCCGTCATTTCTTAAGTTAGGAATAACATGAAACCCATCTCCGTTATTACTTATTATACTATGCTTACGCGGACGAAGTCGCGGGCAACATCTAGTCGTTATTGTTATTGTCAAAACTAAATTATTATAGTCAAAGAACATACTCGTACATTACAAATAAAGAATGTTCAAAAAGAGTTTCCTTCTTGTTTATTATTCTCTTTTACTCAAAAAAACTGAAACACTAAATTACGTTTGCATACTCCGAGTCCCAGTTTAAAATAACAAAGATGAACATAAATAGAGGGTCCATATCTAAAGCTACATACAACTTATAAGATGGGATCTGTAGTGCGGGAATACCTTTTGTTCGGTAGAAATGTGAGCTCACTACGAGTTGGGGCGTTTACACACTGCCGTATCTTACGCGGTATGATTGTAAGAATTCACGAAATTAAATTTTTTGTAGATAGCACAATATGAAATTAACGTCTTTCACATCTTTTTACATTGCATAACTCTAAATAAACATGAGTCAAAAATCACGTGTGAAAAAATTTGAGCCGTTTCTTTTAAGGGTTTTAGGGTGAACTCAATAGTAAGACAGAGATTTTGCAAAATTAGAATTGAAAACACTCGTTTCAAAATTAAACTTTACTTTCTATTTTCCTATACTATTATGTCTTTGGGCGGAAATTATATCGCTTTAGTTACGAAAATATTACTTTGCCTACAATAAAAAACTTAACTTACAATAGCCATCTATTCTCCGAAATATTTGCAATACAAAATCAAAATGACAATAATTAATGAAAATAAACTAACAATTTTTTTCTTTTTAGGTCTTTCCCACTTTACGTACGGTCACTTATAGTGAATTTGCGCCAAGAAATATCGGGTTGTAGATTTAGGCAACTAACTATATTTAAATTAAAATTTTAACGTCATGCAAGGAACCAAATCGCACCGCGCGTTTTTTATACTTTGTGTACCCAGCCTTACAGTAAGTAGAGTTATGCCCAGGCTGTAATGTCCATTGTCTTGTCCAATTCAGTCGCAATGCAGGAGGAACTTTATGTGCACTAACACACACGTTTTATGCCCCAGAACGTTTTCGCCGTTTTATAAACTTAGAAAGTTTCGTGGACAGGTTTCTCGTTTGTCATGATTTAGGTGAGCCTTCTAATGAAGGAATGTAAAGAATCCTCAAACGTGTATTTGAGCAGAATGAAGTATAATGTGTAGTTCAAAAGGATTTGTCTAATAAATCTTTAACTTATATAGTTGACTACCTTTACGAGTGTTATTTCTAAGCATATCTATCTTCAGTTTTAACTTTTACTAACTCATCCAATATCACATTTTTCATAAGAAATCAATACTCGAGTATAATAGCATATCAGTCAATGCGTGGGGGTATTTAGAATAACACGTATTTACCTACAGTTAAACTAATATTCTACAAAACAATAGCAGCCATAATAAAGCCGTAATATGACTGTTAACCAACTCCAATTAATAGTGTCTGTTGTTCGCAGATGGCGCGATAATGTAGAGATGTGCGCGCCGGCGACCGCGGCGCTGTTCCTGGCCGCGCTCTCCGCCCTGCCCTGTCGAGGTACATACATACATATACATACATTATACATACATACCTATACATGCATTTATTATCCCTACTTACAATGTGAATATAAACTTGTCTGTAAGAAATTTGTACACATAATGTTATTGGAGGTATACTCGTAGTACCATCTTAAAATGGCAAGTTTAAGGTTGTTAATGTAAGAGTAATGACGCTTTTAATAATTAATTATTAATTATTTCGATTTTTAAAATTTACTTCAAAAGGGCAATCAAATAGGGATCGTATGCTAGATATACTAAAAGCATTAGCTTCTATTCCTAATCCATTCTACTACTTGTCTATTAAGACAAGTAGTAGAATGGCAAAAGAAACTAATTAGTCACAGTAAAAAAGCTGGCGATATCGCGGCTTTTACGTGGTCTTGGCCCTGCAATTCTTATGCTTCGGATTTCAGATGAATTGTAAAGCCCGTCACAGACTTAGCTATAATATATATTAATATTTTATAGCTAGGCATATTATTATATATTTTCTATACTAAATCCACATGTCACAGAAATATATAATATTATAGCTGAGTGTGCGGTCACGCGAAAATTAGTTTAGAAAATATATAGTAATATGCCTAGCTATAAAAATACTAATATATATTATAGCTAAGTCTGTGACGGGCTTTATAAGATTTCGGGCTCCAAGCATTTAATGTCAAAAGTAAAAATTCTATAAATAGCCTGAAAATAAAATTCTTTGTAATCAGCACATCAATAAGCACCGACTAAGGATGATTGCCTGCGGCAATAAAAAGCTGTAAACATCCCCCTTTCATACGAGTAGGGATTTACAAAACGGAAACGTCTATTAGTGCAAATAGGCCATTTGAGATAAGCACTTTTGAAGCAATCTTGGCACCACGCATACCGTTTGAAACTTTCTATAGATTTTACTAAGTGTATCTAAAATGTCCAAACTTAAACGAACCACTAACCCCGCTTCAAAGTTAAAGTCTAACCCAACTTAGAGTTAAAAGTTATAAGAGATTTTTACGCTTAATAATATTATGCATACTTTAATACTTCAGACTATGTTATTGAAGATAGAAACTTTAAAAGTTTTTGCTGCTAACAGCTACTAAAAAGTAAGAAGCTTGCTTTATTCATTATAAATGAATGTTAACTTTTCTGAGAAGCCTCCTAGATCCTGCTACTAATATAGACGCGAAAGTTTGTAAGGATGTTTCACGTAAATATTACTTAGCGAATTTAGATGAATGTTTTTATGCTAGTAGGCGAAGTTATATCAAAAAGGCTACTTACTTATCTTGAAATATAATTTTCTTTTCGTGGGATGAGGTTTCATGGCGAGGATGAAGACAAAAGTCCGGTGGAAAATGTAAACCTCTCTGAGAACACGTAGATATCTAATATCAAGCAAATTGGACATACTTTCAAACTTTATGCTTATCATAAATTTATTCTGAATTCCAACACAACTCCATAAAAATTGTATTCGTATTCCTTCATTGTTCAACAATGAAAGGGTTCAGTAAATGCGACTTCATTTAAAATCAAATTCGAGATAAATTTGGATTCATTATAAAAATTTCGGATTTATTAAAGCGAATTTTCGCACAATACAGTTTTCATTAGTATTTTAACGAGGTTGCACAATAGGGGAAAGTTCGAGATTACTTGTTGTTTGATGACTTCGCACTTTTCAGATGACCGGCTAACGAATAGTTCTCTAATGAGACATTAAAGTTTCCCGAGAACTACGAAGTTGTCTTTTTACTTGTAACGTACATTATCTGTTTCTCTTTCCTATAATTAAACGACCTCTTGTGCCACAAACTTTTTATCTTAACGTATTGTTTTGCTTTGTGACTTCATTAAAACTACCTTAACGTACGCCATAAGCCATTGTACAATATTATACTGTTTATACTAACATTTTAAGTGGATATTTATGTTAGTATAAACACATTTATGTCTCTTGTCGATTAAATAAATTTTGAGTATACTTCTAATCCTGAAAAATGACATAGTTTCTTTTATGAAAAACTACGGTTTCCACGCGTAATTATATGTCCGTCACCTGTTACATCTTGTCGATACAATATATTGTTATGGAGAAACTTTTCATCCTGAAGTTGTCTCAAAAAATGCACGGTTCCACGAACGAAGTTGCGGGCTACATTTAGCACTTACATTTGTAAAAAGCTGTCTACAAAAATACATAGAAATGTAACAATAAACTCTGGTTCCTAGTATGTTAGTATAAACACATTTATGTCTCTTGTCGATTAAATAAATTTTGAGTATACTTCAAGTCCTGAAAAATGACATAGTTTATTTTATGAAAAACTACGGTTTCCACGCGTAATTATATGTCCGTCACCTGTTACATCTTGTCGATACAATATATTGTTATGGAGAAACTTTTCATCCTGAAGTTGTCTCAAAAAATGCACGGTTCCACGAACGAAGTTGCGGGCTACATTTAGCACTTAGATTTGTAAAAGCTGTCTACAAAAATACATAGAAATGTAACAATAAACTCTGGTTCCTTTACCTCAGATATAGGTGGCACCTTTGCGCTGTGCAAATACTTTTTCGCTGACACACGTCGTTATAAAAATGTTTTGTTGTTGACAGGTTCAGACGCCGACGTTTCCACTACGGCGAATACGAAGTTAGAAAAGAAATCCCTGCCAATTCTCAACAAAGTCTACCGAATGCTGCATTCGACAACTCTGGAGCCACTGTACAATTTCACAAACTTAGATTTCACCGACTTTGACGCTAAGCCGTGCTGTCAAACGAAAGAGATGGATACTAAAGGGAGAAAGAGACGGGTTGTGAATATAAATCGAATAAATGAAAATGTCACGTTCAATATGGAGTCCACGACTGCCTATAGTCCTATATCGCTGGAGAGACGACGCAAGCCGGGCGAGACGGGCTCGAGCGCGCCTCTTCTCAATTATATATTTGATACGTATTCTAATTCACATCAGCATAGAAATGAAAGGTAATTCTGATTTTACATAACATAACTAGTTGAAGCTCGAGCTACAAGAGGAAATTTAAATTTGAGTACACTGTGTATAAATAATAAGAGAAATTGCTGTCAGTTTTTGATGAAATATATTATATATTATATATATTTCATCAAGAACTATATGAAAGCGTGGATTTACCTATAACTATCCCGTCAACGGCTACTTGAAAAAAAATATAGCATCCCATTTAACGACTTCGCTATATGACTTTTAGTCAAGACGTTAAACGTTACAGTCAACGTCTTGTCGAGTTGTCCTTTAGTCATTCAATTGAATGGTGTCATTCAATGAATACGCTAGTCATTCAATCGAATCGCACATTAAACCAGATGACTGCGACATATACATCAATTGGAGTTAGAAATTGAGCTATGGGGTTTCTCTGATATTAGAATGATTTAAAACATGACCATACAACACAAAGTTGGAACTTAAAAGCAGTTGTAATAAAAAACTATTTATCATCGGCCTACTAGTAATTTAAGTAAGTATTATTCATAGCCGAATAATATAGTCACCCCTTTTGGAAGTCGGTTAAAGAGAGTATAATAAACTTACACTTAGTACTTTTAAGGGTTTATGGTCCTAAGTATATAGAATTCTCATAAGGATAAGGATACAAAAACAGATAGGTCCCAAATGGGGAAGCGAACAAGGGTTAAATTTTCCAATATCATTAGATCCGACTACAATTCCTGCAAAAAATACCCCAAATATCCATCTGTGGATGTATTTTTTGTCGTTTTAATATCAAAAAGTATTTTGTTTTTGCTCTGTGTAAGATCAAAGGTTATTGATATTGTTCTTGTTTGATTTTTGTTTTGTTTGGGGGTCGTAGAGTTACACTTAAGGACAGGCTACACCGTACAATTGGACGCTGTTAAGCATTCGTGTATAACCCGCAAAAAATACGTGAAATATTGAGTTATGAATGTAGTTATGTTTTTTAGATGATTTTGAACAAGACTACTTTTAAATAACAACAAAAAAATAATTATGGGTTAAGACACAAATGCTTAGCAGCGACCACATAATATTTTTGACTGAAAAATTATTCGTATAAAGAAAAAATATTACTTCAATTGCTGAATCGATTGAAGTAAGCGAATTAGTGAGTAGAAAAGTGAGAGAATGTAAGCGATCAAATTGGAATTTTCAAGGGCAATTTTGTACTCAAATTACAAAAAACCTACTTTTACCTAATAAAAGAAATAGTAGAGTAAGTAAAGTATCTAGTGACTAGTCTATTTTGTGCATCCTTATTTCGCGCCCTTTAAATAACCTCTACATCGCTACGTTAACCTCTATATTGCCTTATTGTAAAACTTATGTGGCCCAATGGGGCACTAAAAATAAAGTCACATTTAGGTACGGCATGCCCTCTCTTTCAAGTAAAATTCTACGTTTTGGGCGATATTTTCCTCGTATTTACTTTAACATTCGTTTTCACGGTCAAACGTATTTCACCAAATGTTTTTTGTGAAAATGTTTCTCAGTTGTTCTTAAAATAACGGGCATTGTTAAGTACTACATTTTGTATGTAGTAAAACAAATTAAAATTAAAATTAACAATACTTTTTCTTCAGGATGTAATAAAGTGATAATACTTATGTAGGTAGGTATGAATCTCCTTTATAGAGAAGCACTGTTCACTGTGAAAGTAGCAGCGCTAAAAGAGTAACTTTTTTAACAAAGGCTTTTAACTTGCTCATGCAAATAAAAATAAAAATAATTTTTCAGCGCTGCTACTTACACAGTTTTATACACACCTTGAACAATTATCACATTTTTGTTACGCTCTGTAAAGAGTTTAATGTTACAAAGGTAGCACAGGTTTTCCTTGGAGAGATTTCGGCTGAACACACCCTTTTCATAATATCTTACTATAAGAGCTACCGCACACCTGAGACACGACTGTCTTAAGACAGACTATCGCATAATAAAATGCACAAGATGCGCACATTTGAGACAAAACGACTATTAGACAAAGTTGTCTAAGGGTGCGTCCACATTTGTATCATTTGCGCGATCAGATCCCCGATCAGATCTCCAGCTCCGTCGCGTATCATCGAAGCGTGTCAAAATGATACGCGTATCATGATACGCCCCGATCGCTATTAACCGCGTATCTGATACGTGTCATATCAAATACACACATGATCGGCAGAATGATCTAATAGGCGTCCACACTATGATACGCATACTTGATACGGCGCGATGATCGCGACGGGGATCTGATCGGTGATCTGATCGCGCAAATGATACAAATGTGGACGCACCGTTATGCGCCCCACGACAAGTCTGACTAACGACAGTCGGCTTCCCTTTGAAGTGTATGCGAGCGCGCACATCTACGACAAAACTGTCTAGCCACAATGGATATAACTACCGGTAGTTCGACTCAGGGCTCGGAAACCTGGTTAATCTTCGCTTCGCTTCTGTTCGTTAGAAACGCCATACATTTCCAAAACAGCGTTTTCATTTCGATTCCGCTCTGAATGGACCGAAATTATTTCTGGTTTTGTTCTAAGAGCAAAATTAAATAGCTCACTGCTCAAAATACCGGTTAGAACCGTTCGCGGTTATGTTCGCCCCGCCCACTCACACACACCACGACCATCACCCATTGTCCACACATAAACAAGTTATGGCCTATTGGCTATTAGATGGTGCACTAGAAAGGGATAGAAGATATCACTCCACTAGTTACTTTCCGCGAGAAATTAACCAGGTAATTTCAGAAGCAATACCGCTCGCATCTCTATTTCGCTCTGAACGAGCACTTATCCGGAAACCTTGTTATATAGTGTTTTAACTTGGTTAAAATAGTACCGGTTCTGAGCTCTGGACTTCGACTGCAAAGAGATGGACATGTTTCAATATATTATGTCAAATTCGTCGGGTTTCACTAAGATTAGAATGGAATGTGCCTCGCGCTGGCTGATATAATTTAATTTTAAATACTTATAGATTTCAAAATTAGATTCTGACAATTTTAATCACATGTGCCAAAACATAAACGACCAAAAAGAGAAACACGTCCAGCGATCCAAGTTACTATCTTTCCCGTCGAGTATTTCCCGTTTATTTTTGAAGTTATTTTTATCAGAATGAGAACTTTTCTATCTATATCTATAAAATCTTTCAGAACTGCTCGCAATAGACGCAAAATGCACTCGGTTTTAATTTTATTAATATACAACTTGTTATTTGAAATACCTAAGTTGTTTAAAATAATTTTTATTTCAAATTGACGTGTTTCACAACCCGTTTTTAACGTGTGTAGCATGTTTAACATCCCAGAGAAATACAGTAATAGGAAACCCTAATGCCTGTAATCCATACTAATATTATAAATGCGAAAGTGTGTCTGTCTGTCTGTCTGTTAGCTCTTCACGCCCAAAACGCTGAACCGTTTTTGCTGAAATTTGGCATGGATATACCCTGAGTCCCGGGAAAGGACATAGGATACTTTTTATCCCGGAAAAATGTACGGTTCCCGCGCGATAAACTAATTTTGGTGCAACGGAGTTGCGGGCATCATCTAGTATGTCATAGTTTTGAGTTCGTAGTGACAAATTAATAACCGGTCAATCGTAGCAATTTTCGTCATATTATACGTCTTTAAATATTTCTAACTTCTAAGTCGGCATACTCTATAATAATTCTGTCTACTCTGGTCGGGCGTTCTCTACTGTTTAATATTATACAATTGTATGCGTTGCGTCATCGTGGTCAAGACAGTTTTGACTTGGTGTGCGCCACATGATAGACACAACTGTTGTTCGAGCGCGTACATCCCTAGCGCTGATGCACGGCTACATCACTACAGCGGGGCGCGGGGGGAGCGTTTCCGCTTGCGGCGCGGGCCGCGGCGAGACTCGACGCTCGTTCACTTGCCTAGGCGACAGGCGCGCGCTCACACCGCACACGGGTCACACCGCTGACTGCCATATTTCTTTGTATATTTGTTATAAGTAATGTAAATTGTTAATACAGTTTTAATTTGTAACCATCTTTTTATTATGTCCCGCTGACAACTGTTTTAATTGTGTCGTAAGACTGACTTGTCTATGTGAAACAAGACTGTCTAACTACAGTCGTGTCTCCGATCTGCGATCGCACTACAAATAGTTTATTGATCATAATGTTTACAAAAGGTTTTTACAACTAACAGTCCCCCAACTTTGACGACCTCTGTGGCTCATTTGGTTGAATGTGTAGCAGCTCAAACCGTTCGAATCCCGCCGACGGAACAAAAAGTTTCCAATGTTCCCGGGGTCTGGATATGTATATAATATGTGTATGATATAATAAAAATCTTAAATATATGTATATTATAAAAGTATTAAATATATTTCCGTTGTCTGGTATCTGTAATACAAGTCCTTCAGGTACTCAGCACGGGGCCAGACTGACGCGGTATGAACCGTCCATAAATATTATTATTATTAAACTAGACAAGGCCTATCCTATGACGGAGTAAACTATCCCATCAAGCCCCGCACGAGCACCGGTGATCGCGACAACAATAGAATACAATAGCAATTCTTGGAAACGAAGGATTATATTATACTATACAAGTTACTTCTTTATTCCTTGTATGTCTCCAGGCCAGGCAACGGCAACAGCATCTACGTGGCTACGGGTCCGGAGATAGAAGCGCTGGTGGGCTCCACTGCGCAGCTGGACTGCAAGGTGGACGCGCTTCATGATAAACTGGTAATAAGTATGTTCCATTATTGTTACTCGCGTCACATAGATGAGGCATTTCTAACATGCTTTTATTAGCTCGGGCTGTAATATGTACGTAATATCTTTGAGCCTCCGTGGTCCAGTGGTCCAGAGCTTCGCTCTTGACTCGGAGGCCGTGGGTTCGATTCCAGCGTTGGAAACATGTTATTTCCAAGTTTGGTTAGGACAATGCAGGCTGATCACCTGATTGTCTGACAAGTAAGATGATCCATGCGTCGGATGGGCATGTGAAAAGTCGGTCCTGCGCCTGATCTCTCGCCAGTCGTGTCGGTCTTCCACTGGGTTATGAGAGTAAAGGAATAGAGAGTGATCTTGTGTACTGGCCTACAGGCCTGATTTCAATGAAACCGTCCACCGTCGCCGAAACCGGTGTGGGAGTATTATTATTATATCTTTGAGTACGGTTTTTACCTATCTCCAGTAGTCTCATTAATTCGAAACTTTGCATACCTATTAGCAACCAATGACAATGCTATAATTTATTAATTAAAAAAAAGGAATTTGAATAATTCTATTAAAAAATTAAAATAGATACAGCGTGTTTTTTTTAGTTTTTCAGTACTATTATTTATTGTCATATACTCGCGTCTCAGCACACAGTATTACATACCAGTGGCTCTCAAACTTTGGCAGTACCTTTTGAGAAGACGTTTTTCGCGCACTCCCTAAAAAGTTAATCTTTGGAATTGTCTCCATTCTGTCTGATGAAATTTTTTAAACCAATTAATGTAACGCTTGCTCCTACAAGGCCTTTGCGGAGCCCGCGGAGCACAGTTTGAGAGTGACTAGTATAGGCTAGACCCAATTTACCAACTTAGTGTCTAAAACTCTAAATACACCATGCCTAAATTACGTCGCGTTAGGTATATTGTATGCGTTTGATATTGCTGATGTAATCATGCCGAACTTCCGCCGCGGAACTTCGGTATAGTGTGTTTAGACACGTATAGGTAAGGAATGACACTTTGGAGTTTTTAAGTTCCTTTATGATGGTGAAACTAAACTAATATGCCGAAAGCGCTTGATAATTTTCATGTAAGTAGATTTTTATAAATTTTCAATAGGTTCGAAAATAACGAGAAGAAAAGCGCTTACGATATATTACAACGATAGATCTTCCTGTTAAACTCTTAGTTTAACACACAGACATAGATCAAGATAGATACCGCATGTGCATGTACTTCGCGTGCCATATCATGTTCCTAAACGATGAGCTATGCTCGTCTTTTGAAAGACTGGGCGCATTTTCATTGGTCGTAAACTCGTGCGGTATACAGCATACGGGGAGTCTATGACAAATAATGGCGCATTTTGATTGGTCGTGGCATGCATTTTAGAAATCTCCCGCACCCCGCATGCGGGCCCTATCGACCAGTGAAAATGCGCCATCTGTTATTTAATCTGCTATTGGAATCGGACGTCAATCGGAATTTTAAAAATGCCTATTTTTTTTTCAAATACTTTATTCACTTTATTACAATTGGTTTACAGTATACATTAATGCCTAATTGTGCCGTATTGAGCTGTAGAAATTTGAATAGAAACGTTGGCCTAGATAGTGGACACGTTTCTTATCATCGGTACGTCACAGTGAGTAGGAAAAAAGTGACACGCTCGTTTTCATACAGATGGAGGGACATGCGGTATCTATGTCTGTGGCTAACCATTTAGTTATGGCCATGTAAAAAGTTTCACATGACCTTTGGATAAAACACTACATTATTGCCTAACATAATATCACTAATAATTTCTACATAACACAATTTTAGATTAATAACTGAATTGAAATCATAATACGTACAATAATTAAATCCGAATTACATATTATTCTATTTTTAATAGTCTATTCACAGTTAATCGCACTAAGCGGTTTTACGTTAGATTTACTAACGGACAAGTTAAATTTGAACTGTCATACTAAATACTGATTCTAATTGGAGTCCATTGAATTGAAATAAAGCGATTATTGTTATCGTCCCGATATTTACTGTCATTTAATATTTATGGCTGTTATAATATGCGGGATTTATTCGAAATTTATGTTAAAAGGTGGTTGTTACGGCGTTTATGAAAGTAATTAAGTTATTTATGTGACTAGTTATTATAGTATTCTACGGAGTGGTTGTACCATTTGGATATGTAGTCTATGTTACTTCAGAGTACAAACGTAACTTTTGCCATGCCAAATTTAAAGAAAAGAGTTTTAGCAGTTGTTGCAACTAAGACTTTGTTACAACTGCTGTTTTCCAGAATAGTATGTGACTGGATACACGATTTTGGAATATATTATAGGGAGCGTATGCGTCAAAGGTGCAGCTGTGAACTGATGCTTATTATTTACTTCATTATTATTAAGTTATTGTAACTGTGATTGTGCACAATAAAATATATTCCATTCACTTTAATTCATAACAATATTATTGCGATATATAGTTTATTAAGGTTTTTTCATACAAAGAAAGTGCTACGTGCTAGCGCCAGGTCATATCCGAAAAGTGTACGATATTATATTTAAAATGATAATGTTCATGTACGTTCCCGATTAATCGAAATTTGTGAGATAATATATTATACTTTGCCATTAGTGACTCACCAGGAAGCCACTTTAAAAAAATAAGAAGAAATAGAAGATAATATTATGATACGTGATTATGTGTGTGTATGTATAATAATATATGTGTGTATCATATACTTACATACACTTTACACTTACACTTACACACTTTTGAAACGTGGCTGTCATAGTCTAGTCATCTAGTATCGATATTTTCAAGTTTTCTATGAGGGTAGTTATGCTTCCATTGTCCCAGTAGTTTCAAGGTGAGGGGAAATAGGCCGCCCTCGAACCATCTCAAACATTCGTTCGCGACCCTCTGATGTTCTCATAATATAGAACCACTCTGCAGTTAACGCACTATTGACTTTTCTGTGACTTAAGTACCCTGTTAACGATCAAATTTGTTTGACAAACATGTTTGATGTAATTTACGTTTCTACAAACAACAGCGCAGACGAACAAGCGTGCATCAAACAAGTTTGTCAAACAATCTAGAATCGGTTTGAGATCATGAGATCTTGTTTGACAAATACAGTTCAAACGCTACGCAAATCCAAATTTTCTTCAAACAGGTAAAACACGTAGTTTGTTTGACAAACGTTTCAAACAAAGCTGTACACTATCAAACTGTTTGACAAACACGTAAAATTTGACAAACAATTTGATCGTTTGCAGGGTACTTTAGTCACTGCCAGATCGTACCGCTTTGTATATAATATTATTTATTTTTGGATTAAAATCAAAGTGCCTCGCAAAAGTATAGTTGTAAGTCACAAAGAAAACTGTATTTTATCTTGTTTTGAATCAATCACTTTGTGTGAATAGTCTTTTAAATAAACTAAACGAATTATTCCGTTGGTGAATCAATAAACAAATAAATGAGTATAATTGAAGTAATTTATTTATAACGATGACGTAATATTTGTTTAGATTTTGAACTCAAGGAAGAGCTTAAAACGAAAAAAAAAAAACATAAATAAACTTTATTAGAATAGTTGCAATTATCTATCGCTCAAAATCAAAAACGCCAAACCTAAATCACTCAAATGTTTCATATTAATTTTTAACTTACGTTACAATAAGTTCGATATTATAATGGTAATTTAATTATTAATTAAACCATAAAATTAAATTATAAATATCACTAATAAGGCTCAAAGTAAAAGTGCACTTCTTTGACAATTCTCCTCAAAATATAAAATATATTAATCAAGTTATTAAGATTCTTGTTAGCTTGAGTCTCCGACTTAGATATTTCCCCTGGGCCTGGCTCTGTTTCCGCCGTAAAAGCCGATCTTGGAGCATAATGCCAAGCGTGTCCATTTTTAAGCTGCTTTTTAAAATAAATATCACTACTGAATGGTTAAATTAATTTTCATATAATTGTTAACAAAGCGCATTATATGTGGCTTAATAAAGACGAATAATAATTTTTAAACTCGTGCAATAAATTAGCAATTATTAAGGTTATGAGTTATGACCCATAAGCCCACGAAATATTCTACAGAATTACTCTATCGTGAAACTCAACTTCTGACTGTGCGGCAATTATTTATACATAACGCAGTGGTCCGACACCATAAATATGTAGACCTGACAGAATTACCCCTACATAAAAGACGCATTAGGACTCCGAAGTCCGACTACTTCAATTAACACAATATTTGCAAGACGTCAATTAATTTATATATATCTATACATATATTTTGACGATCACTATGAAATCGTCAAATTAAATAAATCTCGCCTTATTGTTAATAAAAAATATCTTCTGTCACTTAATTATTTACAAATGGAAATTAAAAATTATATTATCAAATCAACGTAGGCAATTTTGAATAAATTTTAATACTTACAATATTTATTGCATCACTAATCTAGCAACACTGTATTCATTCACTTTAGTTTTAACATAAAAGGTAAATACCTACATGTTTAAATTACACATAATATACACTACTTATTATAATGTATTATCCATACTTCCATATCCATACTAATTCTGGGCGGCTGGTGAAGAAGTGGACGACAGCTCTCACGTCTGGCGGCCATATTTTCCCAGCCCCACCGTGATATGTAGGCGGCCATCTTTATTTATCAATACACTACAGTACATTTCATCTACCACTGACCTCTATAATACACTGGACCGGCGATCGCTATCAATAAAATGTTCCTATTTGAAAGTCGCCATATTGGCGCTGATAGCAGTGGTGAGTGTACTGGGAACTAATACTAGTGACGTACAACTGCCTTTTCTATTATCGATTAATGTTTCCAGATTCAGATAATGTCGACCAATAGGACAAAAATATTACGCTATTTGTGTTACAGACTTCCTCTCGGTAATTTAGTAAAAGTTAGCACTACGATAACTAAAAAAAAAGTGTGTCAGCTCCGACGCACGACTGGAGTTTGCTCCTTAAGTACGAGTATCTAACCATACGCAAAAAGAGTTTATTCAACTGAAAAAAGATTAATATAATATGAAATCAGATGTTCCGGCAATATTATCTACACCCCTTTCTGCCATAGTTATTTCAAAATATTTTTTTCTCAATTTTAAGGCCAGAATCGAATAGAGGAGAAAAATCCAGGAAGATCAAGCCGAAGAAACTCATATCCAGGACAAATAGTTGCCGAGTTACAAGCATTCAAACTTTGACATTGACAGCTCGGCAACTGTCAAACGTCTTACTAAAGTAGCCATAACTCCGCTCCCAATAGGCCTAGAGAGACCATCAAAGACAACACCTCGGCTACCCCCTCCCTGAATTTGAAATAATTATATTATTATATTATTTTATATAATATTATAATATAATTATATTATTATTATAATATAATTATATTATATTATTATATAATTATATTATTTTATATAATATTATATTCCGATAGGTATATTACCTTTATGGTCTTAATACACTCACAGCCAAATTAGAAAGTTTCCGTCGTCCAAAAACATGACACATTTTCGTTACTTGTTAGTAGGTTTTACCCCTCGGATTTTTCTCATACCGGGCGCCTTATATATGAAAGTCGATTCTTAAGGAGTAAACTCCAACAAAACTGAAGATGAGCTTCCAATGCTTCTAACAAAAACTATGTTGTATTGTATTTTCTAATTTCAATTCTAATATCAAAGTAGTGCTATAGTGTATCGTATTTAATGTTAAACATTATTTATTGAATAACATAAAATTAAGATATTATCGATATCAATTTTGACATCCCTCAGAAATGTCATTGATAATGAGAATTTTGCAAATGGCCGCTGCATTTTATGTCACAATTAGTTCACAGTACACTCACCGCGGCGCTTCAAATCGGCACAAAAAATAGCTGTCATTTTGTACGGCATAGCCTGTCCAGTGTATTATAGAGGTCAGTGACATCTACCCAAACGTTGTACCAACGAGAGCATTCGCAACAAAGCACACTTCAAAACACAATTTATCTCAAAACACGAAAATGTGGTCGTGAATGTTTTCCCTCCCAAACTCCCAAGTAACCCCCCGGGCCCCGCAGCACCATATGGTCGATTAGGCCGCATTACACATAATAACGCACTTTGGCACAGGTATCGTGGGTGCGGCGGAAAAATGACGAGGAGCCGATGAAATTGCTCACCACCGGCACGCAGCTGTACACCGCCGACGACAGGTAGGAATTTACGAGTCATTTGTAATCATAAACCTGTCACATCTCACGTATGTTTTAATTGGGATATATTTTACCCCCGATGTTTGATTTGGTCGTTTTGATGAGAAATGCGCGCCCCGGCTAGCGTGAAATTGTTTGATACATTTGAATGTTGTGGAGGAATTCAATTGTAATTTTTCACTGCTTAAAATAATTAGTGATTGTGTTCAGTGATTTACGGTCGCACTCAGTGACATTTTATGATGACTTAACTTTAAAGAGTTGGACAGAAAAAGCAGTGCGGTCGGTAAACATTTTTCGATAAATAATTTCTTAATTTTGGTAGGTACTAATTAATATTACTCTCTTTCGGAAGATAGACATGCACCTTAACCTTGCATCTAAAGACACACTTGCAGGTTGCTTCTCATTAATCCCCAATCAAGTACCCCGCAAACGATCAAATTTGTTTGACAAACATGTTTTATGTAATTACTAATTTACGTTTTCATCAAACAGCAGCGTAGACAAACAAACGTGCATCAAACAGGTTTGTCAAACAATTAGCTAGAATCGGTATGAGATCATGACATCTTGTTTGACAAATTCAGCGGAACACGTTCAAACACGTTTGTCAAACGCTACGCAAATTCAAATTTTCTTCAAACAGGTTAAACACGTAGTTTGTTTGACAAACGCTTCAAACTGTACACTATCAAACTGTTTGACAAGCACGTAAAATTTGATAAACAATTTGATTGTTTGCGGATTACTTTACTTTAGGCACATGTTTGCTATAAAGTTAATCCTGGCTTTAACATTATGTCTCTCGTTAAAACGAAGAACGATAAAGATAACATTGTGATTAACCCAAGGTAAACTTTAACCCTATATTGCGCAACTGAACCTTACATTCTAAAATATATATACAGGGTGTAACAAAACAGCTTAATACTATAGGATGTATATGAGGCCCGTGTATAGAGTTCACTGTAAAAGTAGCTGCGCTGAAAGAACAAAAACTCGTGACGCTGCAGCGCTGGAGAGCTTGCCCGTACAAATCACAAAAAAAAGACGGGTTGCACTCCGGGAGTGCCGGCAGAAGTAAAAACTAGATTATTAACGTTGTGCATTATTTTTTAACACATTTTTTTTATGAAAATCTATTTTTTGAAAATCATTTTTTTTTAATTAATCGAAACTCTTACAATCGATTAAATTTTTAACCCATTTTTTATGAACATCGATTTTTAAAAAATATATATTTTTTATTAATCGAAACCCTTACAATCGATTAAAAAATATCGACAATCGAAAAAACAATCGATTGTTCGATTAATCGATTTCTATGTTACAACACTACTCTCCAACCGTCTAACGGTGCGTCCACTGCGTCGCGTGCGTGCTAGTGTGGACGCAAAATGATATATCATTTTGATACGGCGCGATGATCACGACGGAGATCTGATCGGAGATCTGATCGCGCAAATGATACAAATGTGGACGCACGCTTACGGTTTTTCGATCAGCACGAGAATCTGACGCGAGTTTCACAGTTTTTACCCATCCCACAAAAGTGCTCAACGCCGCTAAAGAATTTTTCACTTCAAAAATCGTTCTTTCAGCGCTGCTACATTCACTGTGAACTACAAGGAACACAAACACACCCTAATGTATTACTACTTAGTTTTGTTACACACTGCAGAAACACTTTTCTAGGTATTCCGCCCGTTTCATCCCGCCGGACATCTGGCGGCTGGAGGTGCGGCAGGTGCGACCGTCGGACGAGGCCTACTACGACTGTCAGCTGTCCGCACACCCGCCGAGAACCGCACGGGTCACGTTGAGAGTGCCAGGTGAGCGAAACCCTCACAGGTTAGGTGTCTGAGGGTTAACAGGAAAAGTTAACAGCTAGGTAATATATGGGTCCAGTCTAGTAGCTTATTATTACAGCGAAGTTCTGAATTAACTCATGAATATAAGCCAAATTTAGTTTGGCGACAGCTTTTCTATTTAAATAAATGTGGTTTCATTCGAATTCGCCCTTCGGCCCACACCTTAAAAACAGCAGTTCTTTTTTCAAGCACGCGAGTAGATTCCACAATTCCACAATACATTATTCACTCATGAGTACATTTACGCATTAAATTAAGATACAATTTCAAGTAAAACATTTAATAATCACGATATTTTTAAGCTCATTTGTTCGTTCGTTCGCGATCGTCGTTCATTTTTTAGGGTTCCATACCCAAAAGGTAAAAACGGGACCCTATTACTGAGACTTCGATGTCTGTCCGTCTGTCTGTCCGTCTGTCTGTCTGTCTCCAGGCTGTAACTCAAGAACGGTAATAGCTAGAGAGTTGAAACTTTCACAGATTATGTATATTTGTTGCCGCTATAACAACAAATACTAAAAAGAAAATAAATTTAATATTTAAGCGGGGCTCCCATACAACAAACGTGATTTTATTGGCCTTTTTTGCTCGTAATAAATAATGGTAGCAGCTAGGCACTTGAAATATTCACAATATTCTTCATTATATATTTTGTACTTTAATAATTTATAATAAAATAAAAATAAAATAAATATTTAAGGGGGACTCCCATACAAAAAAAAAACATTTTTTGCCAATTTTCGTTCCATAACGGTACGGAACCCTTCGTGCGCGAGTCCGACTCGCACTTGGCCGATTTTTTTGTATAGAAATAACACAAACTGCTGACTACCTTTTAAAAGTAATTTTACAAGCATATAACTTTATTTACAGAAGTGTCAGTCCGAATAGTGGACGGAGCGGGGGCGGAGGTATCAGAACAGGTCTGCGAAGTCGGCAGCACGGTGGCGCTTCGCTGCGAAGTTAGGGGACTTCGGATGGAAGGTGGACCCTCGCTGCTATGGTACCGCCGGGACCTGCTCCTCAACGATGACACCACGAGAGGTGGTATCAGGTAATATAAAGACACCCGTATTATATTTATAAGGCCGGTGAGATCCACCTGCATCAGTCTGGCTGAAAAAATTGGTCTCCCTGTACATGGGAGCTTAAATGGGAAATGATAGCAAATCGTTTTACCAAAAGTTGTTCCAACTATTATTGGTACTCTCAAACGCTAAACTATTGTACTATCAGGGAAGTTGATTCCTATGCAGATGGCGGACCTAAGTAATTTGGTCGCGTTACGTCTAACCCAGCCGACCGATCACAGCTAACATTGAATTGACATAAGCCGACTACATGACTTAGGTCCGCCATCTGCATATGAATCACTTTCTTCGACGGTACATGCTACAATCTACATAGCTCGGTAATAATATATTACATGGGTGGCTATTACGTCAGTATATTCTATATCTACGGTGGCTATAGTATGTTATGAGAAAATTGTGAGTTGAAAGCTGAGGCATGTAAGTGGAAAAACACCCTACGTCTGAAAAAATTGTGAATTATTTTTGTGACCACAGAAGTGTGGTAAAATATACAGGGTGCAATTAAACTTTGCTGCCAAATTTTTTCCAGGGCTTAGGTATCATTAGGAGAGTCCATTTAACCAAAAAAAAATGGATGTTATTTTTTTTCAATGACATATTTTATCCCATTTAAAATCGTTGCAGAATGGTCAATCGCGGCGCTGGGGAATGATCGGGGGTGACGCGGGATGAGGCGCGCGCGCGGGTGCACGTCACGCTCGTGTCCATTAATTATTGTAGTGTTTTTTAGGATAACTTGCGGAAGCTATTTCTCAACATTTTAGTACTGAGTGACTATAACAGAAAAAATACGTGTATTTTTATTTTTCACAAGGATCAATATATCAAAATTTGGCAGGAAGGTTTAATTGCACCCTGTATATTTACACATTGCAAAGAACATTTATCTTTGTGCTTCTATCTTACTGAGTTACGAAAAGTATATTTTAGCCAGATTACTTGTTATTCGAAACAATTTTCTAGGTTGTAACGGAAAATAACTTCTACAAAAGAAGCTGAGAGTGAGCGATGGAAAGTCTGGATTGTGCCATTATGTAGCCTTCTGAACGATCACCCGTCTTGAACTTTCAACCCTCAAAAAGCGAAACTCATTTTTTACCCCGTGATGAATATATCAATTTTTTGATAGACTTTCTCCGAATAATATTTCATGTAATAAATTGATGTTCATTTAATATCAAAGGCAAAAGATGGCCTGCCGTTCTCAGAACACCTTCATTTGATGATAATTGGAGATTTCTGGAAGTGGAATTGTCAAAGAAAAACGAGTTAATTGAACATTATAATAATTGTTATCATCGTCATCTCTTTTACTGCTAAGAAAATATAATAAAAATAATAATAACTTGGAATATATTATAAACATTTCGACAGATATTATGTGCCTAATTTTCGCATAGAAATCTGCCATTCTGCACGTGCTATCAGGATCATCGCTTAGTCGTCCCCTACAACTCGTCCACCCGAAAAAAGTTTGACCCCTATGACCTAAATGCTCATTTCTAATTGTTAATTATCTTCTGTGATTAATGGTCGCCAGTTCGATGGAAATAACAAGCTATTTATTGATAAAGGAAATTAGTTCACAGTGTGTCAGGAATGAATAAGCTTATCTTGAGTTAGCTTTTCCTAGTCTTTGTAGAATAAGTCTTATTTTTTGTATCGCTGATGTGAATTATTGGTATAAGAGATGGGAGTTCAAAGATAGTTTTGTAATAATAACGACTAAGTTTGATATACTTATATTATGGGAGTAACTTTTGTCTATCATATTATTAGTACTCAAGTATAATGATACTTGAGTACTAATAATGATTAGTGTGACCAAATTATGAATATTTTTTGCTACAAAAACTTTTGATACTTATCCATTATCATAATTTCACAAAGTATGTAATATTATAATATTGTATAAAGTTACATTTAAATAGGTTTAGCCATTTAAGTGTGAAGAGAGAACAGACAAACACACCCTCGCTTTTGTAATATTAGTAAACATCACTGGTTTAATTTTGAGTACCCGCTAACATTCACATCAGCGGGGCTAAAATGGTAACGTTTTGCAATTCCTCCAGAAAATGAATCGTCAAAACTGTCAGTTTTGAGAATTCATTTTCTGGAGGAATTGCAAAACGTTACCATTTTAGCCCCGCTGAACTCCAAATAATACTGTAAAAATCAAAAGAGGCTTCGCTGACATTTCAATTCTACCTTAAATTGAATCGCAAAAATACAGCAAACTGCTTAAAAGCATATCTAAGTATATCGTTTCTTCCAGTGTCCGAACAGAGTTCGGTTCTAACGGCGCGAACTCCGTGCTGCGAGTTGCGCGGGTGCGGGCTGATGATGCCGGTCTGTACTCGTGCACCGTCGCCCGCGCCCCACCCCCCGCGCCGCCGCCCGCCCAAGTCACGCTGCACATTATCAAAGGTACGTCACACTTCTGATGCCGTGATCCCACTTCTGACGGCGTTTTTTGATGGCAATCCCACTTCTGATTCTGCTTTTAAGATTTTTTACTTAATTAAGTACGTTATAAATTATGTTGATAAGTTATGCGCTTTTGTTACTCAATCTTGACATGACACATTTAAAAACAAAGACACTGACTTGAAAGCCTCCTACGGTTTTTGTAACCTATTGTATAATACAAAAACTATTTACTGCCTCATCAACGTATTCATTGACTTTGAATAACAAACCATACTACTACAATCAATAAAAGAATAATAAAGTCAGAAATCAAAAAAGCTATAATACAGTACTGATCACATTTGTTTTTACGGCAGTTTTTATGACGAGTTCAGTGTGAATTATGTGCGAGTTTAATTTATCGCTTATAACCTTACGCGTGATTTTGTGAAAGTAATAAAAAGTAAGGGGTCGAAAAGGCCGCATACCTGTAAAAGTCAAATATGAAATATGCACCGTAAAGATTACTTTATGCCTTCTGTTTTTAGGACGGTTAATACTTAATGTTTCTCAAGCCCTCATAAGTATAAATTTCTCTAATATGCAAATTACTGTTATTTTATCCTATTTTCCTTCCGAACATAATCGTTTTTCTGGATTTAGTACCAGATTTACTTAAAAAAGTGTATACTACGATATCCGTAATTAAATAATACTACAATCATTACACAAAGTAGATTTGATATAACGGTGCAGCTTGTAAGTCTTCGATTCTCACCATCCATAAGATGTAAGTCAAGATCAACACTCGTAAACACGTAACAACACGCCACAACACGTGCAAATACGTCACAACACCCGACAACACGCGCTAACACGCCACAGCCCATAGTCACACGTGCCACACGCTTCACACGCCAAAACACGTCAGATGTTAGAACCTGAACGTGTGTATTACACCCCCGGTCTCACCTTCGACTATAGATATAGGAAAAACAGACAATGTACAAAGGAATTAATGACTATGCCTTTTTTGCCTGAGAAAACCGTCTCCTTGCATAGTTTTTCATTTGTAAAACTTGACATTCTCATAGTCAACTTCTTAGAAACTTCGTAAATAAAAGCTTTAAATTCTTGATTGATTTTGTGTCATTAAATGTATTATCATATTTATAAATCTGAAGTAAGTTTGTTACTTAGATCGATATCCACACGTATGATTAGTAATTGTTATTTTATAAAAAAAGTAAGTGGTTTTACCAATTTCTCTTTAATTAACGATGCATCACGCAATAACAATAAGTTCAAGTCTTAGCGATCAGGCCATTTAGCCGAAACTTTTTCGTTTTCGCTTCGTTAATATGACGTTGACGTTCGACTCGTCTTATCTCAATTCTATACATTTTGATCGGCTATTCTATAACGAAGCGAAAACAGAAAAGTTTCGGCTAAATGGCCTGACTTTTAAGTTTTATAGCACTTTAGTTCCTAAAAACACGAGGCTGGCTTGCCATTTCTGCACATTTCTTGCTCTACGACAGATGCCTATTATAATAATTCGACCCATCTTCTTTGGTGAACGTGTCGCGAAATATTTTGCGAAGCGGATCAATGACGGATGAAAATTGCGATAGAACGGCCTTTTTCGGGTTGTTTTGCTATTGTCTGCGTTTCACTACAAAAATTGACAGAAAATATTAGCTCTGTTTTCAGAAATCTGTTCACTAAGGCGGACTTACGCAGATCTGAGTTAAAGTTAACTCTGAGTTAAACATCATGTCATATCTGTCACTCACCAAGTGAGTGATAGAGATGACATCATGTTTAACCTAGAGTTAACTTTAACTCAGATCACAAAGATCAAATACAATAAACATGAACACGAACACGAAAATACAATAAAACAAAATAAAATGAAATAAAAAGACTTAGCCGGAAGATACTGCAAATAATGTTATAGAGACAACTCTCGATCCAAAATCAAACTTTATCAACATTATGATCAAATAAAAATTCAATAGTGACCGTCAGACCTATCATCACTAAGGCCCACTTGATGTTTAACTCAGAGTTAACTTTAACTCAGATATGCGCAAGTGGGCCTTAGTGATGATAGGTCTGACGGTCACTATTGAATTTTTATTTGATCATAATGTTGATAAAGTTTGATTTTGGATCGAGAGTTGTCTCTATAACATTATTTGCAGTATCTTCCGGCTAAGTCTTTTTATTTCATTTTATTTTGTTTTATTGTATTTTATTGATATCATATTAATTATTATTACTATCATTTTTACTGATTTTAATCTCTGTTATTGTTTTTGCGTAATTTGAAACTGTATGTTTAATCAATATTTGATTATCTTAACTTTCTTAATACTATTACATAATAATTATTGTCTTTGTGAGCAATTTATGAAAATAACTGTTTGTTTCAGGAGAGAGTTTGGCAGAACTTCATCAGGGGGCAGAGTCCACGTCGACATCAAAATGGCTGCTCTTGTTTCTAGCGGTACACCTGATTTTACATACATTATTGTAATATTAAATAAATTGTTCATTTTTAATGTTGTTGTTATTCTTTCAATTTAATTAATGAACAAAATGGCCCTAAAAATACTAGGTAATTTAAACCTAAAACATGGCTGAAACAAAAAGCCTTACCATGTCAATTTCGATATCAGGCTGGAATTCTATTTGATTGAAACATTTTTATATGTTCATAAAATTTTTGGAGTGTAGTCTATTGAAAATATCATAACTAATATCCACTAATATTATAAATGCGATGTGTATGTGAATTTTTCTGTCCGTCTGTTAGCTCTTCATGCCAAGGCACAGAATACTTATTAGTACAAGCCAAGGCCGAAGTAGAACTAAAAATAAAAACCGCAGAACCAGCTTTGCTGAAATTTAGTATGAAGATACTTTGAGTCCCGAGAAAGGGTATAGGATAATTTTTTCCCGGAAAAAATTACGGTTCTGGCGCGATTAACGAATTTTGGCCTAACGGAGTTGCAGGCATCATCTAGTAAGTTATACTCAACGATCATAGTATAGCCCCCATACGCGCAGCGCACACGGGAATGCACAAGACGAGTACGGTCAGGTCTGCCTGCGATCAGGCCGACCGATAGATCTTGTCGTATACGAAGCCTTAAGAATCCCCTCCCATTCCACATTTTTATATTAGAGAAACTGAACATAACCGTCAGCACCTTCCCAGAAGCTACGTACATTTTAGCATAAAATGAACTATTCTGAAGACAGTATTAGCATATTTATGAAGACTTTGAGGCATTAAACGTTATTATCGAGAGTGCGGCGGGAGATACTCCATTACACTCACATACTACTGCTTAGCATAAACATATAGCTGACCTATTTCCTTAATGTTACTGAAACTACAATTTTATGATATTATAACACATATAGAAGGTACTAGAGAACTCAGTTGAGTTTTGTCTTAGATATTTACAATAATATAATGTATACTAATATTATAACGAAGAGTTTCGTTATTTATTGGAACGCGCTAATCTCAGGATGACAATTTTTATGTAATTTATGTTAATACGAGCTATTGCCCACGGCTTTGCTCGCGTTTAGAAGTATTATTATATACCAACTTTCATCCCCTATTTTAGAATTGATCAAAATCCTTTCTTAGCGAAAACCTACGTCATAACATCTACCTGCATGCCAAATTTCAGCCCGATTCGTCCAGTGGTTTGGTTCGTGTGGTTCCGTATCCGTGTGGTTCTATTGTGAATTGGACTGCTGAACAACCTGCATAGTCTATAACGGTCAAAATTAGTTTAAGGGTTTTCGCTTGAATAAGTAAGAACCAAATTACACAAACTGTCTTCTCAACTTTATATAGAGATAAGATATAGTCTCCTATATATATATATATATATATATATATATAGGAGACTATATATATATAGGTTGTTCAGCAGTCCAATTCACAATAGAACCACACGGATACGTCTCGAATTTCGGAAACTTCCGTCACATTCAAAATTCGAAAAATTCCGAAGTTTAAGCTCGATTAAGCTACTCCGCATATGGTTCTAAATAAGCTACAAAAGTTTACACACACGTGTTGCCTCAAGCAAAATACTTAGTAGGTCGTGTATTTAATTTTGCCAGTAAACTGTGTCAATTCAGTGCGACCGAATAACTGAATAGAAATGTTATTTCCAAGTTGTCTACAAAGGCGAACCTAATTATCTTGAAATTAACTCGAATTTCCTTATTCGGCACGGCTCTTGAATTAAATTTAGATTGTCTTCATAAAGCATGAACATAGTGTCTTATGGACAATACCTGGAGTCAAAAATTTTAGTTAGGCGCGGTTGAAAGAAATTTAGGAAGGGCCCCGAAAACTTATTGATATAAATATTTTGTCGATAAAAAAATATAGGACAATAATCTATATTAGATTTCCTGTCAAGTGCCTGCATATTCTTTAATTGTATTTCTCTAAAAAGAAATAAAAACTAGGTATATTGTGATATGTTTCAAGTATGAAGAATGTTGATATTTCATAAGATATTTGAAGGGCGTGCAATTAAAATCGTTGTTAATAAATACAACGGGCGTGGTTATAAGTCAATGTCTAACTTCTGTGAAGCCATTTCCATAAAAGGCTTTTTTAAGCTCTACATAGAACTGGCTTAATAGAACTCCTTTACTATGTGAGTTCCTGTAAAATACTAAATAAGAGTAACAAATACTAAAATAAGAATAAAATCATTACTTTCATGAAAATGTACTGTATGTAGTTGTCTTTTTCAATTTTTGCTGTAACAAGTGTTTGAAAGAAAGCCTTTTGCAATTTTATTTTATACTTGTTCTATACTATGTGCTTACTTGTCGCTAAACTAGTTGTGACACAATTGGTATTTTTTCCAACAGCGTGAGAAGTTTAAATCTCCGGGGAGGAGAGTCGGGCTCAATACTTACGGAAGTGTCAAGTTCTACATTTATAAATATTGATGAGACCGCGTAGAGTAAGAAACAGAGGAACCAGCCAATAAAAAACTGAGCCTTGTTTAGTCACAAGCGCCTTGGATTGGCTTACATCAATTAATTGTACATACGTTACATAATATAGTACGTTAAGTAATCAACAACGGTATTGTAAAAAAAATTTCTGACCTCAGAAGTCGGCCGAGGAATGAGTGAAGTCTAAGAATCTATTCCAACATTGTACTCCGGGATAGGTATGAAATAGAATAATATCTCCTACGCCAATTTTAGTGTCTAGTTTTGTGTGTTTATACAAGATCATTCTAAAGTAGAAATCGAACCTGCGGCTAGTCGGAGTCAAGATCTAAGCCATTAGAATAGGGAGACGTTATTATTAATAGTTTTATAGTGGTCACAATCACGTCCGGTAACAATATATAAGGTATTAGGTAATTTTCTACCCTTCCATTAATTAACAAAAAGTTCTGTCCTCAAAGCTTAATAATGATTACACTAGCTATTTGACCGAGCTTTGCTCGGTATTCGATGAAACACGAATAAAATGACATTTTCTAAAAATGATTCCTAGCTAGATCGATTTATCGCCCCCGAAATCCCCTATATACTAAATTTCATGAAAATCGTTGGAACCGATTCCGAGATTCCAATTATATATTTATATACAAGAATTGCTCGTTTAAAGAATTTCATGAAAATAGTTGAAGCCGATTCCGAGATTCCAATTATACATACAATTGCTCATTTAAAGATATAAGATACTGATACAATAAACATTTTTTATCTTAAAATAGCTGCCTTATGTTTCTAATGCGTCATTTAATGTGGCACCCAAAATCTAAATAAAATGTTTATTTTCCAGTTAGTCCGGCAAATAACGTTGTCAGATTTATTTACATCACCGCATTTGTTTGTCTCGTGTATCAAAAGAAGTATAGACCGTCTCCTCTACTCCATTAATTAGTTTAAGGATGACCCAAACAAGTCCCTAGATAAAAGCTTTAAACAACTTTTTTGCGTCGCCCAAATTTGAGATCACAGCATTTACATATTTGTCCACATTTTTCTCAAGTTGCTTCAAAGAGCCTTAAAGACTTCAAAGTCTTGACGAAATTTTTCACGTCTCTAATTAAGAAATTACTTTTTATGTTACTTTACCGCTTTTTTCTGAGCTTATGTAAGTATAGTAAAGTAATATATTATTATCTAGAGTATATGATGGTATTCCATCATATATTCTAGATAATAATATGTCTATGTCTATATTAAATCCCAAGCTTCCAATTGGAAGCTTGGAATTTACAACATTGTTCAAAAATTAAAGTAGCCATCAACTCTCCAAAAATTTAACAATATTTTTCACTCTGACCATCAACTTTATTGCTGTTACTTAACTCACACGATGAAACATTAAAATGGCGTTTTTAAAGCCGGTTCTCTGTAAGACCATGATATATTAATGATTTATGTGTCGAAGGGTTCTAATGTTTTAGGCATTAAGCCTAAGCGGGCCTCTAGAGTCCTATAGACGATCAATTTTAGTGTGCAATATGACGCTTAATTCATCAAGCCCCAAGCGGCCATATCCGGCCGCGATAACGATAGATAAGCTATTGTGTCTCATTTTTCCACGATCGATGGCATTTTATTAAACAGTTTGCCAATTAGATTGAAGGCGTGCGATGTTCAATATCAACCCTAGAACAATAATATTAAACAATACGTGATATTGCACAATAAAATGGATCATCGAGCGACAAATAAAACACCAAATAATAATCAAATGAGTTCCTCATCTGAATTATTATGAGGTGTCATTATACGAGGAAAACGATTGGTCACGTTTGCGGGTAGTTGAAAAATTACTACTGGCTTACCGGACCGCGATTAATATTCTGTTAGGTGTTCAAATTATTGAAAATTTAATAAGATATTTTTAATATACAAGGTGTATCCAAACTAAATGATAATACTTTAGGGTACGTATGTGTTCCTTATAAAAAGTTCACTGTGAAAGTAGCAGGAATTTTTTTGTGACTTGTATGGGCAAATTTATGACGCTAGGTTGGTTGGGGGGCTTCCCATACACACCCTAAACTTTTATCACTTAGTTTTGTTACACTCTATATACGATGACACGCGGTGAACTTTATATAATTTCCTTCCAGATATAAATTGTCCCTGGACTTTCACGAATATTTCAGGACTAAAATTAGCTAAATCGGTTCAGCCGCTCGCAAGTTTTAGCGGGACAAACAAAATTTAATATTTATTTTATTTATATAGGTTTTGAAAATTTTCAAAAATTGTAACAAACATGGATCTTAAGAAATGGTATTACGAATATGAATATTTTAGTATTTAAAGTAGGTTCATAATATGTTATACTTGCACACAACGCTGCCCTTGTCTTATACGTTAGAAAGTCGGTTGACAGACAAGGACATTATAAGCAATATGCATAATTATCACGTCTGTATACAGCATACAGTATACATACAACACACATAATATTAATACGACTACTGTCCATTAAATATAATTGTATTTAATTTATATATAAAAAAATCGAGGACCAAAAAAATCGATTTGTCCTAGTACGTATTTTCCTTCCCAAGCGTTCTCTACAGAAGTAGTGTCAGTTAGTTTATAATTCACTTTATAATGAAAATACCCATTGGGTCATAAATATTTTATGTCGGTGGTTTACTTTGGCGTTTGCAAACAAAAGTTTAATGAGTTTCCCTCCCCGATTGGTGGTTCCTTCGCCCTGCGAGCTGCGCCCTTTAAAAATGTATAACGCTGAACGTCTACCACTTAGGCGAGATTTTTAAGACGTAAGGTCCTTTGAAGCCTGAAGATTTTTGTTGAATAATCCTACAATCATATAGTTTTGATGTGGTTTCAGAGTAGTTAAACTACAAACTGTACTTTTATATTTCACAGTGAGCAAATATTATATCTATTCGAGAAAAGGATGGTACGGCCGTGCCGCTTTTTTTCTCGACTTGGCTGGGGCTCTTCCGTGTCCCCAGATAAACTTAAAACACTTTAATAAGTAGAAAAATATTATGTAAGAATTACAAAAACCTGTGAACCCCAGAAGAAGTACATTGACAGACACAAAGCGACTGAAAAAACTTTTTTTACTCAGACATATTATCTATACATATTATTTATTATTATAAAACAACTAGCGACCCGCCCCGGCGTTGCGCGGGTATAAAATATATAGCCACTGACAAAATTATGCCTATAGCCTTCCTCAATAAATGGGCTATGTAACACTGACAGAATTTTTCAAATCGGACCAGTAGTTCCTGAGATTAGCGCATTCAAGTTAGCCCTTTCAAATAATTTTCTTTGTTAATGATAGAAATTATATGAAAGAGCTAACTTGGACGCGCGAATCTCAGGAACTACTGGTCCGATTTGAAAAATTATTGCAGTGTTAGACAGTCCATTTATTGAGGAAGTCTATAGGCTAACGGGAGAAATTATTTGATAGGGCTTATCTCGCGAACTACTGGAGCAATTTTTATGTTATTTGGCACAGATAAGAAATAAACCACGTGAAGGATCATAGGCTATCGATTTTAAACATTTTTTCAGTGGCTATATATTTTATGCCCATGCGACGCCGGGGCGGGTCGCTAGTTTTGATATAAAATTATTGACTCGTGTTTTGAGCTATAGATACAGGCTGTAATTTATCTCCAATGCGTCTCTCTACCTTTTGATCGCCAAAGTAGTCACAAACGGTTTCCTGTAGCTCGTAGTGCCAAAACATGTACCGACGAAGTGAATTGGGTAGAAACGTGAGGGGAATGGAATTGCTCTTGGCAGACAGGCAGAGCTTAATTAGCACACCTGAGACCGGAAAAACGTGCAGGGTACTTAGACAAGTTGCATTTGATAGTTACGCGAAGATATCAAGAACGGTACCAAGAACATATATTTTGATTATGGTATTGAAAAGCGAAAGTAAGGTTGGATTTATTTGGGTCCGCCCAAATGCTTGAAGGCTACAGCGCAAGATTACAAGCAAACGTATGTAATGATTTATTTAAATAGCGGCGCGGCGCGCACGCGTTTCGTAGCCGCCAAAACACGAGTTCGGGCCGACGCATATGTAAGTCCAGCCTAATGCAATTTGACAGACTACAGACTACCTAAGGGCCTGTGTTGATTAGTGCGAGTGCAGGTGATTAGAGATTAGGAGAAATTAAAGGACTTGCACTAATCAGTCGCTGTTCCTTTGTCATTATTACTAATCACCTGCAATAATTATCACTAATCACTAATCAAAGTGAATTCGAATGCAAGGCGAGCAGAGGAAGGGTTGTAGAGTTTTTCTTTTATAAGTATTTCTAAAATAGTCCCTTTGGCTGATAGTGATGGTGTTATGAATGTAATATAGAATCCAAATGGATCAGTTTCCGAGTACCTATTACTGTGGCCCCAGGAGTATCGGAGACGTAACACGAGCCTGCTTAATAAGAAAAACAAAATGTATTGGTAAGGACGTCGGAAAAATGTCAATTTTCCATAAATAAGATATATTACTCAATGTTTTCACTCTAGACTCTAGAGGCAGCACCAGCATAAGTACCATCGAAAAAATTGATTCATAGGCAGATGAAGGACCTACGTCAATTGGACGGGTTATATCAGTACAATATTAGCTGTGACTTTAACGTCGATCTACGATGCCTATGAAAAAAACCAAAACTCCTAGCCAAACTTTTTTTATCGCTTCTTTAAAGAATCGCCAATCAAATGTATGGAATTGACATAAAATGAATTGAATTCTAGTTTATTTTGTCGAACGCTTATGTCAATTTCACACATTTTGATCGGCAATTCTATAAAGAAGCGATAACGAAAACGTCTTGGCTAAAGATCCTGGCGTAAGAAACTGTGTGTACCATTGTTAACAATAAATTAGAATTCATTACTAGTAGTAGAGGAGGGGAAGAGGGGATTTCGGGAGTAGCTCGAGCGTGTCATATTAAGCTTGCATAGGCTCCCGACATGTGTCTAGTTATCATGGTATAGAAATCAAATTTCTCACGTGGCTAATTTTTTTTTAATATTGAAATGTCGTCGGATTTGACAGATTAAGATAGGGAGGGATGTTTAGTATACCCCAAAGAAGATTCCATATAAAGCACTGACGATTCGAAGGTCAGGTAAGCCTGTAGGGACATTTTAAAATATAAAAAAATAAAGCTTCATATTTTCTTAACTAAGCTTCGCAGATATTTTATTTTGCTCTAAGCTAAATGATTTAGTCTTTGTTGTCTAAAATATATTTATAATTTACCTAAATAAGCAATTTTCTGACTATATTTTCTTTTTCAAAACTTTGAAATGGCTACAGTTTCTGAACCCACCGCTAAAATAAATCTCTTATTTTTTTTTATTAGCTTTACCTAATGTACAAAACCTACTAGGTCTCCATGACGCTTGAGTGACTACAAAAATAGCACCCTCCCCTCCTCTACTATAGAAAGCCTAGGCCTAAAAAGCCTAAACAATAGACATATCACACCGATTTCCTGATTAAAAACAATGGATTCCTGCTTTAACATTCCTAAATATAACCCTTAGAAATTATAATCAGCCTCAAAATACATATCTGTTTTCACGAACAAAAAACAAATAGAATAATGTAGAAATAACCATAAATTGTACGTTACAAATACGTATGGGAAAAATATCCATTCAAAGGTTGTTACCATGATGTCAACTGTGATGGATGTGGGCATAGACAATAGACACATTACCGTGCTAATATCCTGTTGTCGAAAGCTTTTTGGAAGGTGAATGGAAGTTTTGTTTTTTACACTGTTTGACTTGCAAATTATATGTAACTAGCGACCCGCCCCGGCGTCGCACGGGTATAAAATATATAGACACTGAAAAAATTATCAAAATCGATAGCCTATGATGATCCTTCCCAAATAACATAAAAATTGCTCCAGTAGCTCGCGAGATAAGCCCTTTCAAATAATTTCCCCCGTTTTTTCCACATTCTCCTATTAGTCTTAGTGTGATAAAATATAGCCTTATAGCCTTCCTTAATAAATGGGCTATCTAACACTGAAAGAATTTTTCAAATCGGACCAGTAGTTCCTGAGATTAGCGCGTTTAAATTAGCCCTTTCAAATAATTTTCCTCGTTTTTTCCACATTTTCCTCTATTTCTTCACACCTATTAGTCTTAGCGTGATAAAATATAGCCTATAGCCTTCTTTGATAAATGGGCTATCTAACACTGAAAGAATCATCAAAATCCGTTGCGTAGTTTTAAAGATTAAAGGGAACAAAGGGACACGAGGGAAAAAAGCGACTTTGTTTTATAATAATTATATGTAATTTTGGCGATTTGTAGGTTAATGGAAAATAGAAATACAGGCTACGTACTAATATTATTAATACGAAAGTATATTTAATATTAGTATGTGTTTAATTATGTTTTTTAGTAATTAATTCTATATTTTTGTTAACAATGGTACACACCACTTTCTTACGCGCGCCGGCCTCTTTAGCCAATACGTTTTCTATATCTCTTCTTTATAGAATTGCCGATCTAAATGTATAAAAATTGACATAGCGTCATAAAGTTAATATACCTATCGGAATAGAGAAACAAAGGCCTGAGCAAGTGAGATGTCACTATCAGTAACACTGCGTGGTAGAAAGATAAGCGTGATTTGAGGTTGCATAGCTTTTTTTCATCTGTTTGACAGTATGTCTGACCCAGTGCCGATCGTTGTCAATTTGGGCTCTCAGAAAAATTGTGATTTTAAGTTAAATAATGAATATTTTTTAGAAATACTGCTCTAGAAACACGATTAGATGTGCGAGAATTAACTGTGGTACCACACATCGAAAAAACCCGGATAAATATTAATTTCACAGCCTGTGAATTATTGTACATCGACAGCACCTAGTTTTAAGTTTATTTTTGCCAATTCCCTATGAGTTATTGATATTGATTTTGATAATTCACTTCTATATATGTTTAATTATATGAAAAATATAACTTGACTAGCCATGGTGCACAATTTAAGGATATTTTGTGTAAACAATTTTCATCTATTTTACACTAGGGCTGCATCAAGTTATCGATCAGTAGTATCGATATGAAAATATTTTTTATAGTTATGTATACTAATTATCTAGGAATGTTGAAATGATAACATACTCATCCGTAGTTTATAATTAGTTTAAGTATATTAATATACTATCATACATAATTTATTGTTTTTAAGGGTCCGCATCCAAAGGGTAAAAAGCCAATTTTTCAGATTTCCTGCTGACCTGGACACCAGAAATTCATGGCTTAAAATAATTAACCGTCCAAACTGGACTCCGAAAAAAAATTCATGCATACTTCATTATGCAGCAAGCATTTTGAAGAAAAGTCATATTTTACTTCAAAATTACAATTTTATTATATATTATCTATGCAGTTTTATTTTATCCCATTTTATTATTTTTACAATCTTACAATTATTATTTACCATTAACGATATTTTGCCGAATTATAAGATATTTGTACATCACTGACACGCACACGTAAACATAATTGTATACACAGATGTAAATCAAATTTTGATTAAGCTTGACAGCTCGGGATTGTTTCTCTATTCCGATAGGTACCTATATTACATTTATGCATAGCGTTTACATCGACATTCGACTAATATGTCAATTTCATACATTTTTACTGACGATTTTATAAAGAAGCCATAAAGAAAATGTCTTGGCTAGGGCTTCTGCTTCTTTTCGTAAGCAATAGGCATCGTAGATCGACGTTAAAAACACGGTAGGTACACTAAAATTCGATAATAATATGGAGTTTTAAGTAAATTATTAACCTAAATAAAGTGAACCATAAAGTGACAGTATTATGTTGAAAAGTTAAATCAGACATTGTTATTCTCGTATGAAAACACAGAAATTTAAAAGTTGTAATGTAATATTGAATTTGGCTTCGAAGTTATGAATATGCGGCAACTTCGCTACGGCGCGAAGTTGCGATGTTCATATCGCGTAACGAGATATAATTTCTTCTTAAATTTGCCGTCATACTATATTACGTTCATAATATAATATAATATTTGGTTGCTAGTAAATTCGCACATGTATACAGGTTATAACAAAACAAACTGATGATATGGGTAAGTGTGAGTTCACTGTGAAAGTAGCAGTGCTGTAAAAGCAACTACTTTTGTAAGGAAAAATCCATGACGCGGAGCGCTTGCCTATACACATCACAAAAATGTTTGCTCTTTCAGCGCTGCTACTTTTATAGTAAACTCTATGTAAGGGACACATACACAACCTGCAGTTTTATCAGCTTGTTTATTACATCTTGTATAGTACTTTTATAACGACGTGTATAATATAGTGTGCTGTATTCGGCAACATCATGTAGTATTATTTTCTAAAACCACAGCAATACAACTAGGCAGTAGTAAATAAAGCTCAATTTTTAATGGCTATTTAAAATCAAAATGCATCACCGCACCGCGTCTTGTCTCGACGTGTTGTGAACACGCTATAGTCTAAGGCCGTGTTCAAACGATACTGACTGTCAGCCGCCGAATGTGAGCGAACGTTACGCAGTTTATTGTATTTTCATTCACATTCACTTTTTCGTTCACACCTAACCGACAATACGCTGTTACGCTAGGCGTAGGCGCGGACATTCGATACCGTTTATTTTCACGTTCACACTGAGGCTCACAGTGAACCTGCTCACATTCGGCGGCTTACAGTCAGTTTGGTTTGAACACGGCCTGTAGTGTATTGATAAATAAAGATGGCCGCACTAGCGATGAGTGGGGGCTTGGAGAATATGGCCGCCAGACGTCAGAGCTGTCGTCCACTTCTTACCGAGCCACCGCCGAGACTAGAGCGTTTAGTGATACAGTATTCTGTGTTTACTCCTTCAACGATAATGTACAAATTGGACACGGCCTAAAACATGCAATGATTAACAAAATTTTGACATTGAAGCTTTGTGGCTCGTCTCGTGGCTTATACCGTAATATCGGCTAAAACAACTGGGGGGTGTGCCAAAATGTTTTCGTTTTCGCTTCGTTATAGAATCGCCGATGAAAATGCATGGAATTGACATAAGCGTTTGTTAATATGACGTTGACGTTCGACCTGTCTTATGTCAATTCCATACATTTTGATCGGCGATTCTATAACGAAGCGAAAACGAAAAAGTTTCGGCTAAATGGCCTGAAAAGTGTTACGACGATTACACAAAACGCTTCCGCGTGTTGACAACTTGCACATTTTGTTTCTCATAAAAATGCAGGAGCCGCGCGCGTTTATGAAATTTATTTCTACCACCTACGCTCGCTGCATATTCATAGCGAAAATATTATTTCATATGGCTCATCTTTAGGTTGGTAAAACGACTAGATAATCGAGTTGCATTTTATTAAATGTTTAGGCGAGTAGTTAATTATGTTAATGGGGAATTAACGCTGCCTTTGCAAGGTTTCTAGGGATTTTTAACCGACTTCCCAAAAAAAGGAGGAGGTTATATGTTCGGCTGTGGATATTTTTTTTATTTTTTTGTGTATGTTCAACGATTACTCCGCCGTTTGTGAACCGATTTTCAAATTTTTTCTTTTGTTGTATAGGGTTCAACTCCAATTTGGTACCATGTTCACAAAAGTGGTGACTTGATGATGGGATCCATGAGTAATCGAGGGAACTCCTCAAAATTTATATGGAAACATATAGTGATTTTGATTTTATGTGAATGATCCTAGGCATATGCTACCAAAAAGTAAGATTTTACACCAAGGCATGCTATGGTTCCGAAGATACTAAGAGAACTCCGGATTCCTTATAGATACAAGTTTGGGACTTTCGGCGATGTTTTAAGAACTGAAAGCATATGCTACTATGCAAATTACATTCATCATCATCATCATCATAATTATCAGTACCATCACACGATGCATCGTTATGAGTTACGACCCTATTATTGGTACTTTTCATAGTATTTTCGATCGAGACTCGAGTTTGTCGAGTGATTTTGAAAATTGTATCAATGTTGTTACAAAGTAAATGATTTAAACTTGTTGTTGTGGTTACCAAATTGATAATTTGATGTAGGAAACTCCTTGATTGGGACAAAATATATAGTTATATTATTGGAGCTTAAAGTAGTTAAAGCATAATATTTTATTATGTTGAGCTGATGAGTTTACAGTTTACTAGGCTGAATTACGCCGGCGTAGTTTCCGCCGCAAATGTCAAACGCATACAAAATACGACATAATAGTGTGTCACCCCTCGCGTTCGGTCGGTATTTTGTATGCAATTTAAACGCGGCGGAATTTACGCTGGCGTAATTCAGCCTAGTGTGTTTAGACCCATACAACGAAAGTCACTGAACCAGAACTCTAGAGCCTTCAGAGATAGGCGTTTGTACATTTCAGCATTGCTTGATGAACTCTTGTAAGTACTCACATACGGTTTTGCTGGGTCGAGCAATCACGTAGAGTAAAAACCACGGCTCGGGCTTTCGTCCACACATTCAGCATTGCTCGATAGTTTTACTCCAGTTCGAAGGAAATTAGGCTCTACGAATAATAAAAACTAGTGTCAAAAAATTTGTAAAGCTGGCTCGATTCGAGCTTTCAAACTGGCTCGATGCGAGCCTTCGAGCTGTGAGTTTTGCGGTCCACACAGTAGTTTTTGCTCGACGTCGAGTAAAACTATCGAGCAAAACTGTATGTGAGTACTTAGCACAGGGATATATGCTTGGAGTTCTTTAAGAAATTCTAAAGTGGTAGTGAACTCAGATAATAAGTTTTCATATGAAAGTTTGGGGGTTTCATCGTTGTTTTAAGAACTGAAAGTATGGTATTATGCAAATTCTATTCATGATAATTCAGTAATAATATTACTTATAGTAAATAAATAATAAATAACGACGTGTTTTAGTAGCCATTTCATGACAGGTCTGTATATTTATAGTAGGGTATGGCTCATGGCTTTTGAGACATAGCATAAAACTTTTTGAAAACTGCCTGAGTATAGTAGTTGTGATAGTTTCATACCTAAATCCTATATATCTACAACTGACAGCTTATGTTTACCGATAAATAACTAAAAAAGAGTAAAATTATTATTTTTAACAAAAAATTAAAACCGACTTCCAAGGTAAAAAAATATGAACTAAAAAGTATTAAATAATTCTTACTCTTTAATAGTGCCTCTTTCAGAATTCGTCTAAATCTCAACTACTTCTTTACATACTATAGCTTCATTACTTTGAAGTCGGTACCAGTCCCAAAAGTTTCATATGTTGACTGATTAACTCACGATTAAATTAGCTGGTACCGACTTCAAAATAATGAAGCTATTATAGTATATACAGAAGTAGTTGAGATTTAGACGAATTCTGAAAGAGGTACTATTAAAGAGTAAGAATTATTTAATACTTTTTAGTTCATATTTTTTTACCTTGGAAGTCGGTTTTAATTTTTTGTTAAAAATAATAATTGACAGAAGTTTTTCTGTTCTACAGCGTCGTTGATTTAGTTCATATTTTGACGATAGCCAATCTAAAACCTGTTTTATTTTCATAAAGTAGGGGAGCAATCGAGCAAACGGGCTACCCGATGGAAAGCAACTACCATCGCCCTTTCACACTCGCAACATTAGAAGAGCTGCAGGTGCGTTGCCGGCCTTTTAAGAGGAAATACGCTCTTTTTTTTTAAAAGAAAGCATTCTAGAATAAACTTCAGTCAATAAACCTCCATAACCAGGCATCAGAAAAGTTCCTTAAAAGCCTCTTGACGACCTCTGTGGCTCAATGGTTAAGAGTATGTGGCAGTTCAAGCCGGGGGTCGCGGGTTCGAATCCCGCCGACGGAACAAAAAGTTTTCAATGTTTCTGGGTCATGGATGTGTATTAAATATGTGTATGATATAATAAAATCTTAAATATATGTTTAGTACAAATGTATTAAATATATTTCCGTTGTCTGGTACCTGTAACACAAGTCCTTCAGGTACTTACCACGTGGCCAGACTGACGTGGTGTAAAGCGTCCATAGATATTATATCACCATGATTTGTGTCTACATTATGCGCCATCGATTATTATGGCCATTGGGCAATCATAGATAAATATGACCAGCGTTCACGATAGCTTAAATAATGACAAAACGTGTAGAGTCCGTGCAACCTATAACCCGACCAAATAACATAGGTTTCACAAATCAATTTCTCCTCTAATACATAGATCTTTATCAAAACATTTTCACGATATTCCAGCAGACTTTATGCTCATATGATTCAAGCACATGCTTCATGATCGAGCTGGCCGGGATCCAGTATATCGGATCTTAAATTTGCTTTAGGCTGTAGCCGTCAGATCGCGTGATATATGAAAGCAAATTGTTTCTGAAACGATCATAGTTTATACGCAATTGAAGGCGTGGATGAAGTTGAAAATTATAAAATTTTAAAAGATAGGGGCAATCTAAATATATGTAACTCAAAGTTGACTGATGGATATCAACGTACAGAATAAACCACTGGACAGATCTTCCTGAAATTTGGCATGCCGATAGATGTCATGACGTAGGCATCCGCTAAGAAAGGATTTCGATCAATTCTACCCACAAGGGGATAAAATAGGGGATGAAAGTTTGTATGAAACTTTATTATTTTTAACAGATCGGACTGAGACTTTGATACCTCATTAATAATAATACTTCTTAACGCGTGCGAAGCCGCGGGCAAAAGCAAGTTATAATCATATTTTCCCTTATAATTTGAACAAACCTTGTAACTTATCTACTTAATCATCGGGTTATTAAATATGGCTAAACATAAAATAAATTTTATTTTGATTTCAAATCATTTTGACGGTCCTTAAGCCTCCAAGCAAAAAAGTCAATTTTCAAATTTCTAGTTACCCACTTCATCCACTCACGTCTTCAATTGCGATTTCGGGAATAATTCAGTTACTTCCTGAACTGATGATAAAGCTCATCAGTTCATCAGTTTCTGAAACGTATTATCGTTTCAGAAACTTCTATCAAGTATCATCGGTTCATACTTCATACGCAATTGTAAATTCCTCGATAATAGCTCGTAACACGAAATGAAAATTCCAGAATAAGTGATTTTAATAGTTCCTTATCTCTGGTAGATAGATCAAGGGGGCTAAAATAGTCACATTTAGCAATTCCTCTCTATCAATTCGCAAAATGAATTGTCAAGACTGTCAAACTCATGATTGTCAAATTAGTACGAATTTAGACATCTTAATTGCAAGCAGATAGCTCTGTGTCAATTTTGCAATTTTAAAATATGAATCATATTATGATTCACAATATGATTCACAAAAGCGATAATTTTAGCCCGGAGACAGCTTGTTTGCATGTTTCGATGTCTCTGACGCGACGCTCGATGTGAAATAGGCGGTTACAAAAGTTATGTGTAACTTGTAAGCTACCAAAAGCTACTAGTACGGGGGGAGCCCAAGAACAATTTTTTTGTGATTACTAACAAGCTAATTTTTTGTGAGTAGCTACATTTTGATAAGACAAACAACATTTTTATTTTCGAAAAATCTCGAAACTGGTAGCTAACAGAGATAGAAAGGATTTCATACTTTGACTTGATGGTTCTAAGATATGGATTGTTTTATTTGTAGGACAAGGTTACTCTTAAATTATATAACTATTAACCTACCAATATACAAAAAAATCAGCTGGTTAGGGTTCCGTTTTAGGGTTCTGTAATCAACAAAACTTGGTTAACTACTGTACCCTAAAACAGAACCCTAACCAGCTGATTTTTTTGTATATTGGTAGGTTAATAGTTATATAATTTAAGAGTAACCTTGTCCTACAAATAAAACAATCCATATTTTAGGACCATCAAGTCAAAGTATGAAATCCTTTCTATCTCTGTTAGCTACCAATTTCGAGATTTTTCGAAAATAATAATGTTGTTCATCTTACCAAAATGTAGCTACTCACAAAAATTTAGCTTGTTAGTAATCACAAAAAAAAATGTTCAAGGGCTAGAAGCTAACTGAATTGAATTTAAGTGAAATTATTATACTGGCCACGATTCTCGAGCTAATCGAAAAAAATTAAAAAAAGGGATAATGCGGGGTCTTCTGTCTATCGCTGTTTCTTTTCACTTGTTTACAATTACTTAATTCAAAGTTGTATCGAATACATAAGGTTTTTTTTTTCAAAAAAACACTTTATAAAAAATCATTTAATTAATATAAAGCACATTATTATAGATTTTATTAATAAGCCAAAATTTTAATTAATTTAACGCTACTCATTAAGTAATTAATTAGATAAAGCAATGGCGATCACAAAATTTACACCCAATAAGCAGAATAATTATTACACGAATTTATGGACGTTCCCGATAATTTTACATTCCACTATAATTACAAAACGAGCAGCGAAATCGTCTGATGGTAATGCACTTAGCTACGTATTCTTGTTTTTCACAATTCACCGATCACCTCGATTTCGTAAAGACGACAAATATTTAAAGTCCCCTCTCCAAGTTGACCAATGATTGCTACCATGATCGTAAAGCTGTGTTTATTCATACTTTATTACGTGGGAGATTTATACGTGGGAGAGCCATGCTTCGGTACGAATGGGCCGGCTCGACCGGAGAAATACCACGTTCTCACAGAAAACCGGCGTGAAACAACCGAGTGAGTTTACCGGAGGCCCAATCCCCTACCCTATTCCCTTCCCTACCCTCCCCTATTACCTTCCCTTCCCATCCCTACCCTCCCCTATTACCCTATTCCCTCTTAAAAGGCCGGCAACGCACCTGCAGCTCTTCTGATGCTGCGAGTGTCCATGGGCGACGGAAGTTCCTTTCCATCAGGTGACCCGTTTGCTCGTTTGCCCCCTTATTTCATAAAAAAAAAAGGATACGTTGAGTCCCGGAAAAGGACATAATATAGGATACTTTTTATCCCGGATAAATGTACGGTTTCCGCGCAATAAACAAATTTTAATGCAACGTAGAGTTGCGGGCGTCATCTAGTCATAAATAAATTGATGTCGATCATAATTCATAGCCAATCGTAAATTATATAATACTAGACGTTCCGCGCAGCTTCGCCCGCGTAAATAAGATATTTCACAGACAAATTAGTCCACAAAAAATAGCCTGACACTTCACGTGGTCTACTTCTTATCTGACCCAAATAACAAAAAAATTGCTCCAGTAGTTCGTGATGTCTGCGCTCCTATTAGTTTTAGCATAGTAAAATATAGCCTATAGCCTTTCTTGATAAACTAACACTGAAAGAATTTTTCAAATCGGACTAGTAGTTCCTGAGATTTGCGCGTTCAAATAAGCCCTTTCAAATAATTTTCCCCCCTTCTTTCCACATTCTCCTCTATTTCTTCGCTCTTATTAGGCTTAGCGTGATAAAATATAGCCTATAGCCTTCCTCGTTAAATGGGCTATCTAACACTGATATAATTTTTGAAATCAGACCAGTAGTTTCTGAGATTAGCTCGTTCAAACAAACAAACCAACTCTTCCGCTTTAAATTAATTAGTATAGATTCGTTTCCTTCTACAAGTATTCTTCTACTGCTAGTGCCGGTAAAGATAGTTTTGTATTTATTTTTTATTTATTTGTTTTGTAAAAAGACGCAGGTAGTACATTTTTAGGGTTCCGTAGTCAACAAGAACCCTTATAGTTTCGGTCTGTCCGTCCGTCTGTCTGTCTGTCCTCTGTCTGTCCGCGGTTTTACTCAGAGACTATACCACCTACAAAGCTGTAATTCGGCATGAATGCACATATTAATGATGCTGACAAAATAGTACAAAAAATCTTTAAAAAAATGTTTATGGTACCTTCCCTACACGTCACCTTTTTTTTCGCGTACACGGTTCTACCCCACCGTATGGGGTGTCGTTGGATAGGTTTTTTAAAAATAATACGAGTGTTCATAGATCATTTTCCGATTTAGGGATCCATTTGTGAAATATGAAGTTTTAAAGCGGAAAAAATCGTTAAGAGTCATTCTACCAGCAAAACGGTTACCTCTGGAAATGTGAAAAATTTCACAGGAGTAGGAAATATGCTGAATTTAAAAGGAAAATTATCACGGCTGATAAGACTTCATAAGTTATTGAGTAATAGTCGATCAATAAAAAAAAAATCGGCGAAGTATAAAGGAACTTTTCGTTCAAATTCCTTTGAAAGTAATTGAGATAATGTTGTTACTAGTATAAAACACGTTATAAATGTACATTCATTGACCATACCAAAATTATCAAAAACTAGCAGTACTACGGAATGCTATATTGCGCGTGGCCCGACACGCACTTGGCCGTTTTTATCAAAGTATTCATTTTGCAAACGTACTAACCCTTTCTATGTCAAATTTCACAGGAAAATCTATATCTATAGATATTACAAAACAAAGTCGCTTTTTTTCCCTCATGTCCCTTTGTTCTCGTTAATCTTTAAAATTACGCAACGGATTTTGATGATTCCTTCAGTGTTAAATAGCCCATTTATCGAGGAAGGCTATATTTATCATGCCAAGACTAATAGAGGCGAAGAAATAGAGGAAAGTGTGGAAAAAACGGGGAAAATTATTTGAAAGAGCTAACTTGAACGCGCTAATCTCAGGAACTACTGGTCCGATTTGAAAAATTATTTCAGTGTTAGATAGGCCATTTATTGAGGAAGGCTACAGGCTATATTTTATCACGCTAAGACTAATAGGAGAATGTGGAAAAAACGGGGGAAATTATTTGAAAGGGTTTATCTCGCGAACTACTGGAGCAATTTGTATGTTATTTGGCACAGATAAGAAGTAGACCACGTGAAGGATCATAGGCTATCGATTTGAATCATTTTTTCAGTGGCTATATATTTTATACCCGTGCGACGCCGGGGCGGGTCGCTAGTATTTGATAAATGTTATATCCATTACTTACAAAATTTCTGCGGATAACCAAACACAGCTGTTAAATTAGTCAAAGTATATCGAACAAAGTAGCCCATCAAACTACAGACCGCAACAAAACACTTTATGCTGGACCACAGGGATTTAGGGATGTTGTGGTCAACCGCTTAACCAGGGGTTCCCAAACTGAGTTCCGTGAAAGCCAAGGATCCGTTGGGTGGTCCTCGGGGCTCGGCAAATGTAATTAATTTTTAATTTTGTGGTATTATAAAACATTTATCATTTAAAATATGCGATATTAAAATCCTTACATTAGTAGGAATTTTTATTTGGAAAATCGTACAGTTGGTACACGAGCGCTTTTACATTAGAGTTCTATAAAATGAAAATATTATTTTTTTGGGATTTTAGTATCTCAAAACTTTAGAAACTTTTAAGCAGTGCGGCGACCGAATCCATAAATTCCGTAACGAAAAAATCCTAACACACCCCTCTCCGACCGGCACAGCTGCAGAGGTGCGGAAACGGCGCTGTGCCGGTTGGTGCGGTGATGCCAGACTTCGGCACGATGTCTGTGTGCGTGCGACTAAACGTATGCGAATTATAATTGCATAAGTTGATTAAATGAAATGGATTCTATACATAAAGAATCACAAGAATGTTACATAACATGAACATTAAATCATGTTCTTGCTCAATAAGGTCCGAAGTTCGGTGCAGATGACGTGCGAAATAAATATTAATGCCTTCAACTTTGTTATTAAAATTATTTATGAGCGAGTGGCCCAGTATATTAATTTATGTATGAATGTTAATAAACTCCTTACGATCGATTGGCGCGGGTTTTCTGTTGAGAGGTTTAACTTGTAAAAAAAAATCGGCCAAGTGCGAGTTGGACTCGCGCACGAAACTTTACCATTATAAAGCAAAAATAGGTAAAAAATGTGTTTTTTGTATGGGAGCACACTTCAATTATATTTTATTTTATATAAATTATATTATTAATTATTAAAGTATAAATACAATTTAGTATTTTGTGAACATTTCAATTGCCTACCTATTGCTATTATTGATATCGAGCAAAAAATAGCAAAAAAATTACGTTTGTTGTATGGGATTAACTTAACCTTAAATATTTAAATTATTTTGTTTTAGTATTTGTTGTTATAGTGGCAACAGATATACATAATCTGTAAAAAATCCAGAAATCTAGCTAAAGCGGTTCTTGAGATACAGCCTGGAGACAGACAGACGGACAGACAGACAGACGGATGGACAGACAGACATCGAAGTCTTAGTAATAGGTTATTCTTTGGGTACGGAACCCTAAAAACGATTCTTATGGCCGCACTCACAGGCATTTTATGTTGATTAAACTTCAATTTAATGAAGAGTTAGTTTGATGCCAAAATCTGCATTTAAATATAATTAATATTCGTTACTGATTGCGGCAGTTAATACGTTTTCTTCTAAATAATGAACTAACTACTAACTATAATACACATAATTATTAAGAAACAAATATAAAACTGCATATTTGGAGGAGTTCATACTTACACAGACGGCAAGCGTAATGTGTTTTTTTAGTTTATCGTAACGACGCATCTGGTCGATGCAGGTACCCATATAAATTTAATTAGTCGCTGATTATTTCTCTAGTGCTCATTGCCAAGCCACTATAATAATTTTAAAATAAAGAAAACTATTGATACAGTCACTGAATGTTGATTTCAATTACAAAATAAGTTGAAGGCTTGGCTTGAATGTGATCTGAAAACTTTTTACGATAGAAGTATATTGCATAGCTATGCAATATTTTGCTTGGCTCCTTTCAACATCTGTCAGTCAGTGACAATACGTAGTAACTTTGACCATCCGTAACTAGTAAACTATTAATCAGAATATAATGTAATTTGGAGGTTAAGCTAGTTTTAATACTTGCTCTTAGTCATTGAAATTCTAAATCTCTAGCTTTGTTAACATCGAAGATAAGGAGGGTGTGAAATAGCCGCGAACCGCTTCGAGAAAAGTATGGTACGGCCGTGTCTTTGCTAAAAAGCTTGGCTGGGGCACTGCTGTGCCCCCAGATACGGCCGTGCCTTTGCTAAAAAGCTTAGCTGGGGCACTGCCGTGCCCCCAGATACCTACTTACTACATTATATTTCCAAGAATTCGATCTGAGCAAAAACATAATGTCTTAAAATATTCTCGATAGAAAAAATCACAAAGACAGTGCATTGAACTAAGTTCATATTTTAACACATTGTATAAAATTCTATCATTGAGAAACCGACCAAGCGGATTTTTAAAATGTTGTTTATTTATCGAGTTATTGAGAAAAAACTAATTTAGCGATGACTCCGCGTCGTCCTTTTTCATCTGGCATATGAAAGACGGGCTCACAGTGTGAAGAGAGAAGGACGATGTTTGATTTTTTGGGTTGGTCCCAGACATATAGGCGATAGATTATCATACATGTTATAAAAATCAAATAGATGATATTGTGATGATGCCAACATACTTTCAATAATAGGCTTATCATTTTTTTATCACATCAAAAGGCAAAGGCCAAAATAAGCAAATGGATCTTCTAATGGGAAACTGTCATCGCTCGTGGGCTCATGAACATCCGCACCACCAGAAGAGTTGCAAGTGTATTGCCGACGAAATTCAGTATTCTACCTTTCAAGCTACCTACCTAAAAAAACATCCGTGTTAATTTACAGTGAATATTATTCGGGGAGGAAATTTTTATAAGGGAAGTCAAATATTTTGCAAAAATAAAAAGATAAAGCCCAGTGTATGAATGAGTGAGGTATTCGCGGAGCCGTTATCATGAATCCCGTTTTTATTTTACAATACTCATACATATTTCATACAAAAATAACAAGTTTTCACGTCAGCTTCGGATAAAATTTTTACACCTTGCCTTCGCAAATAAGTCATTGTTTATATTTTCACACGAACTCTGTTTATCGCGGCTACCATTCACCACTGCGTGTTTAAATCATTGATACATAAATAAATTTAAGTTATTTGCTGAAAAAGTGTCGGTAGTCTATGTCCATTTATCGAACATTTAAAATAAGTTATGAGGGTGTAACTTAAAAGTATTTCACACGAAGACAGCTTTTTCCAATAAAACTAGAAAAGAATGAATTGTACACAGCACAATGATTAGATATTCTAGTGCAAGCAAAGTAGAACAGAAAATGTACAAGCATTTTAAAATTACAGGAATAAAACTAGAGTTTACTCTTAGTGAGATTCCTAGCTTCTTATTTTTTCTTTAGCCAGCAGTATTTAGATGAAAACGAAACGCCTTAGTTTCTCTTTTAACTTGAATTCCAAAAAAACTTTTTACTCTATAATTACTTTGACTTTCGTAATTAACCCATTAAGCCCCATAAGCTCACCGGTGAGCGAGACACATTATAATAACAATAGATTTCCAAGAATCCACGATCGAAGGATTAAAATCAAAATAAAGTTCTTACTATACGTGACTTCAAGGTTTAGCAACAAACTCTTTTAGTCATAAAAAATACTTACGTTACATTAAACATATTATTTTATTAATTAGTAAATCTTTACTGATGCATAAAAAATATTTATTATTCGACTATTATTATGAACTGTTATAATTTACTTTAATAATAAATCAATTATACATCCCAAAACCTGTACATTTTGTGGTACACTTTACGGATAAACTATCACGCCTATGGATTTGTGCTTTAACATAGTAATTTTTATTTATAATAAGTAATTATGTAGAATGTAGATGTGTTATCGTCAGTCAGTCAAGGTGTGACGACGCGAGCCCTCACAAAGCTCGGCTTTTACCTAGTTTTATTCAAAAATATGAAGTCGCTGATCTTTGTTACTTACTTTCATAAACGCACGTACGTTACGTGCGCTTATTAGGCGCAGTGTGACAACGTAATCGGTGGAAACGTCGCACCTGCCTATTGACAAATGTTAGCAAATCGCTGGGAGCCGTGGACGTAAATCACTAGAGACGGGAAATGGCGAATAATTTATTTAAAACCCCCACTTAGAAAGGCAGAATCTATTAGCAGAAATTATTACAGGTCACATTAGGAGAACTAATTGATATTATTTTTATTGAGTTTAAGTATGTATTTTCGTAATAATAATAATTGCTGCCGCTCTCAGATATATCACTTAAGTTTAAGTTATTGAAATTAAAGTTTAATAATAATCATTTAAATATGACACTGTGCGGCCGTAAGACTGCGTGTGCGCCTTAAGATAGGTAGGTATTTTTGTCTATTTATCTATAACCACCATATTGTTAAACTGCTAAACAAATTATGATGAATTTGAGCATACTCATCCCAGAAATTAACATACAGTCTATTTTATCTCGGAAAAATGTACGGTTCCCGCGAGCTGACCTAATATGTCCTGCACGAACGAAGTTGCGACTTACGGGTAGATATCAACTACGATAATATGGCGCGCCCCTCCAAAATTCAAAACGTTTGAAATGCGTTGACTTGCGCGGTAGGCTAGTTATGATTAGTTGACCAGCAAATCTTGGTAATAAGTGACATTAACTGAAATATTACGTGTACTGTGATTGGTTGAATACTTACTACATACAAACTCTTTCATAAGAATGTGACTACACACATTGAAACAGTCATTTGGATGAGCGCGCCATGTTATCGTAGTTGATCTCTAACATAATATTGTAACTATACACACCGGCATATTTAGCGGAACACAAAAAAAGGTCCATAATTTAAAAAATATGGTTTTATTTTAAAATCTACTTACTACACTTCTTTTGTTATTTAAAATTTCATTTGTTTTACTTAAAATTAGATCACATTATAAACAAAATTTGCGAGTAAAGGCTATTTGTGAAAAATGGTACATTTTTGAACTTTTCATGTAACCGGGAAAAGTGAAAATTATTATTAAAATAACAATTAATTAAATTAAAAAAAGGGTGATTAATATCGCGTATTTCCTCCAGGTGCTCTTATTAAAGTTTCTAACCGTCTAGGCATACTGAGAATTATGTTATCGATGGTCTCCTGGGATAGTCTCCGCCATTCCTCAACTACGGCGATTCGCAGTTCACCCACGTTGGCAGGAGCTGGAATTCTTGACTTAACTTTTCTTTTCAGCAAGGCCCAAACGTGCTCTATTGGGTTCATATCCGGTGATCTCGCCGGCCACTCCATAACAGTGATATTAATATCATTAAGATAAGCTTGAGTTGCCCGAGCGGTATGCGGCCGAGCATTATCCTGCATTAAAACAAAATCGTCACCGATATATGGGACAAACGGTACGACATTTTCTTCTAAAACTTCTCTGATATAGCGGTCCGCAGTCAGACTCCCTCTGTCAATCACTACCAAGTCTGTGCGAGCTCCCAAACAAATGGCCGCCCAAACCATTATTGAACCACCACCGTATGCAACTGTAGTTTCAAAATTTGTCTGAATGTAACGTTCTCCTTTGCGTCTGTATATTCTTTGCCTGCCGTCAATTTGATTTAAGAGAATTCTGCACTCATCACTAAACAATACCTTACTCCATTGGTCCGCATTCCAAAGTCGATGTTCCTGACCAAAAGTTAACCTGTTTCTACGATGATTTACCTCTAGCCTTGGAGCCTTGGCGGGCACAAATGAACCCAAATCAGATTCTTCTAACCTTCTTCGTACCGTACGCTCACTTGCGGTTACTCCCCGCACTGCTTCTAACTCATGTCGGGCTTGGACGGCCGTCAAACGGGGGTTCCTACGTACACGAAGCCGAATGAAACGATCATCCCTACTCGAAGTGCGTCTTTTTCTGCCTTGTCCTGCTCTTCTCACATAAGTGCCAGTCTCCCTGAATCGTTTGACACTGCGATGGACCGTTGAAATCGATCGACGAAGATGTCTGGCTATTAATCTGTATGTTAGACCAAATCTTCGCATTTCGAGTGCCCTGGCAATCTCCGTTGGGGCTAAGTCAGGCATAATTCAGTCCTCAACTCCAAAAAGACACAAGATTAATTTTTTTTTACAAAAAAACAATATTTGAATGACAAATTTAAATAAAATTCAGAAGGGAGAAATACTCGAAGTTCGCTCTACATAAGGTATATTCAAATAAAATTAAAACAATTGCATAAAATGTGATGTTCAATTGTTTTCCTAATTTGAAATTATTATTTTTTTTTTTAATTAAATGACGTATAAACCAGCCAGCAACCTTATATGATACTTATATCAAACCTTTTTTTTATGTTCCGCTAAATATGCCGGTGTGTGTAGTAGTCCATATTTTTGCATAACATAATATTTAATGCTATCGTTATCGATTCAGTATATTATAGCATAATTTTATCACCGGTTTAAGCGACAGACAAGATCGTTTTACTGTATTAGTAGATATGTTCGTACATACGCTGTATGCATAACATGGTTAAAGAAAGCTTACGTTTCATTTTCAGTAAAAATATATACGATAACGTCTTATTTTCCTTTCATCGTATTACGCGTGTGGTGGCTGTTGCGCATTTTGTCAGTCACTTGATAAATATACATAAAACGGATATTATTACTTCAGTCGGAATTTCCAGGAATTGCTATTGTATTCTATTGTTGTCGCGATCACCGGTGCTCGCGCGGGGCCTGAAGGATTAAGATGAAGTATATGACAGATAGACACTATTGCGTTTATATTATTAATATGTTTTTATAATAATACATATAACATTGTATAGCATAATTTTGTTACATTCATTTGAACATTGCATTGAATATTTGCATATTTAACACGTTCGTAGCAGATTAGTGCGCGTGTTGAGAACTCATAATATTTAACACATCCTCTGCAACATAGAGTCTTATCGACCCTGGTGTTTTTACTATGAGAACATAATTATATACACACTAATTTTATAAACTGACTTTACTTGTATTTGTTACTTCAACACGGTCTATTCACTGAACCATTTTTAATGAAATTTGGTATTAAATACAGACGAAGGAGGACAGGAAAGGACTTTTGAGGAAAGAGTAGTTTTATTGCGGTAATATTGTGCACAGCTTTCAGTGTATAAAGGACAGCACAATTATAGCACAATACTTATACAGTGTGTAACAAAAATAAGTGATAATACTTCAGGGTGTATACGTGTTCCTTGTAGAGAGTTTACTGTGAAAGTAGCAGCGCTGAAAGACGAGTTTTTTTTCACTTTTGTATGGGCAAGGTGCAATGTGCAGGCTTGGGAGACTAATTGAAAGATGTATTAGTCGCGACTGATCTTTATTAACTAACTTAATTATTTCTAAATCTACCTTATATAGGAGGGAGGTGTGACATACACGTTACATGCTCGCCCGTTTTTTTGAAAAAAAAAATACTTACACTAGGTATATTTTTTTTAGTAAAGTACTTAATCTTATGTACTAAATTCATAACTTACTTTACACATTTTTTATTATTATTATTATTATTTCTTATTATACTTGCTAAAAACTACAATATTATCTTAACATTTCAACCTAATATGTATAACCTTTTATATTATAAATTACAATAAATACAAATCTGTATAGTTTTATTTAATTAAAATTTGATACATTTTGTTTTACTTCAGTGATGGGTGGTTGACGATGTAATTTTTAAATACACAAAAATATCAAACATTGAACATTTTCTCAGAGTTTTAATAAAAGTTTTTCACATAGTCTCTACGGTATTTATTAATATTTTTTAATCCTACATTATTTTAATTTAAAACGAATGGCCATTCAGTTTTTACCACTAAAATATTATGTCCACATTTATCAGTCACTGTTTAATTACACTTGCATTTTAAATATTTAATTTTACAGTCCAATTATAAAAATTCACTTGATCCCTGTACCTGCTGCGCAGCGCTGCCGCAAGGCAGCACTGGCAGGGTCGCCATGCAATGTGCAGGCTTGGGAGACTAATTGAAAGATGTATTAGTCGCGACTGATCTTTATTAGCTAACTTAATTATTACTAAATCTACCTTATATAGGAGGGAGGTGTGACATACACTACAAAGGGCCCGATCGTCACGAGTTTCCCCATACAAAATTAAAAAAAAATATTGGTCTTTCAGCGCTGCTACTTTCACAGTGAACTCTCTACAAGGAACACGTACACACCCTAAAGTATTATCACTTATTTTTGTTACACTCTGTATAGTTAGAGCAATAGGCCAGGCCAGCGGCCACACCAAACTCTCGAAGGCCGCCGCGACCTGGCCGCTGCGGCCTAGCCGCCGCGCTAGTGCGCTATAATTGCTCTTAGACTCAATAAGTTAAGGTTGCCGCGTTAAAGTAAAAAAACGTGTTGGATACGTATTAGATTGCTTACTTTCTATGAGATGCCGGCCCGGTCTCTCATAGAAAACAAGCAATGGAACAGCAAAAAACGGAAAGAGCGTAAGCGACAAAATGGTTTTTGTCGCGTAATTTAAAAACCATTAATACATTTTATATAAGCTATGGGTAAATTAAATTAGTGTATGCTTGAACCAATCTATGTACAAATGGAAGCTTAAATCACTCTCCTCTGTTGGCAAAATAGGAATCCCTTTTTAACAGAGGTCTTTTTGATTGATTATTCTGTGTTATTAAAGTTGACCAATCGTGTTATGCTATCGGTAATTCAAAGACAATAATGATGAATACTGACAATGAACTTGAATTTCTTGGCTTTAGTCTACGAATAATATAAACTAAGGAAGAGTAACTCCGTCAAAAAACATGCTCCAAAATACTTGTCAAAAAAGTGGACCTTAGGTTCACTTTTCATACATTTGCAATATTTAGGTGACCTTGAGCGGTATAAAGGCTGACGTTACATGACAGTTCGAATGGAACCAAATTTAAAACTGTATTAGTATGGGAGTTATTCTCTTATTTCCTTAGTTTATATTATTCGTAGGCTTTGGTCGTTGCTGAGAAAAATCGATATCGCTACAGCCAAATTATCAAAGCGTCACCTTAAGTTACTAAAATAATATAATATTGTGATGACGAAGGACGCTTTAAAAATTTTAGATCATTATTTATATCGTTTTTGACTCTTTCAACTCAGAAGGTTGCACTGTATGCTAACTGCGGTGACCGATCTTTGCCGCAAGCATTAGGTATAGCTGGTTTCATTTCCTACCGACATTGCAGGTCTAGTGACCCATGCTGCCGCTGGGTTGCGTGGCATAATAATAACTAGCTATATGACCGAGCTTCGCTCGGTATTCAAAGAATTCAAAAAACACACATAAAATGACATTTTATGAAAATGATTCCTAGCTAGATCGATTTATCGCCCCCGAAACCCCCTATATACTAAATTTCATGAAAATCGTTGGAGCCGATTCCGAGATTCCAATTATATATTTATATATATTATACAAGAATTGCTCGTTTAAAGATATAATAAGATAACTCCCACACCGGTTTCGGCGACGGTGGCCGGTTTCATTGAGACCAGGCCAGTTACGCAGGAGTAATTTTATAGTAAGTGTGCGCCCAGTACACAAGAGCACTTTTTATTCCTTTACTCTCATAACCCTGTGGGACGGAAGACCGATGCGACTGGCGCGCGACCGATTTTAACTTACCCATCCGGCGCATGGATCATCTTACTAAATTACTTGTCGGACAATCAGGTGATCAGCCTGCATTGTCCTAACCAAACTTGGAATTAACATGTTTCCAACGTGGGAATACAACCCGCGACCTCCAAGTCAAGAGCCGCGCTCTAAACCACTGGACCACAGAGGCGAGCTCTATACTGCTGGCATAGAGTAAAATGAAACCCAAATCATAGCATTTTATTTGAATTTTGGTCGATCGATCGGTCTTGCCGCGTTGACCGGGGCGACGTTATCTTGCGGAGTTCACATAGATCATTACTCAATATTTATTTCACGGAAGTTTAACCCCCCGGTGCGACAGCTAGATTCGAAGTCATGTTTACATTCCCGTAAGACCCCCACCGAGTGTGTTATCCGGGATTATCCTTATTCTGATAGTTGGTATCTGAATTCTGCGAAGTTATGCACGAATATTTGATGCTATTACGACAGTTTGCTTCAATAATGGCAAAACTCAGAGACGTTAGTTATTACTTATACCACCAGTATATTATATAATACTAGCTGTCCCGACAGACGTTGCTTTGCCATAATATATTTGCCATTTTATTAAAGTGACTAAATAAGTATGTCACCATGGCAACGTCGATCGCTATCCCGTCGCCGTCAGTCTCAGGTTCAAGGTTGTAATAATTTACTATTGTTTATTCAACAAATGCACTTATCAATATATAAAGTACCGAGTAGCCGATTCTCAGACCAGTAGGTAGGTAGGTAGTAGATTCAGTAGAATATGCATATAAAATTTGGTGAAAATCAGTAAAGCCGTTTCGGAGGAGTTCGTGGACTAACATTGTGATTTGTGACACGAGAATTTTATAAGATTGAAATTTTACTGATATTTTAACTCAAACTCCATCAGTTTTTTGTCAAATTTCAAAGTAATAATATTATATTATGCCTGTGATTATCGGCTTAGAATACACATTGTGTGCATAATAATACATTATGCACACAATGTTATTAATTAATTAATAAATTAATTAATAATATTTTATATGGGTTACAGTAATAATTGTAAAAATAAGTTTTGTTTGCTACGTGTCTAGTCTAAATCGTAGAAGAGATTTGAATAAATTTAGGTATACAGACAGTTTATAGCTTGGATTACCATAAAGGCTACTTTTATTCGTGATAAAGGTTCCTGTGTAAAAATGATTTATTTTTGTAAAACATTGAAAACTGCTTTATATAAAAATATTAATAAAATAAATATATAATAATTGTAGTTCCCTAGCGTTTCAAATACTACTTTATTACTTTAAAATAATACCAAAAAATAAAAATTAATAATAATCGTAGTTTTCCTAGCCGGTCGTGTGTTTTCGTCTGATTTTAAACTCCTTTTCACAGTTGTACCTTTCAAAGATTTCCCGGAATCCCGGCGGAGTGCGGGACTTCGTGGGACGTGTCCCGGAATACAAATGTCCCGCGGCGGTTACAGGGTTACACTGTTATTTCCAAATTAATTCTATAGGCACGTTTCAATTTCTAGCAATTATGTCGAAGATGTAGCGAATATTTGGTTTTAATTTGTTCAACGTGTTTCTATCGGAGATGATAAAATAATACAGTGATTTTGTAAAGAAAATCTTCATATAAGACGTAGACATAATACACGTCTGATATTTAGAAAAGTTTATATACAACGTAAGATTGTATATACGGCGAGAAATAACTGTGTAGTTCAATTTTTACAAAATCTCGACATTTTATAATCTCGCTAGTCATAATATTATCTAACGGTATAAATTAAGTACAATACAATGACAAAATGATGACTGAAATATTAATACGTACTACATAATCAAAAAGTTATTTTTCTACCTGAAAGTTGTTTTGGGTTTAAAGGCGATATTAAAAATTTCCACTCGACTCAACCCTCGAGTTGGTACCGGGTGAGTAGTTCCCAATTATAATTGAGGACGGAATTTATGAAGTGCTAAGCAAACTACTGACGATCGGCGCTAGAAAATTATCACTTGTTTTATCTCCACTTGAATGTGTGTGTTGTATTTTACGGAGGAAATGATTTTTGCGGGAGCTTCCTTATTTAATAGGATTTTAAATTAAATATTATAAACAGAAAAGAATTGTCTGTAAGCATCGTATATATGCTCCAAAATGACTTGCACAAATTTAGATGATAATTTACTTAATAATTATTCACTTTACTTTTCACAGAAGGATTACAATATTATCCGCAGGATTTTTACACAGTATTTTTTAATTAAATTTTCAGTTCCAAATAAGCTTTACAAAAACAATTTACATACATGAAAAAAACAAGGATATATTTTGTCAGTGGTCGTTTTGATCATCTATGAATTTTAGGTAATATTATAAACAATACTGCACCGTAGGGTTACATGTTTGTAAAGTGTAGCACTTAAAATTAGCGACCCATATTGTTATCACTGCATAAACACCCGTATGCACTTGTAACTGTTCTCAATTAGAGACGAGAGTCCTTCAAAACGACTTTCATCATCATCACCTGCCCTACCGGAGCTGTAGCTATTGATTTTAGTTTAGAGCGTAGACAACTTTAAAAATCAAACGATCTTTAAATAAAAATTTATTTTTCTCACCTCCGGGCGGAAACGTCAACTTTCTTCCCGCTGCGCTTACCGATGTTGCCGTTTTTCGCCTCCGTCGATGAGAAAAATAGTATACGCACCATGGGCTACAGTAAATAAGAAAGCCTCAGATTACATGTGATTTGAGACATTTCTTATTTTCCTGCCCTAGGTGCGTAATGTACTATTCTTAAATTCTAAGATTAATTTCCGTTTTATATTTGTGTCATCAACACTAATTATATTTATGAAAATTAAAACGATATCTATATTTGTATACTTGTTTGTTTTCACTAGAACGATTTTGATAATACCATTGGAATGCTACATTATAAACCTACTCAATAAATATGCAATTTATCAATAACAACATTACAAAAGAGAGAGAGAAAAAAGATATCCACACTCCACAGCCGAACATAGAACCGATCCTTTTTGGAAGTCGGTTAAAAATGTTAACGCCCTACGTAGTGGGTGTGCGAGTATTATTCAGCTAGCATATTTTTGTCAATTTTCATATTTCTAATGTTTCGAGAACTAAAAGTAAAATACAGTAAAAATAAAGGCTTCGACCCTTTATTCTACCATAAGGGCGGAGGCAATAAGGACCTTAATCTTGACCCGTGAAAATGTTTGATCCTTGTATATTATTCAGTTGGGGCCGTGAAAGGGACCAAATCTAATCATCTTCGGAAGATACCTTTTAATGTTAAGATAAATAGAGGCGTTAATTGCTTGCCAAGTATAAGAGTTCCGTATCGATCATCGCTCATTAAATTATAGAACCCTAACTGACGCACTCAGAGTCGAAAATTAATTAGTTGTAATTAAATGAAGATTTTGATATAAGCCCCATACATTAAATATTATGTCAAACACTTCTTTATTAAATTAAAATATTATGTCTCGAAGTGCGGCAGTAAATACGACTAAACGGAGATGGGTTAAATATCATGTTATCTCTTTCACACGCACTCATAAGTACACACTTTACTCTAGGTTTAACTTTAGCCCAAAATTGGGCAAACAAACTTACTTACGCTAGTCTGAGTTTAAAAAGTTAAATCTCAATTATTAGGCTGCGTTTCCACCATAGGTGAGCTAAGCTGCTGCGTTGCAAGGAACGTGTTTTACAAGAATTAATAAAAACTTTACGCTGAACGTGGTCATAGTATAAGGAGGGGAAGTAAGTTATCTTCATACAAAGGCACCGCGCGCGGCTTGTATGTGTGCGCCATAGTATCAATGCGTCGCCGCACGCACACTTATTAAAATCTCGGACCGTTTTCGGACCTTACCAGGCGGGGCTGACACTTTACGCTGCACGCCCGCGTCGCGCCACGCTGCGTCAAACGAATCAAAAATGTCCGATCATAATCGCAGGAGTAATAAATATTGCTGTGTGTTTGGGTGTTTTAATAGTAATGCAACAATTCCAGAATTATTGTCTTTGTTTAAATTACCAGTTGAACAGGAAAGGTAAGTATTACTCACTTATTCTAGCATGATATAATTTTTACTTGATGATCAGATACCTACTTACTTCTTTTTTTATTGTATTAGTTTTCTATCACACAAACTTTCCCACTAGAACGTATAGTATAAAATATAAGAGAATGTTTTAGGTAAGTACTTTTGATCAGTCAACTAATTTGCCGCTATTGCTTTGTTTACGTTTAGTAATGCCTAAGATATAGCTGAATCCAGATGCCAGAATATTTGAAACATTTGTAACTGGCACCGACTTCAAAATTATGAAGATTGAGTACAGAAATAGTTGAGTTTTAGCCGAATTCGGAAAAAGGCACCATGAGATAGGAAAAATTATTTAATACTTTTTAGTTAATATTATAAGGATGTTATTATTGTTTTTACCTTGGAAGTCGGTTTTAATTTTTTGTTAAAAATAATAATTTCACTCTTTATAGTTAAGTATCTACAAAATAAGGCTTTATGCGTAAATAACCAATACGAATGTTAACTGTTCACATTATGTTACTGTAAGCGAAATTGTGGTAAATGCTTGCAGTTATCTAAGCGATGCTGCAATTTTCAAACTTTTATCATAGGGCAGATTCACACCGAATGGCAGAGGTGAGGCGAGCAGTTTCAGTGTCATATGATTTTAAACTTTATCTTCATTATTGTAATACATGGTATCGCTTGAGAAATCGACGCCGCCGGCGGCCGCAAGAGGCCACGAGCGTCCACGGGCGGCCGTAGATTTCTCAAACGATACTATCTATTACAACAATGAAGATAAAGTTTAAAATCATATGACACTGAAACTGCTCGCCTCGCCTCCGCCATTCCGGTGTGAATCGGCCCTAATACACCTGTATATTATTCTACGTATCTTATTACAATTTGTTATTCCGTGACTCCCGAGTCCCGGTTTACCTAGTTCCAATATAATAACGAAATGTAAAAATATGAGATATAAAGCACAATATTTAAAAGACTTTAAACCACTTTAAACACAACAATTTACAAACTCACCTCCGACAAAAATCTAATTCACATAAATATAATTAACTAGGATAATTTTATTTGAATAAATTGTTAGTAAATCTATATTAAAATATCCTGAACCGAACAATTTTGTTTCTTAATATTTATTTCCAAAGATATTTAAAAAAAACATGAAAAATAGAAAAGATCCGCCTCTAGTAACTACAGTTTTATGCTAAGCTAAAATGAATCTTATTGCGATGGGTATACGCTTGGTCTTTGGTTGTGTGCAAGGTTATCGTTTTGGATTGAGATTGATCCCTGCCTTAACAGTCACACTTACAAAATATAATATCAGCTGCAGATAATTTTAAACAATACATTTAAAAAAATCGAAGTGGACACGTGCTAGGGCCGCGCCAAACCGGAATTTTAGCAGCGGCGAGGCTTTCAGTGTCATATGATTTTAAACTTTATCTTTATTATTGTAATACCTACATAGTATCGCTTGAGAAGTCCGGCCGCCCGTGTCCGCGATTGGTAAGTGTGACAGTGCACTAGCATGTTACTTGTATTATCGAAGCAACTTACTTCTCAGAAGTAATGTCAAATGTGTACCTTACGCTCTGAAGGTAAGGTTGAATATTTTGTTACGTTCAATTTTGGTGACATTGGTGACCCTGACGTGGTAATGATGATGATGATGATGATGAATGTAATTTGTATAGTGGCATATGCTTTCAGTTCTTAAAACAGCGCCTAAACCCCCAAACTTGTATCTATAAGGAATCCGGAGTTCTCTTAGTATCTTCGGAACCATAGTATATCTTGGTGCAAAATCTTACGTTTTCGTAGCATATGCTTAGGATGCTTCTCATAAAACCAAAATCACCATATGTTTCCATATAAATTTCGAGGAGTTCCCTCGATTACTCATAGATCCCATCATCAAGTCACCACTTTTGTGAACATGGTACCAAACTGGAGTGAAAGCTAATACAACAAAGCAAAAATTTCGAAAATCGGTTCACAAACGGCGGAGTAATCGTTGAACATACAAAAATAAAAAAATAAAAAATATCCACAGCCAAACATATAACCTCCTCGTTTTTTGGAAGTCGGTTAAAAAGAATAGACGGGTTAAGTTTCAATTGACACGTTATAGCTTCGATAAAATATTTCGAAATATTTGATCGAAGCGTTGTATATAATAGTAAATCAATATGTCTAGAATCTAGATAATTTATGTTTCATAATATTAGTAATTTTTTTGGTCATTTACCCTTTTTAAAAAAGGGTAAATGCCAGAGCGTGCCAGATGTTGACAATACCTTGCGTTTACTTTTACGAGCAGGCTTGATTGAAGAAATGTATCATTTTTAACCGACTTTTGGAACAGAACGAATAAACTTTTTTTTGTGGTAACTGACGGGCGGTTTCCATTTTTTAACGTTCACTCTATTGGCATAATATAAATATGCAGTGTCCATTTTTTGTGTTTAAAAACACCATGACGAAGTTCCGCGGCGGAAGTTCGGCATGATTCCGCCTGCAATGTATTTTAAATAACGGTATACACCATGCCGATTATATTGTATGCGCTTGACATTGCTGACGTAATCATGCCGAAGTTCTGCCGCGGAGGTGTGTTTAGATACTAAAATCCTAATAGACATGTAAAAAGTCGGTCGCTACAATACAGTAATGTATGCAATGGGGTAAGTGACCCCACTTCATCCACGCATGACTTCAGAGGCTATAGCCAAAGTCCCTTTCGTTAAAAACGATGACGAAATTCGTTATCAAAACGTATGGGATATGACATTGGTCTTCGCAAGCGAAACGTCATTAAATAGCGATGAGTTATGTCAAACCGCATACATTTTGATAACGAATTTCGTCATCGTTTTTAACGAAAGATACTTTGTCTAAGGTGCCAGGCCATTTAGCCGAAACTTTTTCGATTTCGCTTCGTTATAGAATCGCCGATCAAAATGTATGTAATTGACATAAGACGAGTCGAACGTCAACGTCATATTAACGAACGCTTAATTCCATACATTTTCATCGGCGATTCTATAACGAAGCGAAAACGAAAACATTTTGGCACACCCCCCAGTTGTGGTTACATCGAATCGATCGATCCCACGGGAACGACAAACGTTGTATGTGGGACTTGTAGAAGTTTTAATGACTATTGGTTCGTGTTCTAGTTGAAGAAAAATTTCCGATTGCCACTCGAAAACTAACAATAACTGGAGAGTTATGGACGGGGCGGGTCGACCTAATTAGTGAATTACGGAAACGGATTAATTAAAAATAGAAAAAATACATACTTTCATATACTAATATGAATGCGAAAGTGTGTCTGTCTGTACCTCTACACGCCCAAACCGCTGAACCGATTTGGTATGTCCCGGGAAAGGATAAGGATCTTTATACCGGAAAAATTTACGGTTCCCGCGAAGAATTTTAGCAAAACGAAGTTGCGGGCGTCGTCTATGTGTCTTATTATAGCTCTGAGTTTAATTTATAGTCGGTTATTAATTTAACGGATATATTATTATCTATGGGAAATCAATTACGGGTATTTTCAGCATTCGACGTATATCAATTGAAAACATGAGAGGAATAAACATGTAAGTACTTAACTTAAAAAAATGCCGTTTTTTGCCTAAATAGAGGCTGTAGGGCCGGAAAAATTATACTGATATTTCATACATTTCGATGTCAGCGCCCACGGTCAGCGAGTGATAAACGCGACTGTAAAATCAATTACGGGTGCAAAGTAACTATTTCGTCAGTAAAAATACAATTCCACAATATTTCAAGATACGGAACCCTAAAAGGCCATTCCGTCTGATGAATCACTATTCCACTATCTACATTTACAATACAATACACATTTATATACCTACAATACACATGACAGTGATGTAGGTTTTAAATATTATCAGCCTACTTAAGAATCACTTCAGCTTCGGAAGCCCTAGTGCAAACATGAGGCTAACTGCAGCGGTTATTTTGCTAACTTTAACTCCAATATTTAACTGTGCTGAGTACAAAGACTATAAGGATTATAAACTCTATAATGTCCAGGGTAACAATGAAAATTTGAAGACTTTGAACGATGTGCTAGAAGATTATGAGGTGAGTTATATTATATTTGTAGAGATATTCGATTATGGCTACTTAATTTAAGTGAATTCTTAATTTTTTCATAAAATTTATGTTTTTTTATCACCTTCCTTTTTAATCAAATTCCAAAAAGGTTTTATTAATACTTATTTTAAATATGACATGGGTTTGTTATAAAGCTATAACCATTAATTAACTTTTTTTATTCGTTAAAACGTGGTACATTTGGTACAAAGTTATTAAGTATATCAGTAAAATATCAATAACATTTTTACGACTGTTTGTAGGACTCAATTCTGCTGCTGGACGGAACCGCTGATAGTGCCCAGGTCCTGGTAGCACCTTCATCATCAGCAGTCTTCAACGACCTCGCGGTTGAGAGGAACCTCAAGATCACTCTTGTCACCGACGACGTGTCTGAGTAAGTCTCTTGTACCACTCAAGACCGTAATTTTTAGTTAAATCTAGCCATCTCTTTTGTTCTTTATACGTGTGAATAGGAAAGCATCGGGATTAAAAAATAACCTACATCAGCGGCTTTTAATTGTTTCCATGCTGGCGTCTGATGACATTTCTAATTATTATTTTTAACAAAAAAATTAAAACCGACTTCCAAGGTAAAAACAATAGTAATATTATGAACTAAAAAGTATTAAATAACTCTTACTCTTTAGTAGTGCCTTTTTCAGAATTCGTCTAAATCTCAACTATTTCTGTGCATACTACAGTCTTCATTACTTCGAAGTCAGTACCAGCTAATTTAATCGTGAGTTCAGTCAATGTCAAAATATCTGAAACTTTTGGAACTGGTACCGACTTCAAAATAATGAAGACTGTAGTATGCACAGAAATAGTTGAGATTTAGACGAATTCTGAAAAAGGCACTATTAAAGAGTAAGAGTTATTTAATACTTTTTAGTCCATAATATTACTATTGTTTTAACCTTGGAAGTCGGTTTTAATTTTTTTTGTTAAAAATAATAATTTCACTCTTTTTAGTTAAGTATCTACAAAATAAGGCTTTATGCGTAAATAACCAATACGAATGTTAACTGTTCACATTATGTTACTGTAAGCGAAATTGTGGTAAATGCTTGCAGTTATCTAAGCGATGCTGCAATTTTCAAACTTTGTATGAAATTTCTCTTATTCGTAACATAATATTATGTTTAATTTACTAGAAACAAAATTTTTACCACTATGAGTGTTTTGATAAATATCAAGGATTTCCCTCGATTGCTCATAGATCCCATCATCAGCTCACCACTTTCGTAATTGTTAAGTATACAAAATTAATATATCCTATACAACAACACGAGAAATTTGAAAATCTGTCCTCAAACAGCGAAATCATCATCAAAAACATCTGCTTCGATGCAAAATATAACGAAAAGTACCAATAATTGGGTCATAGTGTGATGACCAATGGTATGATTATGGTTGTGATGATGATGACCAATCAAATTGATGTGTTAGCTTATGCTTTTAGTTGTTTAAACAACGCCGAAATCCCCGAACCTGTACCTATAAGCATTCAAAAGTTCTGTTCGGTACCTTTGGATCCAGGGTATAACCTGGTGCAAAGTCTTACTTTATTGGCAGCATTTACCTCGAATGCTTCAGAAATAATTAAAATCACTATATGTTTCCATACAAATTTCAAGGAGTCCCCTCGATTCCTCAAGGATCCCATCATCAGATCACCACTTTTGTGAACATGGTACCAAATTAGAGTTGAACCCTATACAACACAAAAAGAATTTTGAAAATCTGTCTTCAAACAGCGAAATCATCATCAAAAACATCTTCGATGGAAAATATCACGAAAAGTACCAATAATTGGGTCATAGTGTGATGAGCCATGGTATAATTATGGTTGTGATGATGATGACCAACCAAATTGATGTGTTAGCTTATGCTTTCAGTTGTTTAAACAACGCCGAAATCCCCGAACCTGTACCTATAAGCATTCAAAAGTTCTGTTCGGTACCTTCGGATCCAGGGTATTACCTGGTACGAAATCTTACTTTTTGGTAGAATTTACCTTGAATGTTTCAGAAAAAATCAAAATCACTATATGTTTCCATACGAATTCCAAGGAGTCCCCTCGATTCCTCAAGGATCCCATCATCAGATCACCACTTTTGTGAGCATGGTACCAAATTCGAGTTGAACCCTATACAACACAAAAAGAATTTTTAAAATCGGACGACAAACGGCAGAGTGATCGGTGAACATACATAAAAAAATACATTCAGCCGAACGTATTACCTCCTCCTTTTTGGAAGTCGGTCAAAAACAATTTATCTTATCAATTTTAAAAAGAAGTTATCCTTATGTTAATCCCCACTGTTGAATTGTAGAAATTATTACCTTAATACGCTTTTAATTAATTATATTTCATGTGATATAAATGTCGATTCAGAAACGCTGGAAATAGGAATCATGAGATTAGTTGTTCTATGGAAAAAACAGACGAAAATAATATCCAAAGATGTTAAGAACATATTACACAATTATCTGAAAACAGAATAATATTTAGTTTGATAACTCATGGTCATTGTTTTAGGATACTACTCTCGGAAAAAGGAAATGAAAGAGCTCGCGGGAAGTACTCCTTCAAAGCGTACCACGATGTTTCTGAGGTAAAATTACTTTAAATATAATTCATATTGTGCGTACAATGATGTTTTAATAGTGTTCATACATATAAGTACTCACTTATTAGATATAGATAGGATAGTATTTAATTTTTAGTGGGTAAGAGTCCCACATACCCCCGGGGTGCTTCAGCTAACTGAGGCACATCCCCAACCCCGGGGGACCCATTATGGGTTTCCCCTGCGCATCAAAAAAAAGGAATGATAGTATTTAATGCGGGAAAAATGCACGATTCCTGCGCCATTAACTAATAGCCACACGCCTAACCAAGCAACATCTGGTAATGTTATAGTAACAACAATTATTGCAATTTCAGTAAATGCAAGGATATTTTTTGCCAAGTCTCCGTTGGCACAGAGTTCAAAACTGATAAGTTTTAATGGCTTTAAAAGTTAGTTTTTCGAGTCACTTTATTAGTAGGTAGCTTTTACTATTTACAAAATTTATTTTACGTACCTAAATAGTGTCTGCTTTTCTGACTAAATTCTGTTTGTAAGTTATTTTATCGCCTAAAACAATGACTGAACAGATTTAGACGGTGTTGATGTGCCTAGTTCAGTCTCGAAAAATAACATAAGATAGTTTTATAATTGCAAAATGGAACCGTAGGTATATTTTCCGGGATGAAAATTATTATATAGTAATTATAATGTTACTCAAAGCATTTCTGTACCGTCAACAAAATCCGTTCACTGGGATGAAGAAACAGACAGATGCACAATATATTTTTCATTTCATGTATGGATAGAGTACACATTATTATTTTCAACAGCAATTGGTTAAAAATGAATTTTGAAAAATATAAACAGGTACCTAGTAGCTATTACGTGCTTCGCGCAGCGGTGAAAAGATTACTCTTTACACCTCTGAACCCGTTTATTTAAACTATCAAACATTTAATCGTGGCTTTGGAGTTGAGAGAGAAAAGGGGAATAAATGGAATGTGATAACCGAGGCCCAAAATCGTATTATCAGAACTGAAACTTAAACAAGAGGAAACAATTTAAAACTAATATAACGCGACTGCACTATTAATAGGTACCTAGCTGTTTTACCTTAGCCGCATAAATACATATTGACACCTTAATTAAAATAGTTTTATGGCCATTTTCACCAACATCACCTAAAATTTAGGTGTCCCTTAAGTCAATATAAGGGGCACCTAACTCAAGTTTTGTTTTCACCGACATTTAAGTGACACCTAAACCATTAGGGGACCCTTATAATTTAGGGGTTGAATTGACGACCCCGTAAAGCTCAGGTGACGTACTTATATTTTTAGGTTATTTTGTGAATCATCCATTGCGCCGAACAGTGAAATAAGATAAAAATGGATATTGATCACGATTTATTTGAAGATTTAGAAGCCGTTGAAGATATAGAAATCGTGGTCCCATCTGTTTTTTTATTTAATATGGTTTCTTTATGTTTTAATAATAATTTAATTAACTTGTCTTTATCTTCTGATAAAAAGTTTTGACCGCGTTTCCTTTTTTCTGCCATTATTCAAAAAATCAACAAGCAAATGAAATTATGGAAATGAACTATGAAGTACGATGAAGTAAATCGAGAATAAACAAGCAAAATAAACACGCGCGACGCCGCGAATGACACTTGACAGCTAACGGCTAACTCTGTTAGCTGTCGAGTGTCATATACTTTTTAGGCAAGGGCATTCGCTGCACAGCCAAGAATAGTTGCAACTTTTGTAGTTAACATAATATTCACAAGGTTAAGACCCTATTCTTGCGATGTCAACGGAACTGATAATGATAATTAATTGTTTTATGCTATATATTTTGGCAAATATCAATAAAATCGTCAACTCGAATAATTCATCGATTAACATTTGCATCGATCCCCGCACTAAACGTCACTTAACTAGGGGATTCTTATTTAGGTAGCCCTTAGGTTGGTGAAACGGAATGCAAGGTAGGGGATGATTAGAAGGGTCCCTTAAATTAAGGGATCCTTACTTAGGTTACCGTTTAGGTGATGTTGTTGAAAATGGGCATTAGTAGTTTAACTGCTACGTAGGAATATACACTTATAGGTCTACCAGAACCTGATGGCAAAAAGTGAGAAAATAAATTGACTAGCAATACCGGGGTAATTAGAATAAAACATTTAGGTAGATCCTTTTTTTTCCTTAAGGCGGCGGATTCTGTGTGTTAAATATGGAAATATATAAATTTATCCAATGATCAAAGATATATTTTTTAAAATCTGCTGTCAATTTGCCATCCGATTCTGGTACCTATAAGTACTTTCTTTCTTCTTCTTAAATACAAAATATACTAGATACTAATTTCACTGACCTTTTTGTAGCCTACCTATTCCTTTGCATTAGTTGGGTAAAAGTCGTTTTATCTAATTTCCTCAATATTCCAGATACAAAACTTCGTAAAGAACATAAGCAAGGCATACTCGGAGATCACGGAAGTGATCGTCGCTGGCAAGAGCTACGAGGGTCGACCTGTCATGGGGATCAGGATAAATACACCAAGTCGGAGCAGCAAGCCGGTGTTCTTCATAGAGTCAGGTGAGGTGGGATGGTTAAATGAAAGCTTTGTTGTTTAATCAACAACTAAGTATTCAAAATAATCATCATTGATCCATTTTTTCAAGTCTACAAAATTTCTGCTGCTATTTCTCTATGTCAAAACGGTCGGTGTCGGTGACCTGTCTGATAAAAGTAATTACCGGCCTATATCGCTGGCCACCGTAATAGCTAAGGTATTCGACGGAGTGCTTAATACTCAGTTAAATAAGTACATCACTTTGCAAGATAACCAGTTCGGTTTTAGACCGAAACTTTCTACAGAAAGTGCTATACTGAGTCTTAAGCACACCGTCCGCTACTACACTGACCGCGCGACCCCCGTTTACGCCTGCTTTCTCGATCTGTCCAAGGCCTTCGACATGGTATCATACGACATTCTTTGGAATAAGATGAATGAGGCCAAAGTACCTCCTATATTAATAGACATATTTAAGTTTTGGTACAGAAATCAAATAAATCATGTCAACTGGACGGGGACGTTGTCAGAGTCCTACGGGCTGGAGTGTGGCTTGAGGCAGGGGGGGCTGACCTCGCCCACCCTTTTCAATTTGTACATTGACTCACTGATCGAGGAGCTCAGCAAACTGCACGTAGGTTGTCATATAGACGATATATGCCTAAATAACCTAAGCTATGCCGATGACATGGTTTTGCTCAGCCCCTCGATCGGTGGTCTAAGAAAGCTACTTAGGATGTGTGAGGAGTATGCCTACAGACACGGGCTCAAATATAATGTTAGTAAGTCACAATATATGGTCTTTCAGGCCACCGGTGGTAGAACCCCAAAACAGGTACCCGAAATACTCCTAAACGGAATCGCTCTCAGTAGAGTCGAGGAGTTCAAGTACTTGGGGCATATAGTCACCGTCGAACTCAGAGACGATAAAGACATCGAGCGGGAGAGGAGGGCGTTGTCCAAAAGAGCTAATATGTTGGCTCGCAGGTTTGCGAGGTGCTCAGTAGAGGTTAAATTAACACTCTTCAGAGCTTTCTGCACCTCACTCTATACCTGCGCCCTGTGGGCCAAATATTACAAAAAAAGTTACAGCGCCCTCACTGTCCAATACAACAATGCGTTCCGGGCGATGCTGGGGCTGCCCCGCTACTGCAGCGCCTCCGCGATGTTCGCCGCGGCGCGCACCGACGGCTTTCAGGCGACTATTCGCAAGAGGTGCGCGTCGCTGGTGCGCCGCGTGCGGGACAGCTCCAGCACCGTCCTGGCGATGATAGCCTCACGTATAGACTGCCCCTATGTTCATCACTGCTGCAGTATGCATGTCCCGCGCAGTGCATAACATAATAAAATAGGCCATAGTAAAACAAATAAATAAAGTAATAATATATATTCTGTACCTACACATCTTTAGTTCATAAGTTTTTATTTTTTATTTTTAATATTAATTTATTGCAAATGATGACTTTAAATTCATTTATACAAAGATGTGATTTCCTGTGATTTTAATTAATTAATTCTATTTTATCTATTTTTTGACAAATTCTTATGATATCATTTTATTTATACATAATTTTAAATTTACAATTTTAATCTAATTTTTATTGCTAAATCATATTTAAATGTATTATATTTTCAATGTATTGTTAATGTATTGTGTAATGACTAATGATAATGAAACAAAAATTTTAATTGTAATGTTATGGGTCTTGGAAACCCGAAATAAATGATTAAATAAATAAATAAAAAAAAAACATAAGTACTTAATAAACAGGTACAACATGAAAGTGTAAAAAAGTGAAAGCATGAGGTAGAGCAAGAAAAGTTTGTGTAGCAAACTATCTATACATATTATAATAAAATCGTAGGAAAGTCAATTCTGTGCATTGAATATTTTTGAAAAATAATACTTGGACGTAATCTACAATCGATATGGAAGCCAAAAATATAGTTTTTAGAATTTTTGTCTGTTTATCTGTTTGTCTATATGTATGTCCGGGATAAACTCAGAAAGTACTGAATGGATTTACTTACTTCAAATTTTCACGAATATTATTTAGAGTTCGGGCCAACACACGTTCTGTAAATTGAATATTTTTGAAAAATAATACTTGGAACGTGATGTATTATTCTAACGCGGACGAAGTCGCGAGCAACAGCTATTAGGAAATGTAAATTGTCAGTTTCCACTTGGAAGGCTTACAAAATTACTAGTGCGAAAGTTAGTTTTGAGCTTTCAGAAAAATAAATTTGCTATACATACTTTGAATCACTTAAAAAATCCCTGCTACCTATTGTCCTTGGGAGAGATCAGCTTTTTTTAAGTTTACTTTGAGTGGGTCACCTGATGGAAAGCAACTACCGTCGCCCATGGACACTCACAACATTAGAAGAGTTGCAAGTGCGTTGCCGGCCTTTTTTTAAGAAGAAATACGCTCTCTTCTTGAAGGTTTGCAGGTCACATTGGTCCGGAAATACTGCTGGTGACAGTCCATTCCAGAGTTTTACAGTTTCAGCTTTATGTTTTCAGCTTTTTGCTTTATGTTTAAACCAAAACCCGAAAAACCTTTCCAGGTATCCACGCGCGTGAGTGGATCGGCCCAGCTACCACCACTTACTTCGTGCACCAGCTCCTCACCAGCATCAACCCCAACATCACGCGACTCCGGGACCAGTTCGACTGGCGCATCTTCCCCACAGTCAACCCTGATGGCTACCAGTACAGCTACAGATATGTAAGTATACCAAATATATAAAGAGTTAAAGTATGATTTTAATAATATTTTTAGGGTAGATGCCACAACTAAAGGATTATGGGCTCCCACACTAAACTGCGAATTCACAGATATGTGTGGGAGCCCTATATTATCAGAAGCAACGAAATTTAAAAGTGTAGGTATCATGATTAAAAAGTTGATTATTTGTGACCTAGACCCACTGCTACAAACTTTGCATCCAATTAATCGCCATCAGAATTTTCGGACCCTTTTAAAAGGCCGGTAATGCACCTGTAGCTCTTCTTCTCAGTGTCCATGGGCGACAGTAGTTGCTTTTCATCATGTGACCCGTTTGCTCGTTTCCCCCCTTATTTTATAAAAAAAAACCATCCTACAGGCGGTTCGCTCATTTCAGGTACCAAGAACAACGAGCGTAAAATTTACCAAGTCAATGGTAATTGCAAGATAAAGCGGTGGTTATTGGTTAGTCCATTTATTAGGTACATGATCTATTACTAGTCTAGTCCAGCAAATGGGACTGATGGGACATAATCACTTATCTGACGTCCGACGGCCTCAAAGATGTCAGACATCAATGGTCCAGTAATCCCTCCTATCGATCGCAGCCTAAATCTAAGAACCGTATATCAATTTCCCTTTGTCAACGTGAAGCACCTACTTTATGAAGAGATCCAATTGTTCTGTTAGGTTATAAGTAATTTTTTTCTGTAGGTTAAATCGATGGTAAATTTACAGACAAACATGATTGTTTGAGAGATGCGAAAGGTTTTATCGAACAGTAAAAATACTTCCTTATTCTCTTGGAAAACTTCGTTTTCCGCATACAGTTTTTCCCATTTATTACGGAAGATTGTCAAGGCTCATCAATAATTTTCATTTACAGGAACGCTACTGGAGAAAGACCCGCTCAAGATCAGCCAACGGCTGCTTCGGGGCAGACCCTAACCGCAATTGGGACCACAACTGGGGACGTAAGTGTGGAGTGCCGTTTGTGTTTAACACCATTAACCTAGATCTAGGTTTTATACTCTATTATAAGAATCCAGTAGATCCTTAACTCTTAATCATAATGTTGTGTCAACCTACCCACTTGAATGACTTTTCGTCTCATAACCAAAGACTAACATTTTTTTTTTTACTTTTACGACAAATGGACGTGCTTGGACAACCATTTGTAAGATTTCTTTATAAGCTTAGCCAGCCAACCAAGCAGAAATATTTATTTCTTAATCTTATTTCAGAATATTCCTCCAGCAACCGACCTTGCAACTACCAGACCTACGCTGGCTCCAAGCCCTTCTCCGAGGCGGAGACAAGGGCGCTGAGGGACTATTTGTCCACCATCGACAACCTGCTATTCTACGTCGCCTTCCACTCCTACGCCTCGCTGCTACTCATACCGTACTCTGATTCCACCGACCACGTGCACAATTACGAGGATTTGGTAAGTGTATATCATTTGAATCGTGAGCCTGTAGCCAAGATATTTTCTTTATCGCTTCTTTTGAGTAGAACCACCGATCAAAATCTATGGAATTGACATTGGACGAGCCGAACCTGAACGTCATATAACGAACGACGATTCTAGTATAAAGAAGCGAAAAAGAAAAGGTCTTGGCTAAATGGCCTGTGTTAAAAATATGACATTGTATCGTCGCCCACCAGCTGTAGCTCCAGCTCAAGCTGAACTAAAAAATTAAAAGCGCGGTGTGTTAAGGGGCCGAGCTACCCTCGAAATTCTCATACATACGTAATACCAAAATCATTTTCTCATACGAAAATATTTAACATGTTTGAGTTATTTTTCAGTTTAAAATAGTAATTACTTAGGTTCCTGTACAAAAATGAACTTCAAAATATTTATACACTAAAAAAATTTTTTTGAGTATAATTTTTTTTTTTTACTAAATTTACTACTAAGTATTTAAACACTAAAAAATAGAGTAAAACACTAAAAAATATATAAATAAATAGTAAATTTACTACAAAATATTTAAATACTAAAAAATATTTTTTAGAGTTGAAATATTTTGTAGTAAATTTAATATTTATTTATATATTTTTTAGTGTTTTACTCTATTTTTTAGTGTTTAAATACTTAGTAGTAAATTTAGTAAAAAAATTATACACAAAAAAAATTTTTTTAGTGTTTAAATATTTTGAAGTTAATTTTTGTACAGGAACCTATGTAATTACTATTTTAAGCTGAAAAATAACTCAAACATGTTAAATATTTTCGTATGAGAAAATGATTTTGGTATTACGTATGTATGAGAATTTCGAGGGTAACCCGGGCTCTTAAGATTTCATGATCCCGCAAAAATTTTGACAAATCCTCGTAGCGTGGGTGGGTACTTTATAAGCAAGCGAGGCGTCGCTTAACGCATAGAATCGAGCGAACAATGCAGTTTTAGTCAGTTTTTGTACCAAAAATATTTTCAACAAAATTATTCACTACGCTACACTTCGATACTGCGCTAGCACGAATGGGTTAAATCAGGCCGCAACGCCACGCGTAGATGCATTTCTTTTGTATGGATTTGACTGATTTGCAAGACGTCTCACGCAATTCAGTACAAATTGGACCTATTTATGCATACCGGACTCAACTCACAAGATGACAGTTCTGAGAAAAAGCCGTTTTTATTAAAATTGTGTATTCTTTAAAAGTGATTGTTATTTTAAGTAAAGTTAATTTACAATAGTATATTTGGTAATTTATTCTATGCGTACAAACATAAATATTTTAAAAATTACTACTATTTCCAACAAAAATTAAACAAAAACAGGAGGGTTCCTTTTAGGAAAACTATATTAGTGTGGGATACATATAATCCAAAGCGAGCCATCTCTTTAGATTTATTACACAAGTCAACAGGATTTTCGTGCATGAGATCTGTGCACCCGATTTGGATGTCTAACATCTAATTAGTAATAGAAACAACGTTTTAACTTATAAAATTTGCTTTTAAATAAACTGAAGCCTCATGAACTTTAAAATTTTGAAGAAAACCGGCATTTTTTTCTTTCGGTTATGTAGTAATAGAATGAAATATATATTCATTATTTTTTAGTTTATAACAGCTTATATTCCCAAAAAAAGATTGAAATGAAAAAAATATATAATTTAGATTTAAAACTTAATATTTTTTTGTATCTAGGTGAGCATATCCTAAATATATCTTGTTGTATGCTTCGGCAGTAAGTACTTACCTGGTATAATGTGGGGCTCCTACTTTTTTCTGGTTTTTACAAGGATGTTTAAAACTAGATGATGCCTGCAACTCCGTTTCACCAAAACTCGTTTATCGTGCAGGAACCGTACATTTTTCCGGGATGAATTGTCCTTTCCCGGTACTCAAAGTCTCAAATCTGCATACCAAATTTCAGCAAAATCGGTTCAGTGGTTTGGGCGTGAAGAGATATCAAACAGACAGATAGACAGACAGACGGACAGACAGACAGACAGACAACACTTTCGCATTAGTAGTGATGGTTTCAAGCAACGTTGCAAAAATCTTAATGTAAAAAATAATAATAATAATACAAAAAATAATAGTAATGGAGAATCGTCCTTGAAGTTTTGATGTCTCCGATTTAGTTCAGATTCGGGGAGGGGGTAGCCGAGGTATTGCCTTTGAAGTTGGAAGAAACCCCGTTCCTCTAGGTCTATTGGGAGCGGAGTTATGGCTACTTTTTTAAGACATTTGACAGTTGCCGAGCTGTCAATGTCAAAGTTTGAATGCTTGTAACTCGGCAACTATTTATCCTGGATATGGGGTTCTTCGGCTTGTTCTTCCTGGATTTTTCTCCTCTATTCGATCCTGGCCTCAGAATTGAGACAAAATTTGATGTCTCCGATTTAGTTGCAAATAACGATTTTTATTCTTCGTATTAGCACTTTTCTTACTGGGCCTAAAGAGAAAAAAAGAAAGCAATAAAATAACGTCTTAGCCACTGATTTTGAATATAAATATTACATAGGGTGAACATGACTAGTGATTGGACAGTAGTCAGTACTAGTCATTGGACACAGCACAAAAACACTATAATATTTATTAAGGTTGCTTTAATAGCTACCTGTTTATCTTTAAAATTTCGTTTTATTACTTTAAAAATGCAGTTTTTAAAGCAAACTTTATAAATAATATTGCGTTTTTGTGTTTTGTCCAATAACTGGTACTATCTAATCACTAGTCGTTTTACCCTATCAAAAAATGGGATATGTCTATTTTGTGTCGGGCCTGTGTCACAATGACCCGTGAGTCTTTGTAAAATATTAAGAACTAAGCCTTTTTTAATATGCATGTCGCATGATTCTACTTGCCTAATTAAAAAAAAAATCGAGAGACCAATAGTTTGGATCTATATAAAAAAAACAATACTCATTAATTTGTTAGTTGATAACTTTGTTGTAAAAATGTTTTGTTCTGAAAAAATTGTTAGATTACTACGATCTTCATAGGGTCGATAAAAGGGCCATTTTGGAATACTTCTGCATTATTAACTCAATTTTGGCAATGGTGTGGATTGGACTCATTTTGCATAAAGAGGGTCAATTTAGAAATGCATCTACGTGTTGACCCGAGCACACATGGACCTCAAATACTTTAATAGGATTAAGGATATGATGAATCACGTACCCTCACCACCTTAAGCGGCTCTTGAATGAACGATTTGACGTTGAATGATGATGTGAATGGGAGACTGACCTTCGAATATTTTTATCAAAATTCATATTTATTCATTTTGCTCTAGAAATTCTCAAATGAGGTCAGTCCTTTAGAGTTTAGAGTAATTTTCATGCATTGGAAAGTTACTTAATCACTAGCTTAATACTATGAATATTGTTTTTCTCTAAGGCCCTTTTCACATGCATACGATTGCGGCACGGTCTACTTTGTACGGAACGGCGACCGCGGTCGCCGTTCCGTACAAAGTAGAAATGTATGACACGGGTGACACACGGTCACGGCACGGTCGCCGTGCCATGTGAAAGCTGTCAGAAGTAGCTCATACATTTCTACTTTGTACGGCACGGCGGCCGTGCCGCAACCGTATGCATGTGAAAACGGCCTAAGGCTTTTTCATTTTATCCGGTCCGAAAAAGAGAGAAACCGTCCATTGGCACGTTCTTGTCTTTTATGCATGCTGATGAAAATATTGGTATCCAGGTCCTTTAGCCAAGACCTCCTCTTTATGGCTTCTTTATAGAATCGCCGATCAAAATGTATGGAATATAAGCGTTCGATAATATTATGAAGTTGACGTTCGACTCGTCTAATGTCAATTCCATGCATTTTGATTGGCAATTCTATAAAGAAGCAATAAAGAAAACGGCTTGGCTACAGGTTCTGCTTAACGTGTGTGTCGATTCACTGTTTTTTTTTTTAATCACTTAAAATAAATATATTACAAATACATATATACCGAGTTCTACAATAACAACATACAATTATATATATATATATATATATATATATATATATATATATATATATATATATATATATATATATATATATATATATATAATAAGTAATGTATCTAAAATAAATAATTAATATAAGTATATTTAATAATGGTACATATATGGATGGAGATTCGAGGTAGTGCTCTTTCAAGAGTCTTTTAAAAATTGCAATGGTGGGGCTATCACGAATGGTGTGAGGGAGTGAGTTCCACAATCTGACAGCATGAACAATAAAAGAGTAGGAGTAAAAGTTGGAAAGTTGGATCGATGGGAGGGAAGGGAGAGATTAGACCGTACATTGGACCTACATGGGAGATCGGGAAAAATTGGATCTATCAAGGAGATATGGAGGAGATAGGGGATTGTACAGGATATTGTAAAGTAGGCAGAGGATGTGGGAGTTACGACGGAGACGGATGGGAAGCCATGGGCTGAGATATGGTCGAATTTTCTCAAGCCAAACACAAAACGTATACAGAGATTCTGTAACCGTTCGAGTCTACTTAAATGCTCCTCAGTGGCGTCAAGGTAACAGGAATCGGCGTAGTCAAGGATGGGAAAGATGAGTGTCTGGACAAGGAAGATTTTGGTATGTATAGGTAGGAAATTTTGGAGGCGCCTCAGCGTGTGTAGTGAGACGCCTCAGCGTGTGTAGTGAGAAATAAACTTTTCTGCTTACTTCGGTCACTTGTGGGTTCCACGACAGGTTATGGTCAAGAATTAAGCCTAGGTTTTTGGCCGACTCTGTGTAATTGATAATTGTGCCATTATAAATTACATTCGGAACATTGCATAACCGTTGAGACATGTATCTGCTGCTTATGATCATAGCTTGCGATTTACTGGGATTAACCAACAGGCCAAAAGAATTTGCCCAGTTGGCTATACGCTCAAGGTCAGAGTTGATGTCATTGACTGCAGATACGATGTCGAGAATGTGAGAATAGCGATAGATTTGCAAGTTGTCTGCGTAGAGATGGAAGTAGGATTTAATTATTAATGTGATATTATTTATAAATATTGAAAAGAGGAGAGGAGAAAGAACGCCACCCTGGGGTACTCCCGTATCAAGAACACACCAGTCCGAGGTAGCCTCGCCGGAGCTGACTCGCTGCAAGCGTCCCCGAAGATAGGAATCAATCCAATTAATCACTGACGGAGATAATTTAAGGGAGCGCAGGATGGAAAGGAGGATGTTAAAGTCAACAGAATTGAACGCACTGCTGAAGTCAAGCAACACTAGTATAGAGACACATTTATTTTCTAAGGCTAGGCGCAGATCATTAGTGACCTTCAGCAGCGCAGTTACAGTACTGTGACCAGAACGGAAGCCGGATTGAAAAGGAGAAAGCAAATGATTGATATATATATGATATTTGTGTGTGCTTTCGAAATAACCAAAGTCTTAATTGCAGGTAAGAGTCGGTAAAGTGTCTTTGGAGTACGGCAAGAGGGTGGCTAATTCGTCCTACAGTGGACCGGCGCCGGCTGCTGAGGTTTTGTGTAAGTGATCAGAAAAATAGCTTCTAAGGGAACATACCCAAAGTATATGACATGTTTGGGGGTCTTTAGAGTTTAGAGTACTATCAGAGAAGTTGATTCATAGGCGGATGGTGGACCTGCGTAATTTGGTCGCATTAAGTCAAACCCATCCGACAGATTACAGATAGCGTTGAATTGATATAATCCGACCAAATGACGTAGGTCCGTCAACTGCACATGAATCAATTTCTTCGATGGTACTTCAAGGAGTGTCTAGCCCGAGAACACATTGTCAATGTTCTAGCGCAAAAATATTTTAATAGTAAGCTATGTCGCCATACATCAATATTTAAAACAATTGATCTGATCAATCAACCGTACCGGTACCAGCAAGCTTGTAGTAAAATTACCGCGTGAAAGAACTCATAGCGTTGTGCCTGTTTTTCCGTTCGTCACAGACTGACCTACGTAATTATTATCTATCTATATCTTCTTATATACATGTTATAAAACAAAGACGCTTTTTTCCCTCGTGTCCCTTTGTTCCCTTTAATCTTTAAAACTACGCAACGGATTTTGATGATTCTTTCAGTGTTAGATTTTCATTTATCAAGAAAGGCTCTATACTCTGGTAAACAAGTGCCATTTTCGTCAAAACCTGATCTCATGCACCGAAAATTATGATTTTGATCTCAATCGATTCGGAATACCATCTAGAACATTCTATCAAAATTCCAAGACGGGCTGAAAAAATGCAAAAGTTATAAACAATTAAGTAAACATAAAAATAAGGGTTTGGTTTTTTTAAATATTTCAAAAACTATTTGAGATAATCAAAATTTGAAAATAGATCCTTAAAGAACAGGAAATTTCCTAAAAAAAATCCCAGATCCTGGAACCTTACCAATAATCCTTATAGCTTTAATTGAGCGGCGAAAGTAACGATAAAACAGCGTGGTTCGATTTGCCGCAATCTGCTACGTGAACTAAAAAAATATTTTAAGTGATTAAATATTAATATTAAGGAATAAAAAAAATTGGGTACCAAGTAGACATATCAATAAACAATAATCCGTTAACAAAAATAAAATATCACAATTTGTTTAATTATTATGCTTTTCTTAATTTGTTAATAGTCACCATTTTAATGTTAACATAAAAACGCTGATTATTTCTAAACAAGAAATCTAGAAATTTTTATTATTCTTTTGAGCTAATCTTAAAAGGGCTTAGAAGAGATTCCCGTTGACAAAATTCATTTTTTTTATATTTTTCACTTTTTTATTAACATTCAAAAGCATTCCAAAATTATTCATGTAAATAAAGCAATTACGGTACTTTTATATCCAATTATTGTTATTATTTTATTTTGTTGTTGTTAGAAGCCAGATAACAATATATATTTTTTATATTTATAGCTAATAAAATTTAAATAATCATTTTTATTGATGAAAAAACCCTAATTGTTTTATTTACATGAAAATTTCATGAATGCCTTTGATTGTTCATAAAAAAGTGAAAAATCAAAATTATTAAAATTTTCCACCGGATATCTCTTCTAAACCCTTTTAAGATTAGCTCAAAATAATAATAAAAATTTCTAGATTTCTCGTTTAGAAATAATCAGCGTTTTTATGTTAACATTAAAATGGTGACTATTAACAAATGAACAAAAGCATTTAAACAAATTGTGATAATTTATTTTTGCTAACGGATTATTGTTTATTGATATGTCTACTTAGTACCCAAATTTGTTTATTTATTTATATTAATATTTAATTAGTTAAAATATATTTTTTAGTTCGCGTGGCAGATTGCGGCAATTCACGCGAAACTCGAACTACGCGTTTTTACCGTTACTTTCTCCGCTCATTTAAAGCTATAAGGATTATTGGTGAGGTTCCAGGATCTAAGATTTTTTTAGGAAATTTCCTGCTCTTTAAGGATCTATTTTCAAATTTTGATTATCTCAAATAGTTTTCGAAATATTTAAAAAAATCCAAACCCTTCTTTTTATGTTTACTTAACTGTTTATAACTATTGCATTTTTTCTCAGAACCTCTTGGAATTTTGATAGAATGTTCTAGATGGTATTCCGAATCGAATGAGCCCAAAATTATAATTTTCGCTGCATGAGATCAGGTTTTGACAAAAATTGCACTTGCTAATCAGACTAATAGGCTATATTAATTTATCACGCTAAGACTAATAGGAACGAAGAAATAGAGGAAAATGTAGAAAAAATGGGGAAAATTATTTGAAAGGGCTAACTTGAACGCGCTAATCTCAGAAACTACTGGTCCGATTTGAAAAATTCTTTCAGTTTTAGATAGCCCATTTATTGAGAAAGGCTATAGGCTATATTTTATCACGCTAAAACTAATAGAAGAATGTGGAAAAAACGGGGGAAATTATTTGAAAGGGCTTATCTCGCGAACTACTGGAGAAATTTTTATGTTATTTGGCACAGATAAGAAGTAGACCACGTGAAGGATCATAGGCTATCCATTTTAATCATTTTTTCAGTGGCTATATAATATTTTATACCCGTGCGACACCGGGGCGGGTCGCTAGTAATTAACTAAATTTAATTCGTCAAATTAAAAATTCGTTTACCGAGCGGGAACCGTACATTTTTCCAAGAAAAATGAATAATAATTTGTCCATACCAAATTTCAGCAAAATCGGTTCAGCGGTTTGGCCGTGAAGAGAACAGACATACAGACACACTTTCGCATTTATAATATTAGTATGGATAATTTGATAAGGATAAGGTGCAAGGAAAAAAAACGCCACATGTGACAATAAGGACCTTTCCACAAGACGTTTATTTTTGCGCACTGATGACGCGCGTTTCTGATGCGCTCTTCTTCTACGCATTTTCATCGAGTTTTGGCAGATATAAAGTTTAAACTAAGATATAAAGTTAAAACTTTAGGCTTCCTTGCGTTCACTGAGCGTTAAACTTGCGTTTGCATCGATACAAACGAGCGTAAAAAACGCCGTGTGGGAGGGCCCTAACTAATATTATTTTGTTAATAATATATTTCAGACAAAGCGTCAGGCGGGAGTATGGACTGGGTGTACCAAGCCCTTGGGGCACCCCTGGTCTACACCTACGAGCTCCGGGGAGATTCCTTCCACTGGCCGGCGTCCAGGATCCCGGAGCAGGGGGAGGAGGTGACGCAGATGATGCTTGGACTGGCTGATGGGGCGAACGCCTTGGGTTACTTCTAATGAGCAATTAAAAAATATAATATGCGAAAGTTACTGAGCAATTATTTTATTTTTTAATGTCAGGATTACCATAATTTTAAAGGTATTGGGGAGCTAAAGTGAGCTTTGAGCGCGACGACCGAATCAAAAAATTCGGTAACGAAAAAAGATAACACGTCGGAGTATACAGCATAGGCCATGATAGCGGTGTGATGTTGCCAGACTTCGGCACGGTGTTAGTAAGGCCCGTCAGTAGGTACTCAAGATGCATCTCGGGCTCAAGACACGGTTCAGGCTCTGTGGTTGGTTGGCTGTCAAAATTTGGACCAATCACAGAGCCGAACCACGCCTTGAGACCGAGATGCATCTTGAGTACTGACTATTTATACCAGCCTAAGTATGCGTGTGTGAGGTACGACCCGCTTTACTCAAAATATAGATGAATATAAATGACTATTATTTCAATAATAGTCATAAATAACATGATGTATAATGGTAACAATGGTTTTGTCTTATTGTTTTGTTATTTAACTTGAAATTCTTATGAGAAGTACATATTTCAATAAATCATGTGAGTTGAACTGATTATTATTAATAATTAATTCATGATATTTGGACAACAAATATAATATTATAACATTATTTTTGGATACGTCAATTAATCTTTAAACAGACAATAATTATTGTAGTTTCCGGTTATGATATTTTTGTTACAAAAGATAGTACAGTTAATAAATTAATATAAAAGTGTTATAATTAAATACTTGATTTATAATGATTTCAGGATGATTGTAACTATGAATATATTTATGATATTAGATACAAATCTTGGTAGTCAGACGTGGGGCGGAGTGATGATGGCGGTGGGGTTGTTTTTGATATGGGAGTATTTAAGGCGGGCTGTCTGATGGAAGGGGCTCACTCTCTCTCTCTCTTGTCGTAAGCCGTCACTCTGCCTCCTGTCAATGTGAATTGGCTCTGAGTACTTCGAACAAAGATCGTTATAAGATAAGTATTTATTTGGTTAAAACGCTTCTTGGCCTTTTGTGTAATATCAGTTCTTTCAGCTTAATAATTGGAAATGAAGAAAAGCTAAGTGAATAATTGTTTTACGTATTTACAATACGTATAAACTACGTTTTATTTATTGGTGTTTATGATTTATATAATACTTTTATTTAGCAAGCCTAAGCCATTTCTGACACGTGCGACGTATGCGAATTATAATTTTGCAAAGTTGATAAAAAATGCCGGGGCAGTCTCCGAATGATACACGATTTTTTATAATATACGGATACGTTGTATAATACATACATTTATCCTACAAGGTATTAACCACGCTAAATATTTCACAAATAAGTTTTATACTTTAGGGATCTTGATTTTGCATACGTATGTAAAGAAAGCGATTGCCAAAGGATCTAAAGGCACTAACTTTTTCAAAATTACTTTATATCCCGACATCTGTTCTGAGAAGTATAAACTTTTAAAGCAGGTGCTACAGAGCCAGGTTGTTTCATAGCACGTCAGTTCCTTGCGATGTCGGCAGATGTCGCGGATTATACGCAACTATAGCCAGACTTATGTCATGGACGTTTTTCTTCCCCTATACGGGGTGTAACAAATCTAAGTGCAATAATTACTTTAGATTATGTTGTGGCCACTGCCGCACCCAGCGCGTCATTTAAAAAGATTGAGGCCGATGACGCGCCAGGCGCGGCATACAAGGATTGTTAAAAAACACGTTAAAACTAATTTATTATACTGTAATTACAATTCCTTAGTCTAAATGTGCATAAAACACAACCTGTGGCCAATGCCGCACGTGGGGCGTCATCGTTTAGCAGGGCCGATGACGCTTATGGCGCGTCATCGAACAAACTGCTTGGCCTGAGAAAATGAAGGTGGCAACGAACCGGTTAAATTATAGAGTTCATTGTGCAAGTTACAAGTAACAGCATTGAAAGAACTTTTTTTTTGAGATTATGAGCAAACACCCAGTGTCATGAATTTTCCCATACAAGAGTAAAAAAGAAAGTTGCTTTTTAGCTCTACTACTTTCACAGTCAACTCTATAAAGGGAACACACGCTCCCTAAAGTATTGATAATACTTTAGGGAGCGTGTGTTCCCTTTTTTAGTTTTGTTACACCTTGTAGAGGTAAGAACGACCAGCATGCCTTGTATAATTTTTCTCCTATTTTCGTCGGGATACCGGATAACTCTAAAATTTCGCCTTCCACTGCCAGACGGCAGACCACCTCAAAGTCTAATACTTTTGGGGTGTGTGTGTGCTGTTTCGCATCCAAACCCTATATATGTATATATATATATATATATATATATATATATATATATATATATGACAGTATCCGCAAAACATCCTTGAAGGATTGCAAATTAGGGTGAAACAAAACGAAATAATGTTTCGCTTCATAGTTTTCCCAAAAATTGCGGCCTATAAAACGCTAGCTTATATACATAATATTTATTTATTTTATTTATTGAAACAATAACAGTTACATGTTAAACTTAGTACCTATATAGTTACAATTAGAAAAAAAACACATACATAACTGACACAATCTTTCGCGAGTAACAAAAAATTTACTGGTAGTTTACGCTGTATCTAAAATTATAATGGAACAGCAACATACAGTTATTAATCTAGGTAACAAAATATAAATAATAGGTAAATAATAACTGGATGATAATTCTCAAAGTATCAAGTTATATCCTCTTCATCATGACTCACGAGGACTTAGGATGATCAACCAAGTTCTCCTGGTCTTCATGTATCTCCTCTATGTGGAGCTCACCCTCACTCACGCGCTGATAGCAGGAACTTTCTGGACGTCTCTGAAAAATAAAAAATAACCGAGTTTAACTGCCACACTCACGGCCGTACTCAGACACATTTTAATGATGATTAAACTTCAATTTAATGACAAGTTTGACAGATAATGTCAAAATCTTCATTCAATTACAATTAATAATATTCTATGTTACTAACGTACAGTACCCGGCGATAAATATTGCACATCGACCTTTGGAAAGTGACAGTCGGCTAGTTTCGGTTTTGTAGAGCGTTATCTCTTACGCACGAAATACAAAAATTAAATTATATCGACACCGGAAATATCACTTAATGTAAGGGACAAAACACGACTTTTCAGGAGAGCGAAAAAACATTTTTTTTTCACAAATTCGTCTGTAACTTTTTATCATTTAGTCCGATCTTAAAGGTGTTTATAGCAAAGTTTCTTAGAATTTTGTCGGCTATATAACTATAAAAAAAATATTTTCGTAAATTTACGCGTTTAGAAAATAGCATGTCCCTTACATTAAAAAAAAATTGCTTATTTGTCCCTTACAGCACTGAATTTGTTTATGTCAACTATGCCATATTAAAGTAAGCACCAAGTTTAATATAAAACTGCGACACAAATATACTGTAAAGGACATAAAAAACTATGCTTTGGAGGAAGTTTGATGTAATATATTAAAATCTAACACAATAAGCCCACCACGACTGGCTGGTCTACCACATAAGGGATAGGATTTCCAGCAAAATAAGGGAACTTCGACAGACTGAAGCATTTCCCTTGGCACCGGAACTGTTCCCATCTACACCCAGAGCCCCTTTAGACACGGTGGAACTTTGCAAAACCACGTCTCTGCTCTTTTGTCCTACCGAAATCTGTATCCTGAGCTGAATAGAAGATGGATCTTCCTCCCTGTTCCGCTCTGCGGCCTCTTTTTGTGAACCTGACCTAGCGATCGCGCACCACAAGTCTAAATGTTCGTTCTTGACCTGGCATTAAGCTTCTCATTTCACCTTATCAGGAGCTACTGTTCTCTTTTATCGCACCTGTCAGAGCTGCTTCGCCAGTGCCCAGTCATGACCTTCCCCTTCTATGACCTTCCTTTTTATGATGTTACGCCAGCTATTTCTATTATCGGCCACTCGAAGAGCGTCGCAGACAGTCGACTCAAGTGTGGTACGGATTTGATCAGACCAACGCATAAGACAGCGGCTCCGCCGTCTTTTCCCCCTCAATCTTGCCAATTGTCATGAGTTTTCCATACCATGGTTTCAAGGTTTTTCTGGTAATGTGTCTGAAATATTCTAATATGCGTTATTAAACAGATGGTAGAGATCCTTGTTTGTATGTTTAGTTTAGCCAGCATGGATGAGTTAGTTCTGAAACAGTTCATAAAATTCAGAGCATTTTCCTCCAGCACCTTTGACGGCGTCGATACGTCTGCGGTCTGCAGACTTCAGAGTCCATGTCTCGGATCATTAAAGACAGATGAAGAATATGAGCACGTACACAAGTTTCTTCCTGGTTTTTAACGAAATCTTCCTGTCAAGCCAAGTTTTATGCATTTTAAGACATGGTGCTCTTAGTCATCCCAATTCTTCTACGTATATTTGGTTAACAGGAGCCATAATTAAGGTAAGGGACAAATTTTAGTGAAGCTATGACAATTATTATGTATCAATTCTTAACGTAAAGGACATGTTAAGAGAATTGTACTAAGCTAAAGGTTAACGTAAGGGACTGAATTTTATTTAAAAGCATTTACGTTATTTTTTTAACACGTAAAAATATTTCCGTCCGTTAAATCAATTTTTTTAGGAAAAAACCTGTCTAGACTTTAAAAAATGTGTATGTGTAATTTTTGACGATAGAAGAATTTCAAGTATGCCAAACGATAGAGCTCGAAATTCTGAATGCAATGATATATATATAACTCATTTTCGCCAAAATGTCCCTTACGTTAAGTGATATTTCCGGTGTTGATATATTAGGAGCTGTTAAAACAATTATGGTTTGCTTCTTTTAACAATTTTATTATTCTTTGTATAAAATACACCAAATTTTCTATAAGTTATGGCTTTAGGTTCGGGTAAAATAAAATAAAAAAGGGTGTTCAAATTATGTTTACGTATTTAAAATTCTTTTGGAAAATTACAGCTGTAGCAAATTTAAGGGTGTTAACAACTCTAGATATATATTTTGAACTGGACGCGACTGCACTCTATTGAAGTTGAACAACGACTGACATAATGTCGAATAGGTGTGTGCTACAAAGATAACGCTCTATGAAACCGAAATTAGCCGATTGTATCTTTCCAAAGGTCGATGTGCAATATTTATTGCCGGGTATTGTTATAGATTGGCAGTTTACGGCAACAACACGTTGCCACTTCGAAGGCATATCTGACTTACATAATGACATAAAGCCCGTTACAGACCTAGCTATATTAATATATATTAATATGTTTATAGCTAGGCATATTAATATATATTTTCTATACTAATTTTCGCGTGACCACACACTCAGCTATAATATATATTTCTGTGACATGTGGATTTAGTATAGAATAATATGCCTTGCTATAAATATATTAATATATATTATAGCTAAGTCTGTGACGGGCTTCAGGAGTAGAGATCGTCTTTTGAACTATCAAGTGGTTACGCATTTCTGAAAATCGTTTGTAAGACGTTGCTACTCTAGTATTTTAGAAACTCATTGCAATTAAGTAATCAATGTTTTTCTCTGAGTGCGGCAGTTAGAGACATTTAACGATGATTAAAACTTCAATTTAATGAAGACTTATGTCATGTCAAATTCTCATTTAATTGCAGTTGATTAATGGGCGAGGCCGCCAATTTTTGCTGATATGACGCAGAAAAATTTTGCGAGAGAAAGAAAATCTACGCTGCTTGTGACGTTGGAGCACCTAAATTGTAGCGAATTTATTTCTCTACGCTATCATAGCGTTGAGAAATATGCCGTTGGAGCACCAAAATGATAGCGTAGAGGCTATCATAGCGTAGAGAAAATCAAACTTATCTCTGTAAATAATACACAATGCGGTTTGTATTATAGCCCCAAACATGGCCCTTTTGACTACTCACTTGATGCATTGATCGTTTTATGTGAAACTTACATTTGTGTTACAAAAAAACTTCCTTTGAAAAAACTGTGTACACAGCCCGACTGAGGTTCAAATGTGAACTGTCGAGAAATGGCGAATATTACGAGATTTTCCATAGAAAACGTAAAAACTCAGCGTTGCCACTTCCCGATTTTACCTTCCCTAACACCCAACGATAACAATAAATCGGTATTATTGATGACGTTTAAAATGTGGGGTAGAATAATTGATGTTTCTAACGATTCATTTGATTTGAAAAAGTTTATAAAGAAAGTTATCTTAAAATACTATAAGAATTAGATGAGGTAATAGCCATTTATATAAGTATTCATAACATATCAGATTTATCTTCAACTGCTACAACGACAGATTGTATATTTTAAGCTATTTTGTTACCTTTTTTATGTTTAATTGTAAATATATTTTTAGACTATTATTGGAACTCAAATAATTCTAATGCATGCTTGAGCACTTTGTTTTCTTCGTTAGAATCAGTTTTCGAGCATAAGATAAACACAATACTTTTTAAAATACAAAGGGCGGAGAAAAATAATTGCAAAATCAGCAAAAATTGGCGGCCTCGCCCTAATAAAATATGTTAGTCTCTGAATGCCGCAGTATAACTTTAATATTTTTCCTCTTAACTCCTCGAGTGATGCCTAAATAGGCATCACTCGAGGAGTTAACGCAAATGCGTTCGTAGTACTATCAGAGTAATAAATTCATACGCAGATGGCAGTAATTTATTCGCGACTAAACATTGGTTTAAGGCGACGCCTTGATAATTTGGCCGTAGCGATGCCGATTTTTCTCAGCAATGACTAAAGCTAAGAAATTAAAGTTCATTGTCAGTATTTATCATGTCTTTGTCTTTGAATTGCCCATAGCATAACACGATTGGACAACTTTTATAACACAGAATTATCAATCGAAAAGACCTCTGTAAAAATAGGGATTCCTATTTTTCCAACAGAGGAGAGTGATTTAAGGTTCGAAAATTTGTACATAAATTGGTTGAAGCATACTCTTTAATATGTGCATAGCTTATATGAAATGTATTTATGGTTTTTAAATTACGCGACAAAAACCATTTTATCGCTTACGCCCTTTCCATTTTTTGCTGTTCCATTGCTTGTTTTCTATGAGAGACCGGCCCGGCCTCTCATAGAAAACAAGCAATCTAAAACATATCCAACACGGTTTCTTACTTTAGCGCGGCGTCACCTTAAGTAGTCTGACTAAATACCGTCATTAACCCGTCTTACCGTGATAGTAACGGAGTTGCGGGCATCATAGATAGATATATAGATAGACTCTTTATTGCTCACATTAAAAGTACAAATATAATATCAATAATATCAATATTAAATTTATAATATTAAGCTTACAGATCATAAATGGACGCTGTTAAGCATTCGTGTACTAAGCCACAAAAAATACGTAGGTATTGAGTTATGAATGCTTATGATGATTTAAATGATTTAAAACAAGACTATTCAAAAATTAAAAAAAAAATGTGGGATAGGACACAAATTCTTAACAGCGACCATTAAGGGCGAAGCCAAACGTGCGTAATTTGTGAGTTGTGAGTCGCAGAATTTCGGTTCGGCAGAATTCTGATGCATTCAGTTTCATACAAAAGTCCTGTTTGATTCACACGAGCGTAATTTTGTGAGTCATGTTTTGTATGAAAAGATATTTACGCGGCAGAAATTCTGCGACTCACAACTTACAAATTACGCTCGTTTGGCTTCGCCCTAATAAGTCATACGTACTATAGTGCTGCGTCGTTTGTACTCCTTCTTCAGTTCATTCAACTCCTTCTTTGTGTTTCTCTCGAAAAATCCACACTGAAAACGCATACAAAAATAAATAAGAAAATAATGTTTATTTCCCATTCATCAAATGATAAGGTTTTTTAAATGGTGATTGAGGAAGATTTCCACGATAAAAGTAGCGATTATTTCAATCACATCGTCAGCTAAATTTTCTTTTTAGTAAAAAGGTTATTTCTTTTTAGAATATAACTACGTACCTTATACAGTATAATGCCTATGATCAGCAACACAATTGTCGCTACTATTACAGCAAGAATTATTATATAACTCTTCTGATTCTTAAAACTTAAGTCTTTTATGTACATTGCTGTGGCGTCTAACCTAAAAAATAAAATTTCAATAGGACATATTATTTATGAATGCAATACTTTCACGCTAGAGGCAACACCAAACAAAAAGTTTTGTTCGATGTTACGTTACCTTCTTATAACAGTTTTATTTTATACACTTTCACCCACTGACATAGTAAGTACTACGTAGTTACGTACGTACGTAGTACTTACCACCTCAGTGCTTTCACCGCAATTTTTTAATTAAATAGTATACGACTACTGTACAAAGTGGTTGCGTATATAAAATAAAAAAACTTACGTGAAATTATTGATTTCTTCAGATGAAAAGCTCAAAATTATTTCCGTTTTGAAAACCAACGAATTATTTTTGTTCGTATTTGTAACTGAAAAAAAAATAGTCCCACATAACATAAAATAATAGTGTGCTAAGGATGTGTGTGAATGGTAATGCAGTATATACTAAAACGTGTTGATGATAATAAAGTAATTGTTAAAAACATCTAGAATATTTAAAACAAAAACCCAACGCCTCCATCTTGTAAAGTGTTACTCGTTTCTGAGTGCAGCAGTTAGTGTCATCTGAATATTGCATATTGTAGCTAAATCATTAATTATAACTTATAATACTATCGCAGGCGTCATTTTAAGCTACATATTTATTCTCGTGTTTGTTGCAAAATTTCTCCGAAACGGCTACACCGATTTTGATCAAATTTTGTGTGTTTATCGGTAAGTCCGCTGGCCAGTACTTAATGACATACACGGAAAAACAACGTTCGCCAGGTCAACCAATTTACATACCTACTGCGTTTTTGGTAATGTTTACTTGCGTTTTCAACTCAATATAAGAATTTGCGTCTAAATTCATAGTACAGTTACTGTACTTTATGTACTTTGTATCAGTTTGTTTTGCACAATAGAAGTCTTCATTCAAAACCTGAAACAAAAAGGTCCTGTATTAAAGGTACGCGTATAACTACGACCTCTGTGGCTCAATTGGTTGAGTGTGTGGCAGCTCAAGCCGGGGGTCACGGGTTGGAATCCCGAGTCTGAATGTGTATTGTATATTGTGTATGCAGCATGATATAATAAAAATCTAAAATATATGTGTAGTATAAAAGTATTAAATATATTTCCGTTGTTTGGTACCCGTAACACGAGTCCTTCAGGTATATAGCACGGGGCCAGACTGACGTGGTGTGAAGCATCCATAGATATTATTATTACTCAAGGTCGTTGTCGTCAGATTTTTTCAATGATCCAGACAAAGACAATCGGACCTTGCTAAATTTTAATCGTAGGAGCGCTTTCGCACTCCTTCCGATCCGAATCCGATCCGTACCCGTGAAAATACGCTCCGGAGTGGACGTAGAACTTTAGCCAAGCCTTTAGCCAAGATTATTTATCCCTTGTCCCTTCTTTATAGAATCAACGGTCAAAATGTATGGAATTGACATAAGCGTTCGATAATATGAAGTTGACATTCGACTCGTCTTATGTCAATTCCACACATTTTGATTGGCGATTCTATAAAGAAGCTATAAAGAGAACATTGGCTAGAGGCTCTGTTTTTTTAATAGCGCACTAAATCTGTCTGAAGTCGGAACTTTCTACGTACGTAAATCTCGGATTCGGATCGATTTCGGATCGAACGTAGTGCGAAAGCGCTCTAAAGGGATATATTGCGTCAGGCCCTTATTGAAAAATAAACTAGACTGGGGCGTTCCACGCCAAGCGGACAGGAAAAAATAGTCGATGTCTCCGATTTTGATAATATTTGGATATGTTATACCTGCACGTGTTATTAATACGTGTGCCAAATATTTTTGTAAGATAAGATTAAGCTAGATTAAGAATGATGGGACTTTGAAACGTGATTTTTCTATTCGGCACTGAGTGCTTCAAAGCCGATTATAGATTGAAAAAATTATATATTTGAATAATTAAATCACTGAACTTGTTACTCCATTTAATTAGCTTTTTAACTGCATTTTTGAAAACAAAAAAAAAACCTTTGAAAAAAATATGCAAATCAGTTTTTTTTCTTGATTTTTTCAAAGATTTTTTTTATATTTTTTGTGTAAATAGCTAATATTCTATAGAACATTCCTGCATAACTTCTATAATGGGCCGGGAAGTGGATTAGGAGCTAGACTAAAAATACTGCCGAAGGGTGGCGTCCAGCGCCATACGATACTATGGGCAGAGATCGATACATAGTGGAAATTAGCAAATAACATCAATTTTAATGTAGTGAAAAATAACATTCAATAGATTTTTGAAAGAGAAACAGACAATAAAAGGTTTACAAGAAAAAAAAATTCGTGAAAAAAATTTTTTTTTGTCAAAAAAATATTTTAATTTTTTTTTTAAATTATGGTACTCTTTAAAAAAACTTATCTAAGGGTACATTTCCCCACATTAAAATCGAAGTTTTTTGGCAATTTCCACTACTTAGCGATTTCTGCCCTTAGTACAGCATGGGGTTGGACGCCACCCTTCGGAAGTATTTTCAGTCTAGCTCCTAATCAACTTCCCGGCCCATTATAGAAGTTATGCAGGAATGTTCTATAGAATATTAGCTATTTACGCAAAAAATATAAAAAAAAATCAAAAGGGTCCCCTTTGAGAAAATCAAGAAAAAAAACTGATTTGCATTTTTTTCAAAGAAAAAAGATTTTTTTGTTTTCAAAAATGCAGTTAAAAAGCTCATTAAATGTAGTAACAAGTTCAGTGATTTAATTATTCAAATATATAATTTTTTCAATCTATAATCGGCTTTGAAGCACTGAGTGCCGAAAAGAAAAATCTCGTTTCAAAGTCCCATCATTCTTAATCTAGCAATTATATTACAAAAATATTTGGCACACGTATTAATAACACGTGCAGGTATAACATATCCAAATATTATCAAAATCACAGACATCGACTATTTTTTCCTGTCCGCCCCGAGCTATTTAACAATCGCTAGAGTTGAAATTACAAATACAAGCTTACAACAAAGTCGTTTATGTAGGGTTGCTTCAAAATCCTTATCTCGGTCAGCAACGACTCCCATACTACGGAACCGTAATTTTTTATCTGAAACATATAAATGATAAATTTATAATAAGTATATCTATAATAGTAAAGAAGAAAAGTTTGTTTCTTTGCATGAAATAGGCATCAAAAAGTATATTTTATTAAGTGTTTGTAAGTATCTATCTCACTAAAATTCGGCACAGATAAAGCATATTATACAATGTGTCCCGACACCATTTTTTTTAACAAATAAGAGAGCAAACGAGCAAACGGGTCATCTGATGGTAAGCAAGTACCGTCGCCCATGGACACTCGCAACATCAGAAGAGCTGCAGGTGCGTTGCCGGCCTTTTAAGAGGGAATACGCTCTTATCTTGAAGGTTTGCAGGTTGTATAGATCCGGAAATACTGCTGGTGACAGTTCGTTCCAGAGTTTTACAGTGCGCGGCAGAAAGTTACGCGAAAAACGCACTGTGGAAGACTGCCACCCATCAAGGTGATAAAGATGGTATGCTTTTCGCGTGGGACGATGGCGAAAAGTTGCAGGTGGTATGATTCCGAACAACTCCTCAGAGCACTCCCCGTGATACAACCGATAGAGGATGCAGAGTGAAGCTACATCTCGGCGTAATTCCAAGGGGTCCAAACTGTTTGAAACACTATGGCAGTCTCAGACCAATAAAAAAAGATAGACAGAGCCATCCATGCTACGTGGTGAGGCAGGCAATAGGAAGCCGATACGGCCATAGGAAGCCGGCCGCCCGCCATTCCGGTTTCAACGAGTGACGGCGCATGTCGTTTTCGTCTGTGTTAAGAAATATCAAAATATGCCGTCCTGCATCGTTAAATGGTGCAAAAACAATTCTTGTGCTCAAAAGAAACCTTGTGGGATTACGTTTCACAAGTAATTAGTTGAATATTTATGTATTACCACCGAAATAACGAATTTAATTTATTAGTTTTAAAAATTGTCTCGGGAGTCTCGGAACACAGAACCTCAACCAGTGCTGCATGCTGGTCGCAAGATATTTTTTCCCATAATAGAGGAAAAATATTATTACGTGCTGTATTATCCTGACAAATGTTTATTTTTAACCTAAAATTCGTTATTCATTTAAAATCTATTAATATAAATAAAATTGGAGTGTCTGTTTGTAGTATTGAAAGATTTTTTTACTATTTGCATATTAACCTGTCAGTGGCGAAGCGTCCATATAACCCGATTCCCATCGGCTTCCCTTAGGGCTTAGAAAAATCGAATATATGGGCCAACGACATATTTATCTAATAAATATTTTACATACCTACTTAAAAAACTTTGAATTCACAATGTTATATGCAATAAATTTTTCTCTCACTTGAAATACATAGTTTGAATTAATAACTATCGCCTACAAATTTTAAAAGGCAATGCAATGTGCGGGCGCAGAGAATCAAATAAGCCGCAGGATTAGCGGCTTATTTCTCCATACAACGACAGTTCATAGTAAGCATCTGTCCTTTTCATTCCTGTGAACTGGTCGTCATGTTCTGTCTCGTTCTAGCACGCGCGATATATACTTGGAAATAACTCGATGCCCGACGAGTTATTACGGAGAAAGGTTAATTAGCAACGCACAAGTGCAAGCGAGATAGATGAGTCATGAAGTAAAATTGTTATGATTCGAATTTAAGAATGAATGTAGCGACATTATACTTTTGCTGGCGCGTAATACATTTTATTTTGGTAGGATTTTTTGTAATACGACTTTATTAAGAATGCCTTTAGCGGTACTAAATATGACAGGCGCGTAATACATTTTTATTTTGCTGGTTTTTAGATTGACATATTAATATGGCGGATAGTGTGTTTGTAAACAACATGTCGTTTGTTTTGTTTTGTCGAATTTAAATTTTGTTTTAGCGTTAGAACTTAGAAGAGTGTCGTGAATTAAATTAATTTATATTGTGACTTGTGAATAATTGTGAGTCGTACGACGTAATCGTGTAGTTCGGAAAATATGGCATTAATTCAGAAAGACTGTTGTCTGACAGATTATATTTTGCTGTCGAAGGAAACTTTGTTTTCCAAACTTAGTTTTGAAAATTAAAAGCATGTCATTCAATTATAAATTACCAAAATTGGTAAGTAGATTTTTTACTCCGGCTTCCCTTCTCAAAATATTCACCCCTCGCCACTGTAACCTGTATACGATACATACTGCATACACCAAACAACATTCTTTACAATTTTTGTCTGTATGTATGTCTGTCTGTCTGTCTGTTCTTAGTTGAAACACATAATTTATTAGATATAGATATTTAAGTATTTACTTTTTTCAGCAATTACTAATGAATGATGATTAACAATCTAGTTTGATAGCAACATTTGTAGTCATTACTTAGTAGTTTAATAAGACTGCAACAGGATGGGAGTTTGACAATCTGAAACCCTGAGTTGGCAACATTATTTTTTTGCACACAAGCGCACGCCTAGCGTATTTATGCTAGGCGTGACGCACACATTGATCGACAGCGACTTCACGTCATTACTTGTAAATACTCCGTCTTTCTTTTTTTATTGGTCTGAGATGGCAGTCAACAATTCGAGCGGCCCTTCGTTGGATACGATCCAGAGGGAGCAGTTGGTATTTTGGCGCCCCTGCCCAGATATGAGAACAATATTCCATATGAGGCCGAACCTGCGCCTTGTAGAGTTGTAGGCGTTGGTCCGGACTGAAGTACTGTCTCGCTCTGTTAAGAACACCAAGCTTCTTCGAGGCTAATTTGGCCTTACCCTCTATAATATGATATCGGAACTGGACTTCGCTCGATATTATGTTGACGCCAAGTATCTCAATGTCCACCAAACCATGTGTCCGAGACTTTAATGTAATGATGTATGGCATATTTATCGACAAAATGACTATAATTTTTTTTTTCTGTTACGTTTGTAGATTTTTTTCGGGCTCTCATATTAATCTGACCAATATTTCATAAGCAAATCATTATAACTTCTAAACAATCTGACTAAAAACTATAGGCTCGGATACATTGTATAATGTAGTGGGCACAGACATAGATCTTGTTAGAGTTACTGTTATTATTACGTACCGTAAATGTTTCTAGCAAGCCCACAGTGGCTGACGTAGTGTCGGCGATGTCTCGGTCTGTTATGTTCAGAGGGTAGTAGAAACTGAAAAATACATCATTATAAAGACTTCCGTGGCTCAGCTGTTGGGCGTGTTGGCAAAGCTCATGCCCCCGGCATGAGCTTTGCCAACACGCAGGTTCGAATCCCGCTGACGGAACAAAAAGTTTCCAATGTTCCTGGGTCGTGGATGTGTATTAAAATATATGTGTATCATAATATATAAAAATATTAAATATAGTATGTACCTATAGTGTAAAGTATTAAATGTATTTCCGTTGTCTGGTACCCGTAGGCCGTAACACAAGTCCTTCAGGTAGGTACTTAGCGCGGGGACAGACTGACGTGGTGTGAAGCACTCATAGATATTATATTATATTATTATAAACGCGAGCCCACACTGTCACGTAGCTCCGCTACAACGTAGAGCTGCTTCATACGATTTCATCCATACTTCCATACTAATATTATAAATGCGAAAGTGTGTCTGTCTGTCTGTTACCTCTTCGCGCCCAAACCGCTGAACCAATTTTGCTAGTCTCACTTCCATACAAACGGCGCGAAATCGCCGAGATATTTATACTACTATACTTACTGGAAAACAAGACCGTCCGGTGACCGGACGCTTGCGTTTATCATACCTAAACTCGGGAGTGAAACTTCTGTACCGTAAGGTACTAATTATGTATTCTGTGATTTTGCTGGGTATGGAGTACTTTGAGTCCCGGGAAAGGACATACGATACATTTTATCCCGGAAAAATGTACGCGATCAACTAATATTGTCGTGTCGCTCCGTTGCAGCGTAGTGTCGCGAGAGGGTTAACTGAGACCACAACGCAACGCGTAAATGCATTTCTAAATTTGTACTGAATTGACAGATATAAATTGCATGACGTGACTTGCAAATTTGTCGAATCCATACAAATTTTGAAATGCATGTACGCGTCGCATTGCGGTCTGAATTGACCCTAATGCGGTCTTACAGTCACAGTCACCATCTCTGTTTTTCTTTTTTTGCAAGACCAAGACCAATTTCGCTAATCACTAGTAAGTTTTACAATAACCTTACCCTTTCACAACAATTTTTTTGGTATTCAGTACGTAGTTTATCGTCTTGTTCTTAGTTTGTGCCGGATTTTTGTCAGAACAGCTATTGTACAGCTCCACAAATACATCCAGCTGTTTCGCTCCATACGAAAACTTGCTCATGTCAAACTTGATAGTCAGCGGGTGCTGGAACCAAGAAGGTACGAAAAGCATGGTTTCAATCCTACTCTGGACCTCTTTGAGCCTAGTAAGTCAATTTGATAAATAATCTCATATATTATAAGTCTATGTCAAAATATTACCCGTTAGTCAAAAGTCAAACCGCATATTTTGATATAGCGAAGTTAAAAATGTCAGAAATGAATGTATTTGACATGACGCATCTCGACAACGGTTAGAGATCGACTACGATAACATAGCGCGCCCCTTCAAAATTCAAAACGTTTGGAGTGCGTTGTCAAAACGTTTGAAGTGCGTTGTCTTGCGCGGAAGGCTAATTATGATCTACCGCTCTCATCATCCATGGGAATAACTGGGAACAAGTTCGTGACAGAACTGAAGTGGCTATGCGTAATATGACATGGTTATCTTCAAGTCTACTAACACTCAATAAAGACAAAACGAAATATATTACTTTTTCACTCAGTGCCAAAACTGTTCCGTCCTCTGAGTTCAGAATTCAGGCTCATGTTTGTGATCGGTCCACTGATGGTTGTCATTGTCCCTTGCTATCACGTACTAATGAAATTAAATACCTTGGTCTACATATAGACATATTACTGAATTGGAAATCTCATATCAACAAATTAAGTAACCGAGTAAGGAAACTAATCCCTATTTTTAAGACCCTAAGATCGGTTGTAGATCGACAGACAGTTTTGTGTGTTTACTATGCTCTCGTGCAAAGTATAATGCAATACTGCATTGTGTCTTGGGGAGGAATTGGTACCACTCACATCCTTCCGCTTGAGCGTGCTCAGAGGGCTATATTGAAAGTCATGCTAGGCAAACCCCGTAGATACAGCACTGATACCTTATACAAAGAAGCTTCTGTCTTAACAGTCCGCCAGCTCTTTGAATTGTATGCTGTTTTGCGTAAACATAAAGATCCAGATGTGAGAGAATTCAATTTGCTGCGTAAACGACGTAAAACCCGTAACGCATGTCCCAGTATCTAACATCATACTGCCGTAGCTAAGCGGCATTATTATGTTTGTAGCTCTCATATTTATAACGAGGCAAATCGTGCCATAAAAAATATGATTTCTTTAAATAATTTTAAATGTAAGAACGAATTACAGAGACGGTTGCGAAATCTTAATTACAGGGAAACAGAGAAGATCTTGTCCTTTATTCTGTGATATTCTAACACAAGCACGTCCTCTACTTCATAGCACAGCACAGGTATTTGCAAATTTCACTGCCTCCCTAGTAGTATGTACCTGGTACTGACCCCAAGATCATATATCGTAGGGCTAGGGAGCATCTATGTACCTAGATCTTAGACGGTTAGTCACACCAATGCTTGTAAAACTCTTCTACCAAAATTGTGTATATAACTATTAATACTTTGTTACATTTTGCATTGTAATAACTCAAATTTGTATAATTACATTAATATTGTAAACGATGGTTCCAGAGTGGAAGTCGCTGGGAGCTGTGTCACAGTTTATACTAGTACAGCTCCCAACGCCATTATACTGAACAATGTACTGATTGTGTCTTTTCCATATTACGTAAAACTCTTGTGAAACCGATTTAAATTTAAATAAACATTTTATTATTATTTAATTATTTATGATTAGTTGACCAACAAATCTTGGTAATAAGTGACATTAGCTGAAATATTACGTGTACTGTGATTGGTTGAATACTTACTACATATAACAAACTCTTTCATAAGGATGTGACTACACACATTGAAACAGTCATTTGAAGGGGCGCGCCATGTTATCGTAGTTGATCTTTCAGTCCATCAATCTAATGCTAATATTGTACGCTACGGTCTCACGGAGAGGTCCAACTGTGCAGGTATACCTGCGCAGTACGCAAGTAGACCAAAATGTATGTGGAAATAGACGTGCAGTTTTTGAGCCCCATAGGCGACCGGCGCAAAATCGAAAATCAACTCTTTCGAGTAACACCTGCGCAGGCCGCAGGCATAACTGTACAGGTGACCTCTCCGGTAGACCGTAGCGTATATGGTTTACATGATACTGACACTAGATTGATGGCTAAAAATTACATGATAAAAAATGATTCAGCCGGCTAGACGATCATTCTCCCGTCATTCTGACTAAACTGATGGACGACGGCGATGGCATGGATGCGATGTTAAATACATACAATATACATACATATTTTTTGATATCTAACTTCACAATCGAAACTAGCAAATGCATTTTTACTAAGGGGCCAGTAATTACGATAATATAATTTCGTTGCAATCTTCGAATAGCGAAATTATAAAATCGTATTCTCAATCAAATATGTTAGTTGCTTTATTTTGCTCCATAGTTTACTTTTATTCTGTTAGGGGTTACCTCAGAAGAGCGCTTTATTTCTTTGAATCTACAGGTATTTCTTATTTCTCTCGGGTCACAACTCCAGTCGGCTATCTGAAATACATAATAAGTACAGTCAGGAGTCAGGAACTCAGGACTATGGTAATAATTTTATGCACGCTTTTGCATTGAAAAATGAGCTAAAGGCATAAGGATGCGTTTTCACCGGATTTGCGTTGGGAGGAAAGAGTTTTTGTGGACCAATAGGATAGCTTCATTTGACTGACCAAATTCACTCTCCTCGTAATTTAGCAGTACCAGTAGAACTGATGCTGATGATGAACAACTCTTCAGTTTTTATTATGGCTCCTCTACAAGAGTGGCCAGCGTTGGGCGATCGAATGGCGCATGCGATGGCCATGCAATGGTCGCAACGCCTCTACATGATGGCCGTGTTCAGTTGTGATCTAAACGTCGTTCAAGATGGACGTGTAAGCATTAGCCATTGCGGCAATGCAAAATGTGCATTTTTAATAATTTATGACTTCACCAGATGACCCGGTGAACTTCGTATCACCTCCCTCCTAATATGAACCTTCTCTTAAATTCTAGGTATAATTATTTTGAGACTAAAATTAAAATAATGATTTATGGTAGTGATGATGATGACAATGGTGAATGTAATAATAGCATATTAATATGCTTTCCGTCCTTAAATCAAAGCCGAAACTCCCAAACTTGTATCTTTAAAAAGTCAGGAGTTATGTATAAAAAGCTATAATAATTATTGTAAAGTTTCATTGAAATCCGTTCAGTAGTTTTTGAGTAAAAACAAACATCCATACATCCATACAAACTTTCGCCTTTATCATAATATTATTATATTTTCATTATTATGAGATCACGTACTCGTCATTCTGAATGAAATTCGTAAATTGTAATACGAATTACGACGTCCTCACTCGACCGCGGTCAGGCACCGACTGTCGTATCGCCAACGTGTAGAGGCGTACCGCCATTGCTGGGCCTTTGATGTGCGGCGGAAAAACCGACACCGCCGCCATTCCACGGCCATCGCTGGCGCCACTGGCCACCCTACGCCACTACGTCCTCCCCACGCTGGCCCATCGTGATGGCCCACTACGCTGGCCCATCGTATAGAGCCGCAATTACAGAAGTTCATCTTTTCACTTGGCTTTCACCTTTTGATTGGATAGCCAAACGTCAAAAATTAACCAATCAACGACGCTAAGTACTGAAAAAACAAACTCCTGAATCAAAAAATCCTAGTCGCCGGTTAGACGGTCAAATTTTCATCAATCTGATCCATCAATCTGATTGACGGAATATTGATCGTTATAAAAAGTTCATATTAAAAATATGATCAATCCATCAATCCGTGGGTTAGACGATCAAATTTTCGTCAATCTTTACCGGATTGATGGATCAGATTAATGAAAATTTGGCCGTCTAACCGGCGAATCATAAACCGGGCATTACACGTGTGTTCTTTTTTAACTAATATTAAAAAGATTATATATTATTACAAGTCTTACCTTAGCTCCCGTTACTTTTACTTTGGCGCAGGAAACGTACGTGTTGTCACCGTCATTTCTAATCGCAACAGTCATGGTCTCATTTAGCGACGACCCCAGGACATACTGGCATCCGGATTTAGGACAACTGGATAAACAATGAATCTATATATATATAAAACTAAAAGGTGACTGACTGACATGGTGATCTATCAACGCACAGCCCAAACCACTGGACGGATCGGGCTGAAATTTTGCATGCAGGTAGGTTATGACGTAGGCATCCGCTGAGAAAGGATTGTGATAAATTCCAACCCCAAGGGGTTAAAATAGGGGATGAAAATTTGTATATAATAATACTTCTTAACGTGAGCGAAACCGCGGGCAAAAGCTCGTATAAACATAAAATTCCAGTTTAATAAATTAAATTCACTAATTTTCAGACTCACATATTGCACTAAGGAGACTTGGTGTAAGTACAAAATAAGTACCACACTCAAAAAACAAATCTTATTTAGTTCTGGCATTCCGTCAAACGCAAACTCGTCTAAAATGGACGTTATTTTTTTTTACCTACTTTTTACACGAAATAAATAATCGTCCTCGTCCATTTTTATTTTATTTTATTTAGGTAATACAATCACAACTTTTATCTAACGTAGAGTCACAGAATATATTATAATTGTGTAGAGTATACAAGAAACCAGCAAGGTTTTTGTGGTACAGCTAAAGGCTCGTCCACATTTGTATCATTTGCGCGATCAGATCTCCGATCAGATCTCCGTTGCGATCATCGCGCCGTATCAAGTATGCGTATCATAGTGTGGACGCCTATTAGATCATTCTGCCGATCATGCGCGTATTTCATACGACACGTATCAGATACGGTTAATAGCGATCGGGGCGTATCATGATACGCTTCGATGATACGCGACGGAGGTCTGTTCGGAGATCTGATCGCGCAAATGATACAAATGTGAACGAAGCCTTAAAAAGTTCACCACGCGGCTTAGGTAGCTTACGATTATACCGTAAATAACCTTTTTTTGGTTCATAAATAATTAATTAATACCTTTTACTCCACTTTAGCTCCATGCTAAGTTTAGGCACGCACTCGCCGCCCTTACATCTCCTCAGTATTTGTAGATTATACTGCCTCACACTGTCGTACCTCAACCTTATTAGAGATTCGTTGAACTCTGTAAACATTATTTACATCTGTTAGTTTTATAACGTTTGTTATATAATTTTCATAAATTCAATTTTGGTATGGAGATACTCTGAGTCCCGAGAAGGAACTTAGGATCCTTTTCATTCCGGAAAAATATACGATTCCCGATAAAAGTAAGTCGCAACGGAGCTGCGGGCATTAACTAGTCTACCAGAAAACATTGTTTTTGAATTACCTTTTTTTTTACTCTTGTCGAAGTGTGGATCACTTGCCACTCTTGCCACAAAATCATATGTATGAGGTTTTTCGTCATTCTAAAAAAACATAGAATATAATTTTATTTATACTGTCAAATGCCTCAATAATAATGTATTATTTATAGGTAATATAAGGATATTATACTAATTAACTCCTTCGTGGTCTAGTGGTTTAGAGCGGGCTCTTGGCTTGGAGGTCGTGGGTTCGATTCCTTCGTTGGAATCATGTCATTTTCATTGGTTAGGACAATGCAGACTGATGACCTGATTGTCTGACAAGATGATCCATGCATCGGGTGGGCATGTAAAAAGTCGGTCCTGCTCCTGATCTCTCTTCAGTCGTGTCGGTCGTCCGTCCCACTGGGTTATGAGAGTAAAAGGAATAGAGAGTGCAGCTCTTGTATACTGCGCACATACTTGAGGACTATAAAATTACTCCTGCGTAACTGGCCTGGTTTCAATGAAAGCGACCACTGCACCGTCACCGAAACCGGTGACGGAGATATCATTTTTATACTACTTAAGTGTACAAAAACATATTTACCATGTTGACAACTACATCTTTTATCACTTTTTTCTCGTGCTTGGACAAGTCTATTGTAAAATTTTGGTTCTTGTCCATTACAGGTTTCTGGTTTTGATTACGATCTGATATATCTGTCGTGACGAATAATACTAGAAAACATTTAAAGAATGTAAATTATCATATCTTTATTATAAATATTATATTTTTTGACGAATTGCTGAGCTATTATCGCTATTTTTATTGCTTGAATTCGTCGAAACAGTTCTCGTCCTAGTAGAAGGAGAGAGTAAATTTTAGTATAAATAAAACCATATACAAAGTATAACCAAAACAAATAAATTAATACAGGATAAACTTCATAATATATTAAATAATAATTATGTAGTATCGGTGTAGATGGTAGGTTGATACTTTATGTGATGTTGGGTAAGGAAAACGCAGTCGGATCGATCACCACTCACACATCAACTGTACAAGTTACAATGGGCACACTTTGCCTCCACACTTTAACTATGTACTTAAACAATAAACAACTCTCAATCAGGACTATCCGTACCTCTCTAAATCTTATTTAGGACTATGCGTACTTCTCTAACTCTACTTCGGGACTATATCACCTCTCTAAGGCTAACTGGGACTATCCGTACTTCTCTACGGATAGATTGGGACTGACTTTACACAGCTAAATATATCTTCCTTATACTCGGGCATACACCCCTCAATTCTCATTTCCCACGCTAGCGAAATAACAAGTGCTAAACAAAATCGAATTAGTAAACAATTCTTAAAAATGCACAATAGTATTATAAAACGTCGGCTCGACTTTGATTCTAAATAATATTCAATAACTATTGTCTTAACTTTAAAACAGTACACAACGTCATAAATTGTCGGCTCTATTCTAAAGCATCAATAAAAAGGGTTTGATATTTTAACCAATTTCTAACAATATCTTTATATTATTTATGACCCTATTTACGTCTTACGGCTTCTTCAAAGAACACTGCGACAATAGACAATGGCTAGTAAAAGTAATTCTTAAAAGCTTAAAAACAACAACAGCTGTGTGATCCTAATTTATATAGGATTCCCACGATCTTACAATTATGTAATAATAATGCTTTACTTACACCCTGACGATTTGATCTGATTAGCGGGATACTTTATACGTATGGTTACAGTAACTGTAAAATTTTTGTCCAATTCTAAAACTATCTGAAAAATAATAATAAAATATGAGTGAAGGACTGAAAAACGCACCATATATTTTGTCGCGATTTTGAAAATTTTTGAGAGTTTGGCAACAAACAACGCGAAACTAGAATATCTATCGATATAAATAATAATGAATTATAAATTTTGTTAGTCTCGCTAAAACTCAAGAACGGCGGAACTGATTTGACTAATTGTAGTCTTGGAATATTCGTCGAAGTCCAGAGAAAGTTTATAAGGTTCAGGAAGGACGAATTTCGCCGAGTCATCTAGTGTTAGATTTTAATACAATATTGTAGAATTAGAGAGTAAGAAAGCTAGTAAAGGAGTACCGAGGTACCGAGTACCTAATAAAGATAAAAAACTTACATCTTTATCTTTAAGTTTGGCGGAAATTACCACCTTTGCTGCAGGAATGCTTCGGTATACAAATACTTTATCCACAAGAGGAGCACCGATCGCCAAAACTGAAATGTCGAAAATTGATTTATACAATATGTGTCCCGACATCAGTGTCCTATGTATGGCATATTTTATTGACAAAATGGCTTCCAATTTTGTTTTTTCTTTCTCACAAATGTAATGTTGTAAATAATAATATTAAAGACTCGGACACTGGTGTCGGGCCACATTGTATTAGTGTATCGGCGTATATCAGGAATGACAAAGTAAGATAATTTAGTAATCGACGTCAGCTAAATAAATTTACATTGCAGTTGTCGAAGTACCTAATAATATAATTATTGTTTCGCGTGTAACTTAACTATAGAGAGAGGTAAAGTTAGGCCTAATAAAATTGAAATAGAGTCGGAAGCTTCGCTCCACGCGTTATAAAATCGACCTCTTCTTACATCTTCTCTTCGTATATTCTTATTTTACTAGTGTACATTCTACGCTTAATCTTTAAATTTCGAACGGACGAAAACATTTTTTTTTCTTAGAATATATCTTACCCTTTCCTCCGTTATTATTAAAATTCAGAACAGGCTGCATAACGTATCCAAAGGACTTATGTTCTGAGGATAGCGTTTGATGGCGTATGTCAGTGATGAGAATGCAATCGTTCCTCTCCTTTTTCAGCAGTGCTTTAACTCCCGCACCAGATACGACGTAAACGGTACCTCCCATTTTCTCGTAGGGTGCACTAATAAATAGCTCTGTGAATAGGTAATGAATAACTTAAATATCTTTATAATGATATCTTTGTAATAAATATCCATACTAATATTATAAATGAGAAAGTGTGTCTGCCTGTCTGTCTGTCTGTTATCTCTTCACGCCCGAACCACTGAACCGATTTTGCTGAAATTTGGTATGGAGATACTTTAAGTCCCGGGAAAGGACATAGGATAATTTTTATTCCAGAAAAATGTACAGTTCTCGCGCGATAAACGAATTTTGGCGCAACGGAGTTGCGGGCATCATCTAGTATTATTATAAATAGGTATCTTTAGGATCAATTCACACTGGTCGATGAGGCGACGTAAAGAAAATAAGACAAAAACTGAACTTTATTAATACTACACAAGAAAAGATACGTAGTAAAATGGATAGATTTACTTTTATTATTATTAGTATTTGTTCTTATGCCGGCAACAGAGATACGTAATCTTCGAAAATTTCAACCGTGAAGGCTATCACAGACAGAGCAGATAATGTAAAGATGTATATTATAGCAAGATACATCTCGATACATATCTTTCTATAGTAATCGTCAGGAGACCACACACAATAGCTATCTTATCCCATGTGTCCCGACTTGGTCCCGACACGAGTGTCCGATCCTTTAATGTCATGATCTATGGCATATTTTATCGACGAATTGGCTCTCAAATTTTTTCTCTCTCTCACGGTTGTAAAATGGCAGCCATTTTAGTTTTTCTTTCACACTAATCTGACCAGTATTTCTCATGTAAATATCCTATGAAGATAAAAAGGTCTCATTTGATAGCTACACATGTGGACTGCGCTTACACAGGCAATATGTTATAAATTTCGTGGAATCAAACATAGAAAAACCAAAGATTAAGAAAAAAATATCGTGTATATTTTAATTAATGGCTTTTTGTGAAAAATCTAGCATATTAAACTGGTTCTTTTTTGTTTTAAAAAGATAGGGGAGGTTTTCGTCTTAAATAAATTATTTACTTCAATGCTCTAAGTCAGATAGTTTTGAAGCTATAACGATTTTCTTATGAAGTTATAGGTCAGATTAGTATGAAGCCAAAGAAATATTTTTTTTTTCAAAGTTGGAGAAACAAAACAAAAAAGAACCAGTTTAATGTGCTAGATTTTTCACAAAAGGCCATTAATGAAAAAATACACCATTTTATTTCTTTAACTTTAGTTTATCTATGTTTAATTCCACAAAATTTATAGCATATTGCCTGTGTATGCGTAGTCCACAAATTTAGCTATCAAATGAGACCTTTTTTATCTTCATAGGATATTTACATGTGAAGTACTGGTCAGATTAGTGTGAAAGCCCGAAAAAAACTAAAATGGCTGCCATTTTACAACCATGAGAGAGATAAAAAAAATGAGAGCCAATCTGTCGATAAAATGTGCCATAGATCATGACATTAAAGGATCGGACACCGGTGTCGGGACACATCTTATATATAAAAATGAATTTTTAAATGTGTTCAACTCGAAAACGGCTGAACGGATTGGGCTGATTTTAGTCCTAAAATAATCGTAGAAGTCCAGGGAAGGTTTAAAGTGACACGAAGTTCACCGGGACAGCTAGTCTTATATATAAAAATGGATTTTCAAATGAGTTAGTCGCGCTAAAACTCGAAAACGGCTGAACGGATTGGGCTGATTTTAGTCTTAAAATATTCGTAGAAGTCCAGGGAAGGTTTTAAAGTGACACGAAGTTCACCGAGACAGCTAGTTGTATATAAAAATGGAGTTTCAAATGTGTTATTCGCGCTAAAACTCGAAAAGGCTGAATGGATTGGGCTGATTTTAGTCATAAAATATTCGTAGAAGTCCAGGGAATGGTTTTAAAGTGACACGAAGTTCACCGGGACAGCTAGTAATAAATCTTTTTACATTATAGCTGTTGTGTACGATTTCTATAGAAAGATGTATCGTTCTATAAATTATAATATACATCTTTTCATTACCTGCTCTGTCTGACTTTGTGACAGCCTTAAGCTCTCTAGCTATGCGTCGCATCGCGTCATCGCAATGAACTGACTCCGAGACGACGGTTACACGGTCAGTCTGGCATTAGTTCAGTTCATCGGTTTGGTCAGAAATGATGGGAGAATATTATTTCACCGATTGGTCAACGGGCTGATCATTTTTTTATTATGTACTTTTCAGGCATCATTCTGGCGTGAGTGTCAGACTGATGGACTGAACTGACCGACTGACCGTAGTCTATCGGTCAAGGGCGCAGCGAGGTGCCCGCGACGCCGCTCCACGTGTCGCGCCTGCACTGGTCCATGACGATCGAAGACGTCGTAAACTTCATCCGCGAGAAGACCACCTACACCTTGAAGGTGGAGCGCCTGCACTCTCGCCACAAAGTGAATTTCAGTTCCTTTGTGGTGAGAGTCCGACTCAAGTTTTATCCATATTCGAGGCGGAGGAGTTCTGGCCCGCCGATGTAGTTTACCGAAGGTTCCGGGGGAGGCTCCCGAACGAAGCGCGCATCACGTCACCGAAAGAGACTTTACGTGATAAAGTGTAGTGTAATTGTGTGTGTGAATGTGTAAATAATATATATTAGGATAAAATTGTTCGGCGTGCATCCGTTGTCTGATTGCCATAACACAAGTTTTACTTAGCATGGGATTACGTGATGTACGCTACCTAGTTTTTATACTATTGTAAAGGGCTTACCATTAGGGACTTGATAATTTTTAATTTAGTTTGTGGACGCACCCTTACACTTAACATCGAACTGTTACTTACTTTTTTACTTTATCATGGTGAAGTACACGAACGAACAGCGTCTGCAAATCTTAAACTACAGAAATTCGGAGTCGGTGGCCGCTATTTTAAGAGCGTTAACTCCGATTTTCGATCATAATTCTCGCCCTAGCAGACTGACAGATTGGCCATGATTATGGATTTTTTTGGCCCGAATTAGAAGATATGGACTTGGACAGCATTAGGTTTCAGTAGGACGGCACCACAAGCCACACGTCACACGTTACAATCGATTTATTGAAGAGCAAGTGTGATGAGCGTGTTATCTCAAAATATGGACCAGTCCAATAAGCGCCTCTTTCGTGCGATTTAACGCCTCTAGATTTTTTTCTTAGGGGCTGCGTCAAGTTGTTGGATAAGCCGACGCCGTTGGAAGAGCTCAGAGCCAAAATTAAATGCGAAATAGCCGAAATATTATGTGGCAAAGTCATAGAAAATTGGGTTCGAAGAATCATCGCTGCAAACGTGCCTGCGGTGACTATAATATGAGCGAAGTCAAGTTCCATTAAAAATGTTTTTATTGTACTTCTAATTTCTATTCGATACTAAAATTTTTGAAATATCTTAAATGGTTTTAATTTTATTTTGAAAAAAAGTTGTCAAGTCGTTATTGGAAAGCCCCTTAATATTATTGTATCCTTAATAAATAATTTGAATTTGAAAAAGGTTACAGCCGACTCAAACAGTTCGATCAAAATAAAATCTTCTTATTCAATGACTCTGAGAAATTTAAGTATACTATACTATATATCTACTGTACTCGGCGAAACATGGCAGTAGCGGTCATTGACTCCCTGTCAAAAAACTTGTCATTTTCTATATAAGCCGCGATTGACAACATCTGACACTTCATTGTAAATCGCGGTTTATATAGAAAATAACAAGTTTTTTACAGGGAGTCAATGACCGCTACCGCCATGTTTCGCCGAGTACAAGTTAGTAACATCTGACCTGGTAAATCATCGTCGTCCAGATCCATCGAAGCCAAGGCAGTGCCGAATCGTGAGCCTGCTCTGTTGTGACGGACGCATTTTGCATTTTCTTGTATCTTTGTTTCTATCTGTAAATAATAAACATTATCAGAATGAATTGAAGATGGGTGTGGATGAATCGGATACCTAACATTTTATAACTGACATATTTTCCACTTATAATTTTAACTAACCTTGTAACTGACCTACTTCATCATCTAGATAGTATAAGGTTGCATATAAAATCCAAAGTTTTTATTTCAAATCATTTTCCGGCCCTCAAGCCCCCATTTATGCAAAAGAACGGCATTTTTTTAACTGTTCCTGCTTCAGTGGAACCTGCTTCTTCCACTAACATTTTTGATTAAATCCTTAATTATAATTATTATAGTGTTCCCTCACCTGTTTCGTTACAAATCCTCCGCGGTAGATGAATATAGAGCCCGCTTCGTATTCGTCCCTGTAGGGCTCCGCCGGCGCCCCTGCCACCAGCTCAGAGAACCCGTCCCCGCTGAAGTCGGCCATGAGGAGCGAAGCCCCGAACATGTTCCTACCTCCCTTGGGCTCTATGAGGTGGGCGCGTTCTTTTTTGCCAATTTTCCTCGAAAGGGCACGGAGAGAATTTTTCACGTAATGTAAGAAACCAATCTGAAATATATTAATATTTATAGGCTATAGTTTGATCTCTGAATTACGACAAGCAGCGTGGTATAGGCTCCTGTACGCTGAACCAATGATATTCTATGTTATAGGTCTACCAGAATCTGATGGCAATTTTTGAGAGCAGATTTTCAAAAAATATCCTTGATCACCCTTGATCATTGGATAAATGTGGGATAAATTTATATCCCACCAAAAACATTTCATGTAAAAGTTACCTCGATGACCACAAAAGGTTTGCCCTGTGAAAAAGACATCAGATCTAATGTAGAGCCAAGCTTCTGAATCGACGCGGCCTAACTCTATCGACCCTAACTCCAACACTTTCTACATATCCCATGTATGGCTTCGTTGTGTCAAATATTTAGTTTCTGGATTCTGATCTGAAATAAGTAACGAAACTGCCAAGCCATAGATACATACTTACTGATATTATGTAGAATTTGTTGGAGTTATGGGTCGATAGAGTTAGGCCGCGTCGATTCAGAACCTTATGGGTCTAGTGTCTACATTAGATCTGAAGTCTTTTTACCAGGGCAAACCTTTTGTGGTCGTCGAGATAACTTTTACATGAAATGTTTTTGGTGGGATTTCAGTCCTTTTTTGTAAGTTGCTACTTGCTAGGCACTCTTTTTAGTCTTTTTATTTTTTATTAAGACGTTTTTAGTTAATGTCCATCCCGTGGAAGCTTTCATGTCCTTACTCATAAAATTGGTGAAAGTCTCATTTAAACTTCAATTACCATACTAAACTTATTTTACGGCATATTTATAGCTTAAACCAAATTTCGGCGCATTTTAGATATAAATAAAATATAAAGTATTCGACCTACTCGAATTGAGACTTTGTATGTTTAATAAGTATATTATTAACATAATATCCTGAGAATATAAACTATCTGGCACATCGGAGACCAACTCTATAAGGGTCAACTTCCACCCCCCAATTTTAGGGGACGAAAATTACAAGTTTATGAATTTTTCTGTTGGTTGTATACTAAACTTAGATAACATACCAAATTTCAAATTTCAGCTTTCTAGCACTTCAGGAAGTGGCCAAACATTTTGATGACCATCAGTGTGTCAGTGACGAAATCGGCGTATTTTAGATATCAATAAAATCTAAAGTATAAGGGCCAACCCACACGTACCACAACCACACGACAAACACACGACGTGGTTTCGTATTGTAAATGAACTGGACTATTCACACGTACCACATTTTTCAGTCATTGTCGACCACTTGTAAAATACCGACCACATCGCAACCACGTCGCAACCACGTCGCAACCACGTCGCAACCACATCGCAACCACATCGCAATCACAACGTTGCGTCGATGCAACGACACGCCGCTCGCGCTCTCCCCACCCCATAAACGTATGATGCTTAAGACCAACAAAAAGTGCAAGAGAGAAGAAAATCCTCTATGGAATTATAACAAGATGAAAAGAGAGAGGCAGTCTAATGAAAACTTTAACCACTTTCATTTGACAGGTCGGCCAAAAGTCGTCAATCGTTTTTATGCCCTTTCGGTATTTGCAATTTGTTGTTTAAATCCTTTATTATTTTCGACAAATACTATTACTGTAAATCATAGGAGTAATCCTGAAAAATATACATTTCACAGGTAATCAATCTTCATGTCCTATTTGCCACGATGTGTTTATTTTCGCTATATTCTGTCTTTAGTTCTCTATTTCAAATAAAATATTGTGAATCCTCCCTTTTACTTTCATATTTTGCGTAACTAAAGGTACTATTGTTCTTATATTACACAAATTTTGAAGAAAAATTTTTCATCAAAATTTTTTACATTACGCTAGTGCTTGAATCAAATTTATCGATATGCTTATCGATATTGTACAAACATACAACTAAAATAAAAATGTAATGGGGGTGTAAGGGTATTATGATGTGTATTTAATTTAAGAATAAATAATATACTATGTGTGTCGTTTACTTTCAACTTTATATTTGCATTTCTATTAATGTTATAACATATCCGACGATTAAAAAATCACACCAAACGAAAATGTGTATATCTACTTTTCAATCGTCACTTTTTTTCTGTCAAATAAAATATATGATAGAGTGCGCGCGCGATAACTCTGTGCGCGACAGCGTAGGGATTCATTAAAAAAATGGGTAATCCCAATGATATTTTATTGGTAGTTTTACTTTAATATCCTTATAAATACTAATTGAAATTATGTATAGGAATAGAGGTATCGATTATTATGTAATTATGGCGGCCCGACGAAAAGTTTCGTTCAGATGCGCGCAAAGTTATCGTGCGCGAAGTCTACCTAATTTGAATTACAAAATCTGTCAAAGTTGCATATTATTTATTTCTCATAAAAACGCAGGTAATATAACTCGAACGAACTATACTATCGATAGTAAACGATACATCACTAACACACGCACACATTGACAGATCAAAAATCGCCACGCTTTTTCGGGTTGTCAGGTGATCTATACGTCAGTATATTCTATATCTATGCCCCACCCCCTGCCTTAGATATGAGCGCCGTCACTCAATTCCACGGCGGCGGCGCCGGTCCAAAATTAATACGGCGGCGGCGGCGTCGGCGGCGTGACCTGCGGGGATATTCACTAAGCGTTTCCGTGCGGAATCTTCCCGATTGCGGAAACTATTTCACTTTCAAGCAAATGACAAGTGAATACTTTCCGATTTTGCTGTAATTTTGACAGTAGTGATATTTTTTTGTATGAGTGAAATAGTTTCCGCCACGGATTCGAGAAGATCTCACCGCGGATGGGAGTTTGACATCCGACGACGGAAAATTATCCGAGGATTAGAGCCGTTTTCGCGGAATGTTCCCGCCACCTCCGAGACTCGTGAAATCTTTTCACTTCGAGAACCGTGTCATGGTGGATATTGTTAGATGAAATTATTTAACCGATTCAGTGCGGTGTCATTTTTGCAATTTTTTGCGCCTGGCGGCGGACAAATATTTCGTGGCTCCTCTGAGGCGCCTAGCGCCAGGAACTTTGATGGCTCCTCTCGAGCGCCACCCGCCATGAATTGTAATTCATCGCTGATTCGTCTATTTTCAATTGTTTTTCTTTTAGTAGATACCCAATAGCGAATGTAAACGGATTAATAGTTCGTTTCAAGTATTTAGAAGTTATTATTTACGTGTACAAACAGAAATGGAAGCTAAGTGACTAATTTTTATTAGGTGTTGTAAACCTTTGGCTGTATTGATCAGTTTATTTTCGTTTTATTGTAGAACGGGATACTACATGCTAGTCATGCATAACGCCAAAACATCTTTTTCTTCATCATCTACTTCTACTTTACTACATCTACTTTTTATAGCATTTATAAACAAATAAACATTGTATAAGTAGTAGTTTTTGAATGAAATATCTGAATTCCACAAATCAATCAAAAAGGAAATGATGTAATCTACAAATGTGTCATAAAATTTGTTCCGCGAGCTACAAAAAGAGACTCGAATACATGCATACTTTAGAGCTGCATAACGCAAAAAAAATGAGTTCAAAGAATTAAGATTAATAAGGTTTAAACAAGATTTAATCCACAAGCTTTTGTTGGTTTCTATAATATTCAATATTATATTACATTATACTTTTATTTTATTCATGGTGTAGCTGTCTATGCTACGTTACACATCAACTACGATAATATGGCATGCCCCTCCAAAATTCAAAACGTTTGAAGTGCGTTGTCAAAACGTTTGAAGAGCGTTGTCTTGCGCGGTAGGCTAGTTATGATTAGTTGACCAACAAATCTTGGTAATAAGTGACATTAACTGAAATATTACATGTACTGTGATTGGTTGAATACTTACTACATACAAACTCTTTCATAAGGATGTGACTACACACATTGAAACGGTCATTTGGGGGGGCGCGCCATGTTATCGTAGTTGATGTCTACTCGATATTATACGAATTTTCCTTTTTTTTAATAACACCATGCAATAACAAGAAAGTATGTATGAAGTGTTTATATGTGTATGTATCATGTGAGTAAAAAAAACTTTAGAAATGCTAACTGTTCAGTGAAATAATATAGTTCGGGAGCCCTAGAACAATTTTTATTTGATTACCATCAAGCAAATGTTTTGTGAGTAGCTTCGTTTTGATAAAACGAACAACATTTTTATTTGCGAAAAATCTCGAAAGTTATAGCTATCATCAGTCAATGTTTTTTATATGTATATATTGTGTTTTCATAATTCATTAGAGCTGTAGCAAAAGTTGTTACTGAGTAACGGGTACGTCCACGGGCAGGGGAGGGGGCATCCCGGAAGGTAAAATAAACGTCAATTTTCCTGGAAAGTGGGAATTCAAAACGTGTTATCTACTTTACGTAAAGTGAAGTGTTGGAAACAAAATATATTTTAAGGCCAGGCCAGTTCGAAAAGACTGATTTTTAAGCTTCCAGTATGAAGAAATTATGTGGAATTCTCTTACACCAAAATTGATGTAGACTCAAAAAGAAACAAAGTAAAAAATAATACATACATAGGCTGCACTAAAAATATCGGGAATGGAATTCTTCCACTATTCCTGTCATATTAAAATATTTTTAATTGAAAACTCCTTGGTTTTAAAAATCGAATACCATTTGTGACGGTAATGGCGTGGGTTGAAGTTAGTTAATTCGGTAAGCCTTTTACATTGGGACAAGGAATTATTCCTCGAACGTTACAACGACTATCCGACACACACAAAACACTTACCAAATGCTGGGCTTATGTTGCGTAGAAGTCGAGTAGGTAGTTGCTCAGAGGAGCTTCGGACCTTTGGGCAGTTAGGTATCTTCTAGATCTAGATCTTCCAGTCGGCCGGCACACACACACACGATATATATAGTTATAGTCTAGATTTCAGTGTCCACACACAGTTCACAAGGTATGTTCTTGGTTGAAGTGCAACTAGGAGCTGCACTCGCGTTCGGTACAAGAGCTTTTGTTTTAGCGTCCCGCTCGATGTCAAGGTGGCGACTGACGCATACGCAACCCCGCGGCACAGGCTCGCGTCTCGTATGTACTCGTCTAATCGTCGCTCGTTCGAGTATCAGATTTGACGCGTGGTAAAATTAAAAACGAATATAGGTACGATACACCATTTATTTATTTTAAAAAAAATCTCGGTCTTGTCACAAGGTCTTGTCAAACTTGTTTTGTCGTTGAGAAAATGGAATTGACTCGAAAAAATTCTAGAGCGATGATTTATTATGACTTTCGAAGTGGTTTAACACAAAAACAGTGTGTTGATCGGATGATTTCTGCGTTTGGTGATGAAGCCCCATCCAAAACCACAATTTATCGCTGGTTTGCTGAATTTCAACGTGGGCGTGTCAGGCTCAGTGATGATCCCCGTCAAGATCGTCCAAAAACTGCAGTCACCCAAGAAAACGTTGATGCTGTGCGTAAGCTGGTTGAAGAAGATCGACATGTGACATACAGCGAAATTCAGGCAACTTTAGACATTGGCATGAGTCAAATACAAATAATATTGCATGAACAATTAGGTTTAAAAAAGTTGTTTTCCCGATGGATACCACATTTGCTCTGTGAAGAGCAAAAAGCGGCTCGCGTTACTTGGTGCGTCAGAACTCTCGAAAGATTCCACGCAGGATCCTCAAATGCTGTATACAGCATCGTATCAGGTGACGAATCCTGGATATACGCGTACGAACCCGAAACTAAAGACCAGTCACGAGTTTGGGTGTTCGAAAATGAGTTAAAGCCAACAAAAATTATTCGTTCATGGAGTGTTGCAAAGAAAATGGTGGCCACGTTTGTCTCCAAAACCGGCCATATTGCGACTATTCCTCTTGAGGGACAAAGAACTGCAACTCCGTAAAGAGAACTGCAACCGCCGCATCATCCTCCATCACGACAATGCGAGTTCTCACACCGCGCACAGAACAAAAGAGTTTTTAGAGCAAGAAAACATAGAATTATTAGACCATCCGCCGTACAGCCCCGACTTAAGCCCTAATGATTTATATACTTTCCCTAAAATAAAGAATAAATTGCGTGGTCAGAGATTTTCATCATCACCTGAAGAAGCTGTGGACGCCTACAAAACGGCAATTTTGGAGACCCCAACTTCCGAATGGAATAGTTGCTTCAATGATTGGTTCCATCGTGTAGAAAAATGTGTCAAATTTCTCGGAGAATACTTCGAAAAGCAATAAACACATTTTTAAATAGTACTGTTGTGTCACCTCCTTGATTCCCGAAATTTTCAGTGCCGCCCTCGTATAGCAAGGATAGCAACAATAAAGTGTCCTCTTCGAAATCCATGACTTTGGGCAAGACGTGTTTCCGCTATAAAAGCCGGAGTCGAAATACAATATTTCGACCTGCACACGACGCAACCACGTCGCAACCACATCGCAACCACTGGCCGTCGTCATTTTGTCGGTACCACAACGCAACCATAAATGCTGCAGCGACACCATTCACACGTAACCACAGCTCGACGACATTTTGTCGTTGCGATGTCGTGTGGTTGTGGTACGTGTGGGTTGGCCCTTAGAGCTATTCAATTGAGACTTTGTATGCTTAATAAGTCTATTGATAACATCATATCCTGAAAATATAAACTATCTGCTACAACGGAAACCAATTCTATGAAGGTTCGAAAATACGCCGAAACACTTCGAGAAAAGGTAGGTAGTGCCCTTGCGCTTCGCTTGGCTCGTCTCGGCGGGTGCACCCAGATATTTGCATGTTTCACACACAGAATCAGGCGCGGAAAGAAAAAAAAGAATCAAAATGTTTTATTCCAATTACCCTGGTATTGCTAGAGTCAATTTATTTTCCCACTTTTTGCCATCAGATTCTAGTACACCTATCTACTATCGTAACTAGATTGGCAGTTTACGGCAGCAACGCGTTGCCACTTCGAAGATGCCTGCAGGCATATCTGACCTACATAATGACATAATTACATTATGAATTGACATTGTCTTTTGAACTATCAAGTGGTTACGCATAATTTATGACAATCTTTTGGACGTTGCTAGTCGTGCAGTCGCCAGGGGTTTTAACCTCCGAAAATTGTAATAGTGAATGGACTTTTGTTTTTGAGGTGTCATTTTCTTTTTTACACTATAACTTGCAAAGCTTACCAAAAATTTTTTTGTGCTTTTAATTTTGTAGTTAATTAAAAATTAATATTTCACCATATAAAACCGGTCCAGAATTTTATTTTTCTAGTCCCTGTTATTTAATGACTCTTATCCGATTGTTTACGTTGTTATTTAACCAAATACACAATTTTTTGCTTTGCTTAGCTAAATTATAAGGTTTTTGCAAAGTTTTTAGAGATTAACGCTCGTCGTAACCAAGATAAAAGGGTTTGGGTGGATTTAAGGGTTGTAACGAAAAGTGTGTTAAACTTGCTTGTTGTGCGTATTTAATTTTTAGAGAAATTATAACTTTAAGTACTTAAAAACGTTTAAATATCTCCAAAAATGTGTAAAACAGACCGAAAACATTTTTTTATATTTGTTGAGAATTTATTTAAGTGAGAGCTAAAACATTAAATGCATCGACAAATGAAAGACTTTTTCTAGTCTTTGGAAATATATTTAAACTTCCTACTTAAAGCCAGAAAAAAATTAGGTGCTACAAATCTCACGTACATACTAAAGACGCATGCTGCGATCTATGTTTGGAAAATGCTTACCTGAACACAAAAAATATCAGTTCTTAACCTTATTTGTATTTTTTTTCCTTTAAGTATGTTTTAGCAAATATAATTAATGAAAAAAAAAAATATTCTGTAAAAATCTAACCAAAAGAAATAAAATACAGATTTTCTTCGAAATATCTGTGAAAAGTTTGTGCTACATTTTCAGAAAATTTAATAAAGTAAGAGCTAAAAAGTTATACACATTAAGAAATATAAGGCTTTGTTAAGCCTAAAAAATAATTTTAAACTTCCTATTTAACACCAAAGAAAAATAGGAACGCCATTCACCTGGCGAGGCACACAACAAGCACATGTAGAGGTATGCTCATCTACATACAAAAATATTAATTTTAAATCTAAATTATAATATATTTTTTAACTTATTTTCTTTCTTTGGAATATAAGCAACGATACAAATCAAAATAATAATAATATATTTTATTATTTTGCTATATATTTAAAAGAAGAAATATGCAAATTTTCTTCAAAATTTTACAGTTTATGAGTTTACTTGAAGTGGAAGAGAATAATTTAAAAATCAAAAGCACAACTTTTCTACAGGTAAACTTTATTTTTTATGTTATCAGCTACACATTCCTTTTTTTCTTTTCAATTTTCATCCACTATTGCAAAAATCGGAGGTTTGCACGATTTTTACGCTCTGGGAACTCTACTATCTAGTATTTTAGAAACTCATTGCGCTAAACACTACAAACGGGAAAGAATGCACATACTGACAGGTTTTTGTGACAAAAAAGCGGTTTACCTTTGTCAATCTGTCACTTTGTCTATTCTTCCATAAAAAGAAACAGTTTCTATGGATCTGAGCCTGCTGCCTGAGTCTGAGGTGGTTTACTTACGAAGCCCATGCGTTTGGTGTCCTCGAATGCAATGGCGTAGACTTTCTTTTTATCAGAAAAAAACACGCCCGATGTCATCGCTGAGCCTAAAGAATACCCAAGTTACTTTTACTACCATAATATATTTACAAGGTGTAACAAAACAAAATGACAATACTTTAGGGCAGGAGTCACCAAATGGCGGACCGCGGTCCGCATCCGGACCGCCGAGTCGGATGGGCATGTAAAAAGTCGGTCCTGCGCCTGATCTCTCGCTAGTTGTGTCGGTCTTCCATCCCACTGGGTATATGAGAGTAAATAGATAGAGAATGCTTTTGTGCTGCGCACTTGGGTACCATAAGTTACTACTGCGTACCTGACCTGGTTTCAATAAAACCGGCCACCGTCACCGAAACCGGTATGGGAGTTATACTTACCTAAGTACCTCTGGGTTTTAATGATCAAGGTTATGTCAGCCGGCTGCAGGTACGCCGGTTTGGACGCGCGGGTGTACATGACTTCGCTGTACTCGCCCGTCGGCTTCGATATCAGCAGTGTGTCACCAGCCTCGTCCACCAACACACTCCAACCTAGAGAGCTCTCTGAAAATATCCAGAACCTTCAGCCATGCTTTTTCAGCGCTGCTGTTTTCACAGTGAACTCTATATATAAAGGACACATAGATACCCTAAAGTATTACCACTTAAGTGGGATTTCACCAGGCACACTCAAAACTTCGTTTTATAAAACTTAGTTCTTCTTGAACGCGTTCACGCGACGACGTAAATCTAGTTATGTTTCAAATGGATTTCATAAACTTCTTTTGATCGCGATAAATAAATCTAAGTTTAAGTGACGTCACGCGTTTTGTTGCACCTTGTAGAATCGCCGATCAAAAATGGAATTTGGCATAAGCGTTCAATATAGTATACTTATGTTATGTCTTGATTCCATACATTTTGATCGGCGATTCTATAAAGAAGCTATAAACAAAACACCTGACTAGCTAGAGCTCTTAGTCAAATTGTGTTTGTTAGTTAAGGCGACATGGCGCTTGAAATAACGTTTATCATCAAGTAGTTAATAAAGACAAAGTAAAAACATAAAATAGTAAAGTAACTAATATATTATTGATACCTCCGTTGTAAAAATCGGATTCTTATTTTTAAAGCTACGAAGGCACATACATGCAATTGGTATGTAGACTGCCAAAAACCACCATTTTGGCTTCGACATTTGGGTTTACTGATACAATTTAGTTAATATCAAAATTAAGCTCGCAACACCTCAACACTTTCGCTTTATCATAGTTTGGGATTTCTATTTGTAAGAATCATTTATCTTTACATTTAATTGATAAATTAAGTTTATAAAAAGGTTAAAAGACAATAGTTAAAGTTACCTTTATTGTCCTGTGGACATGGAAGTAGTGATGGAACGGCTGCATCCTTTTGGATGAAACAACGGCCGACTGTCAGAATTTTCGTATGTTGCATGTTTGTTTCAATATTCACAGTTTTGTGATTTCTCGTGAACAACGGTGCACAAGCCTGCGAACAGGAATAGGGAATATTACGCGGGCTCTACACGGGCGGCCGCGATTCGCGCCGTGAACACGATTCGAACAAATACGAAGCCGCGAAGAAGCCGCGAAACCCTCCACACCCGCGGTTCGCGGCCTTCGCGAGCTTTCGCGCCGCGAGTGTAGAGCCTGCATTACGCAAAAGTCGGAGCAGAGGGCGCTAATAGCACAAACAGTAAACAATCCGACCAAAATCCGACATGTTGCACACCATTTGCACACGTCCAGAATATTGACAGAAAACTTGTCAAACGTCGAACAAAACTTTTTTTTACTGCCTGTGCTGGTGCTGCCGTTTATCGTGAAAGCATTGCTGTAATAATTATTATAATCCTTTGGATTATACAGCATGACTGGTGAGACATGATCAATACTCGGTATCCGATTCTCATTATAATTATGCACTGACCTCCATTATACAAGTGCGCTGGACTGATGATACCCAGATATATTTTGTGCCTATTTGAAGCGGAATCAGCTCCCCCAATATTCGGGAAGAGAACTAAATCTGAAGTAACTTGCAAATGGCCGCTCAATCGCTATTGGTTGTAGAAACGAGTATTAGTTCCAAGTACTCCCGCTACTGCTATCAGCGCCAATTTTTACGTCAAATTTAGTTCTCTTCCCGAATATTGGGGCAGCTGATTCCGCTTCAAATAGGCACAAAAAATAGCTGTCATTTCAAAGGGTATCATTAGTCCAGCGTACTTGTTTAATGGAGGTCAGTGTAATTGTGTAATAAAATTAGGTACTTAATTTTTGACCAAATTTCCCTTTAATAAAATATGAATCATGGACACATTAAATTACTATGCGGCCCGGCGGCGCGCGGTGTCCATGCGTTGGGTAATTATTTAACTTGAAGCTACATTTAGTCAGTGATCAATTGATATTATTTTTATATTTTTTTTTTCAACGAATATAATAATAGCCGCGTCCTCGAGTATTAAACATGTCTCACCAGTCATGCTGTATATGTTACACTCAAAGACCGAAATCGCTCAATGAGCGAAAAAAAGGCTCACAACGCGTTGTGGTCACAGTGAAACAGCCACGACGCGATTTCTAATGAAAACGGCCACGACGCGTTCTGGCAATCGCAAAAAATCCATAACGCGAAATTCGTGTCGTGGCTGATATGCTATTCGTTTTTCTTGATCTGTTCTTGATTGATTAATAATTGTCCATAGGTATGGAAGATCATATTTGAATTACCACGTGTACTATAGTTTGTGCGTTTTAAGATGATATGGGTGACAGTTCTCATATTCCTTGCTACGGAATGTTTTTACAAGAAAACAAAAAAAATCAAAATGTAATAAATTATATTCCATGTACAAAAACAAATGTTTCCTAATTGTAAATTAACAAAAATGAAAAGTTGCTAAATTCTAACTTATTAATATAAAATTATAAATATTAATGTGAAATAGGAGTATAAAATTTTTATTATGAAAATAATTGAAAAATGTCAGATGCATGAAACGGAACTTATGTCAATAGAGATTGAAACTGTTGAATCGAAATCAAATCGATAAAAAAGGGCGGCCATCTTAAACCGCCGGCGACACTCTGAAACGTTAGTACGAAATCGATAATTTCGATTGCAATGCCTTTACGAAGTGATTCGATATTTTTAAATTATCGATTAATTTTTTTAGGTAACTTCCCTACTATTGTCAATTAAAATGTGTCACCCATATCATCTTAAAACGCACAAACTATAGTTACAAAATATTTTTTCTTTTATTAAATCATGGAACTATGGATATTTTACAAATAATAATGAAAAACTTTATATGCAGTGATTTTGTGAAAGAAAAAATATTTTATAGTACGCGTGGTAATTCAAATATAATCTTCCATACCTATGGATGATTAATTCAATCAAGAAAAACGAATAGCATATCAGCCACGACACGAATTTCGCGTTATGGTCTTTTTGTGATTGCCAGAACGCGTCGTGGCCGTTTTCAGTAGAGCCACGACGCGAATTTCGCGTCGTGGATGTTTCACTGTGACCACAACGCGTTGTGAGCCTTTTTTTCGCTCATTGAGCGATTTCGGTCTTTGAGCGTAACATATACAGACCCTAGAGTAGACCCTAGAGTAGTTTTTTTACACGTTCCGCTTGATTGTCACTCACACTTCACTCACTCATTTCACCAATGACTTAAGAAACTCATAAAAAATGCATCACTTGCGTACTTTCTTGTGCAGTAAATCTCTACTAATATTATTATAAATGCGAAAGTGTGTCTGTCTGTCTGTCGCTGTTTGGGCGTGAAGAAAACCCAAACCGTGAAACTGATTTTTCTGTTTGATATAGAGACACTTAGAGTCCCGCAAAAAACAATAGAATTTTTTCGGGACTTTTTATCCCGACGCTTGTCACTTATGTATGAAATGTACGGTTCTCGCGCGATAAACGAATTTCATCGCAACGGAGTTGCGGGCATCATCTATATTCTATACTGTACTCGGCGAAACATGGCGGTATATAGAAAATGACAAGTTTTTGACAGGGAGTCAATGACCGCTTCATTGACTCCCTGTCAAAAACTTGTCATTTTCTATACAATGCCGCGATTGACAACATTTGACACTTCATTGTCAATCGCGGTTTATATCATTATTATAGGTCTAGCCGAATTCCGAAATTTATATAGAAAATGACAAGTGGTCCAACGGATTGCACTCGGCCTTTCGGTGGCCCTAGAAAAATCGGAGGCCCTGTGTTTTTACAGGTCGAGGAATCCGCCTCCACCGGATTTGTCTGTGGTTGTGAGTGGAACTACAATAAAAGTTACACCCACACTCACTTATCTGGTACTCGTCCTCGACGGTCGGTGGTCCTTCAAGGAGCACTTTCGCCGGCTCTCGGAAAGGGTAAACAAATCTGCAGGGGCTTTGGCATCTATGGAGCGCCGATTTGGGCTGGAAGACTGTCGTCCATCAACAGGCTTGTACTAGGGCGGTTGCAAAGAGTGATGGCAACACGAGCGGTCCGCGGGTATCGTACCATCTCCCGCGATGCGGCATGCCTACTCTCCGGGATTGTCCCGTGGGACATCGATGTAGAAGCTTTTGCCGACGTTAAACGTCTGCGCAACGCTAATAAACTTTATTGGCGTTCCGCAGCGACCCACGCGGGGGCAGTGACTCCTTCCCAGACGCAGTACGTTGGTGGCGGGCTGAGGCGAGAGAGAGATCGTTAGACCTTTGGGCGGAGAGGTTGCAAGAACCGCTGGTAAGCGTCGCCCTGATAGAGGCAATCCGCCCACTATTTAAGGAGTAGGTGAATCGGAGACACGTAACGCTCTCCTTTCATCTGACATAGATGCTGACCGGGCACGGCTGGTACCTGTGCCAAATCATGAGGAGAGAGAGTGACACAAGGTGTCACTACTACCTGTCACGAGATAGACAGATGGATGGACCACGGAGTGGCCGCAGCACCCTGCCTTAGCTGGGATACTGGGGGTGGCAGTGTGGGGACACCGCCGCCCATTGCACCCAGTCCAAGAGAGAGCCGTGATGCGCATGGTGCTCCTGCACATCGCGGCCCCCGTGTGGGCTTTTCTAGGCCACCCCGCAGGACGTCCTAGAAAAGCCTGCATGTTTTGATGAGTCTGCGAGACGCGGACAACCGTTGGTAGAGTTGCGACTTGCGGTGAGTTGATCGTGCCCGGAACTATGCCTAAGCGGGGAGTGGGACACCATTTGGTTTTAGTGGGTAGATTCTCGGAGAGTCCCACATACCCCGGCCGATGTCCCCAATCCGTCGGGGATGCGCAAAGCATTTTTCCATGTAAAAAAAGGGGCCGCTAAGATTGCCACTAGGCATACTCACCAGCACATAGTCTGATGTTGCAGCAACTGATGCTCCAAGCATGAAGTGCTGATCCGGGCTAAACTCTGTAAATATATTATTATTAATATACAGGATATAAAAAAACCTAAGTGATAATACTTTAGAGTTAAGGGTGTGTATGTGTTCCTTATATAGAGTTCACTGTGAAAGTAGCAGCGCTGAAACTGCTGAAAGAGCAATTTTATCAATCAAAAACAAAAAAAATCAACCACAATAAAAATTTGCTCTTTCAGCGCTGGCACTTTCACAGTAAACTCTATAATATATAAGGAACACATACACACAAAGTATCATCACTTAGTTTTGTTACAGCCTATAAAAAAATAGGGGATGAAATAGTACATTACGCACCTAGGGCAGGTAAATAAGAAATGTCTCAGATCACATGTAATCGTTGGCTTCGCCTCGGCCAACAAACATGTGATCTGAGGCTTTCTTATTTACTGCCCGTGGTGCGTATACTATTTTTGATTTACTTATCGACGGAGGCGGAAAACGGCAACATCAGTAAGCGCAGCGGGAAGAAAGTTGACGTTTTCCGCCCGGAGGTGAGAAAAATTTGTTCAACGGTTACTCCGCCGTCTCTGAACCGACTTTCAATAGTATTTTTTTACATATTTTGAAACAGTATAATGTTGCTACACATGTAATAATTATAGGTATGCTCAAGGCAAATTAAAATATAATTTCGTAATCTTTACCTACTTGTTTTATTACAATAATATCCAAGGCTTTGAAGATATTATATAAAATTGCTAGTTAATATTGTGATTAATTCTGTGTCAATTATCACTTTATCTAAATTAAACAATGGCTAGATAATATAATATATAATATCCAGTTTTATTACTTTGGCTGTAACATAATATATATATATATATATATATATATATATATTGGAGTACTTACCCCTAGTAAATTCCCCCCAGGTACTGTTGATATTTTTCGATTGCAGTATGAAATCACATGATTTCTCCGCACCAGTTGGCCATATGGGACAAGACTCCACACCCCCCTCGAGGTCTACCCGTGGTGTCCCGACAACTAATAAGAGGTATTGTGTTTTATTATAACAAGGCAAAAGCACGATCAATAAATGTGCGGAATCAGCGCCCCAATACGGGGGAAGAGAACTAAATCAGACGTAAACATGACGTTTAAAAGTCACCATATTGGCGCTGATAGCTGTAGTGGGAGTACTTGGAACTAATACTAGTTTCTACCACCGCCGTAGTGGTTATATTCTCTTTGGTTTCTACAACCAATAGCGATTGAGCGGCCATTTGCAAGTTACGTCAGATTTAATTCTCTTTCCCCGCATTGGGGGCGCTGATTCCGCTTCAAATTGGCACAAAAACGGCTAGGTATCTTATGTCACAGTATAGCAATATTGAATATCCCTATATGTCATATTGCTATACTGTGCTTATGTCCTGCGTACTTGTATGATGGAGGTCAGTGTGGGATCCTTATGCCTCGAATGTCAAACTTCAACTTTTACCTTCACACTTCAATGCCATGCATCTTGTTAGCGCAATTTGACAGCAGATTACATCTCAATGGCAGATACCTATGTCACAGGTTATACGGTCAAATTTTCATCAATCTGATCCATCAATCTGATTGACGGAATATTGACAGTTGTAAAAATTTCATAGTCGCCGGTTACACGGTCAAATTTTCATCAATCTGATCCATCAGTCCGATACAAATTGACGAAAATCTGATCGTGTACGCCACGGATTGACGGATTGATTTTAAACCCATAAATATTCCGTCCATCAGATTGATGGATCAGATTTATGACAATTTGACCGAGCAACCTGTGACATATTAAAAATACGATCAATCCATCAATCCGTGGCGTACACGATAAAATCCGTACCGGATTGATGGATCAGATTGATGAAAATTTGACCGTGTAACCGGTGACTAAAATTTTCACCTGTTGCATTTCAAACACCAGTTAGTTCAAGTAATGAATGCAACTTACTTAGCTTTCCTTTACTCTTCTGGAAAGACAGTGAGAAGCCAAAGAGTGAGCCTTTTTTACCGTCATGTTGGACACGGGAAGAAAGATCAAACTCTCCCGTGACACACAACAAGACCGCCGCTAAACAAAATATTAGTAATCCTGGAAAAAATGTAAAACAATATAGGCCACGTAAAACTTTTTTGCAAATCGCAATATCTATTAAAAAGGTACGATAGAAAAGATCTATAGGTACTATTTAGATACAACCGTTATAGTTTTACAATGATTACGCCTCTGTGGTCTAGTGGTAGAGTGCGCGGCTCTTGACTCGGAGGTCGTGGGTTCGATCCCCGCGTTGGAATACATAATATATGGTATTTCCAAGTTTGGTTAGGACAATGCAGGCTGATCACCTGCATGGATTGTCTGACAAGTAAGATGATCCATGCATCGGATGGGCATGTAAAAAGTCGGTCCTGCACCTGATCTCTCGCCAGTCGTGTCGGTCTTCCGTCCCACTGGGTTATGAGAGTAAAGGAACTGAGAGTGCTCTTGTGTACTGCGCACACACTTGGGCACCATAAAATTACTCCTGCGTAACAGGCCTTGGTTTCAATGAAACCGGCCACCGTCACTGAAACCGGTGTGGGAGCTATTATTATTACACAATGATTTGACTTTATCTGATATTTTAGAGAAATGATCAAAAGTGTTCTTAGCTTTAATTCATCATCATCAGGTCCCTCTCTGCTGGAAAATTTGGGATTTATCTATTTTTTTAAAGAAAGCAACTAATAATTTTAAGTGGTTCGATCGCGGATTCTTGGAAATCTATTGTTATTCTATTGTTTTCGCGGTCACCGGTGTTTGATGGGTTAATCGGTTCAACATTTTGCATTTTCATTCCTGGCACTACACTGCAACTGGCACATTACAATAGGGATGATGACAAGGTCAAAGATTAGCGAATTTTGTTAATAAAATAAAGAAATCACGGTAAAAAATAAGTGTTCTCAAAATTTTTTAAGGGTCTTTCAATTACCAATAAGAAAAAAAAATAGTCATCAAGCCTATTCTAAATTTTACAGGTTACTTTTTGTCTGAGGCTTTCAAATTTTATATCTGTCTGTCTGTTCTCTTTACGACCAATTACCAAACCACTGAACCGATTTTTCTGAAATTTGGTATGAATACTTTGAATCTCGGGAAAGGACATCTAAGGATACTTTAGTTTAAAGTAGTTACTGGTGTTATCTAGAAAAACATGATAATAGATATAATATTATTAAATTATAATGCAGCCAGATAACACCCGCAACTCCGTTGCGCCAAAATTTGTTTATCGCGCAAGAAACGTAGAATTTTCCGCGATAAAAAGTATCCTATGTCCTTCCCCGGCACAGTCAGACCAACAGACAGACATACATTCGCAATTTTAATAAATGTATATATAAAGCACTTACTCGCCATCACACCACGCCATAGAACCGAGCACTGAGGCTGATATTACCAAATGGTGACGTTATCCTGTTGCGTGCATTTTCCTTATTTATAAATAACTTCATTACGCAAATCAATGTTTTTCCATTTATTATTGAAATTAATATAACGATTGGTATATTACTAGATATTAATTTCAACAGCTTTTAGCAAAATCGGTTATACCTCTAAATATTGGTAGATAATAATAGATAACCCTCAACTTTGTTCAGCTGGAATTCGCGCGGGCACCAATCATTTTTATGGGATAAAAAGTATCCTATGTCCTTTCCAAAAGTATCTCCATACCAAATTTCAGCAAAAATCGGTTCAGCGGTTTTGGCGTAGAGAGGTAACAGACATACGGACGGACGGACAGACAGACAACTCGAAGTTGATATGAAGTATGGATTTATTAATTACTACACAAGAAGATAGGCAAGACTGCCGGCCACAGTGTTGAGCTGCCTTGGCCTGGGTGCAAAATTCATTGCATTGACTCGTCATGTTGTAATGCGATGCATTTTTCATAAGTGAAATGAGTGATTGTAGCATTCAGAGTGACAATCACTTGAGCGAAACGTGTGAAAACTACTGCAGACTGCAGAGTGCATATATATTACAATACATATAAGGGAAAAGCACTAATGGTTAGACACTATGAGGAAAAATAAAACATTTGAATGTAATAAAATGTATATTCATGAAAATAAAAGATTGATAACTTATTTTATGTCTTCTGTAACTTTAACAAATTAAAACTATTATAGTTATTCTCTGATAAATCAATTAAAAAAATATATATTATTGGTCTTTTTGTAAACTTAGTCATAAGCCCTAATGGATGACATCACAAAAAATGAACATCACTAATAGTAAACACCAATATGAACTAATAGTTGACATAAAACATTACATTACATTTTACATTTTTCCTATTATTTAGGTCTTTATTTGGCGTTTTTCAAAAGATTTTATTTGCTTCATCATAGTAACTACATGCATCAGAAACATTATCCACGTTGTTTCCAGATTCATCCATTCTTCTTCCATGCTGAAACTATCTTCCCTCTTATTTTTATTTTTCATATTTTTTCCTAGCAAATTTATTTTCAGTCTTTAGTCCCCATGCTTCTCTTGCCTCCTCTATTTTCTTCTTTCTTTTCTCAGCTCTCCTTTTTCTTCTTTTTACTGCTGAAAAACTAAAGCAATCGATTTTTAGATCAGTACAAGGTCTTATATTTGACACCATGTCCATTTTTGGGTACAGTAGTTCTTAGTTGTTAGTTTGTTAATAGAATTATATTTTCAGAGAATAGTGATGATATTTGCAGTAGAATAAACTACAAAATAACTTTAGTATGTATTTCAAAACTAAAAGATGAGATCCATGTCATCTATTAGGTTTTTTTTACATTTTCAAGAACTAATAGTAGACACCCTTTATATTGTTAAGGAAAATGGATAAAAAATCATAAATAAACATTAATTAGTGTTTACAACATGACCATTAATCCAGTGAAATCAATAGAAATTCCAAAAAATCAAATAAATGTATTCAAAACTTACGTGCAAAATTTCGCCTTCCATAATCTATTTGCTAAGAAATTGCCGAGCGCGTGTCGACGCGGTCACATTGTTTGCGAAATCTGATCCCATTTTAAAATTTTGTTCCCGAATCCGTCCCTAATATATTATTTTGTCACATCAACAGATAGCTTGAGAAGCTTATAAAATTTACAGTGTTGAGAAATAAGTAGAGTAATTCTTATTTTTATGATATTTTTTTCGTAAGTGTCATCTATTAGTTCGGTGTCTAGCATTAGGTCTTTTCCCTTAATATATTCTGGATATACAACTGCAATGTTTTTACCCCAAACAGTAGCACCAGCATAGATAGTAAATTATATTCGTTATATAGCGGGCGTTACGGTAAATGTGGGGTGGTAGTCCATTTTCCTCGTGTCCATGACGTAATCATAATTATTTATGTTCAGCTTTGCTCATAGTCCTTTAATGCGTGCTTGGGGCAACATCTTGTAAGACATGAGCTATGGGCAACCGTAAGTTTTTCTCTTTCTCTTTTTTCTAGATAATAAGTAAAACTGTTTTTCATATTTCTTTAGTAGTCATTCAACTACTATGCACAGTCTCGCTGACAATTCACACCGCTACGCGACACGTAGATGCATTTTTAAATTTGTACGGATTTGATAGATTTCAAATTCGTGAAACGTCCTGCAATGTGACGACGCGGGTCAATTCAGACGAGTAGACCCTCATACGTAATAACAAAGAGTCAGTGAAAACCGCCACATAACGCTTAGGGTTGATTCAGACCGCAACGCGACGCGTAGACGCATTTCTAAAATATGGATTTGACAGATTCGCAAGACGTCTCATGTAATTAAAAAAAAACTAGGCCTCTGCATTCGTTGTGGATGATTTATACAGTACTTTCAGAGCGAAGTAAACACTCCTCGAATACTGTAGTGCCTGGGACAAGATTTTTAAATGACCGTATGGTTGCCCAAGCACATACGGCATTCTCGCAACATAGTCGGCCTAGTCCAGAGGAAATAACTAGTCAATACATCTGGGACCAACTATGTGCGGGTTTCCTCACGATGTTTTCCTTCACCGTACGAGCGTCCGTATTGTGTACTTGAGATCAGAAAATGTCTCATTGGTACACGCCTCCTGCACCCGGGATCGAACCTGCACCCTCAGGCGTGCGAACCAAAGGTTTGCTCACTAGGCCATGGACGCTCTGATGCAATTGAAATCTGTCAAATCCATCAATTTATGCCGCGCCGCGCCTCACCTCGCTTTGTCGCGTTGCGGTCTGAATTGACCCATAAATTTGTATGGATTTGACAGATTTCAATTGCGTGAGATGTCTTGCGAATCTCTCAAATCTAGCTCAAATCCATATAAATTGAAATGCATCTACGCGTTACGTTGCGGTCTGAATCAACCCTTATGCATACGCGACATTATAATTCTATGTGTACGTGTGCCCGAGGCCCGAAATTTCGTTGTTTTGTGGTACCCTTTGTCCAAGTTTAAAAAAAAATACCAATGGCACTAGGGGATCACCGCCGCGGGCAAGCTGTTGCATTGTATTTTTTAACCACTTATTGTATTATAGAGCTTCATGTCCTGAAATACAGGCTCACGCCCAGTTTAGGTACCAGTCCAAGCGATTATTATTACCTCGATCGTGGGAATCGCAGACACAATATATTTTTAAATTGTTATGCGACAGCCGGGTACCGCTTGGGGATCGATTGATGGGTTTATATTATTACCTACTGTTAAGTTATTTGTGTAAACAATTACCTATGTTATATTTACTTAGTAAAGTTAGTTTAAAGGTCAATATACGCCGTGTAATAATACGCCTGTACAATAAAATCCCAGAAAACGTTCAAAATCTTTCGATTAATAAATTTAAAAAAGTAGTCAAAGAACGTTTGTGTGCCAAAGCCTATTTAAGGTCAATGATTTCATAAGCGATGGCACATCTTGGGAGTAGGATGGCTGCTTGCAAGGCTACTTCTACATTATTATATGACTTACAATAATTATGTATGGATGTTGACATTGTATAATAATTGTAAGTTACAATAATTGTAAATTGTATTTTAAAAAGATTATTTTTTTTCTCACTTTTTTGGTAAAAAGTAGGCCCCGTGCGAGTTTCTTACGCCGGTTCTTCTCGCCGGGCTAGTTCCCGAACCGGTGGTAGGCACCAGTAGTATCAACGTTCTGAAAGTATTTGTTGCAAATCTATTCGGAAATAAAACAATTTTTATTTATTTATTTATTTAGTTTCTTTCTGATAATATTATGTGGTGAAAAATAAAAAAGTTATTATTATTATTAAAAAAAATATATGATTCGCATACGTCTAGTCGCACGCACACAAACACCGTGCCGAAGGTTTATCAGTGCCGCACCGACCGGCATAGCGGTGTTATGTATAAGAGTGGGGTGTGTTAGGTTTTTTCGTTACATAATTTCTTGATTCAGTCGCCGCGCTTAAAGCCCGCAATAAAAGGTTTGCAATAGCTTAAAAACTTCAGTTCATCCCATAATTTATTTATTAACCCAAAATTTAACACTACTTATTTTGTTTCCAGAATCTAGTGTCTGAACTATGAAACAAAAACGAAGTAAATTAAAATTTTAAATTGACAGAAAAAACCTCAGGACGGTAGAAAAGCTGAGTAGACTGAATCTGCTACTAACTACGGTTGTAACAGTTTCACTAAGAAGTTCTACTATAGTTATTAAGTGTAACAAAAATGAGTATTATGACCTACATTATGACTCTCAATAATGTTACGCTCTGTTTTATCTCTCTAACTTTCACAGTGAACTCTATAGACAAATAATATACATTACTCAACCAAAAGTGTCATCACTAGGGCCCGGATTTATATGTAATTTATACATATTTTTATTTTACGCGGTTTTCGGCCTAGAATGTGTTTTTTACACGAATTATCATGCTTAGACTGTGAAAAACAAATTTTTATTTTCCATATTTTAGGGTTTTACAAAAATCTATATATATAAAAGAAAGTGGTGTTAGTTACACTACTTATAACTCAAGAACGAATGAACCGATTTGGCTGAAAACTGGTGGAGAGATACTTTGAGTCCCGGAAAAGAACATAGGATACATTTTGTCCCGGAAAAATGTACGGTTACTGCACAATATACTTTTGTGATTTGCGCGTAAGCTATTCAATAGATTTTGATAAAATTTGGTATGGAGATACTTTGAGTCTCGGGAAAGGACAAGGGATACTTTTTGTCCCGGAAAATGTACGGTTCCCGCACAATAAACTGATTTTCGCTTAAACTATTTAATCTATTTTGATTAAAAGCATGGAGATAATACATTTTAATCTATTGTTCTCTTAATTATACCAATTCGAATTTAATAATCATCGCTAAGACAGGACAACGTCTGTCGGGTCAGCTAGTAAGTCCATATTTTGAAAAAAAATGTCACAATCGTCCATATTTTCACAAAAATACAAAATACTTTCCCGCCACTATGTGTACGTATGTACGGCTGCGTATTTCGTTCCTCTCGTGTTTTATCGTCGTTCCAAAGAATATTATTGAAAAAAATAGAAAATAGAGTTTCAGATGCTGTTGCTGACATGGCTAAACAAAAACAGTATGTTTCGGTCTTCAGGTAAAATAAAGAATTTAAGTAACACAAAAAAAAACAAAATTCTGTGCCGATTTTTCATGTTTAAAAGTACATGCACCCATGATCCGGCCTATCACGCCATGTGAATTGTGACGTGCACGATGCAGGGATTATATTTTAGCCAATATTAAGCGAACCCAAGACGATCATGCAGCATGACGTGCGTTACGTGCTGTCATGCTTACAATATTGTAAGCATGACAGCACGTAACGAACGTCATGCGGAGCGAGGTCCCCGCGACGCCCCTGTACATATCCCGCCTGCACTGGTCCATGGAGGTCGAGGACGTCGTGGACTATATCAGTAAGACTAAGAAGACATCCCTCCGCCTGAGGGTCGAACGTCTGCAGTCTCGCCACAAGGTCAACTTCAGTTCCTTTGTGGTGAGAGTACCGACGCATCTTCTGTCGACCTTTGAAGCGGAGGAATTCTGGCCGACTGATGTGGTCTACCGAAGGTTCCGGGGAAGACTCCGGAATGAAGCGCGTTACGTCGCCGTTAATTAGTGATAAAGTGTAGTTATTAAGATTATAATTGATATGTATGTTAGATATTAAGGTATATATTTAAATTAAAAAAATTATGATCGGCATGTCAATTAATACGGCATTGCACAATTAATACTGTCACGTAAATGTATGTGCATGCTTGGGTCCGATTAAGACGCTGACAACTGCCAATGACCTTGATCTCGCATCACTCTCGCACCACTGTCGATTTTCATGCCAGAGAGACAGATGTGAAGTGTTCACTCGGTAGCGTGGATACATTTTTCGTTTGTTAGAGGAAAAAATAAATATTATGGGAAATCTAGATATCAGAACCGAAAATTAAATCCGACAATCTTTGGATTTTTGTAAAAGGTATCAAATAAACAAAATTTTAAAGCATAGGTTGTATTATTACTTTAGTTAGAACTGAGAGTTCCTGAAAGATGTGACTTTGGTATTTTTTTCATCCAGTAGGAGTACATTATTTTATTATATAAATTCGACAAGCTTTTCCAAATATAATCAAAAATCACATATATTTTTTTTGTGCCAATCAATGAAATACATACGTCTAGAAAACTGCACGAAGATGTCGAATTGGCAGCTGTCTTCCCCTTAAGGCTATAATTAAATATTTAGAACAATATATTTTTAGTAGGTATTATTGTTTGTCAGAAATTATTATAAATTATCATTAGTCAGAGTTTTGATAATTTGAAGAAGCACGTCATTGTGTATGTGTATTGCAACCAATTTATTAAGGCTAATGTAAAGAAACTGTTCTTTTTTTCTTGAAATAATAATTTCGAATTACAAATAAAAATATTTTTTACAGGTTTTTTTTGTAATGCAGCCGTAATTATGTAGGTACAGTAATTATTTCCTATATGAAAGACTAAAACAATGTTTAATTATTGAGATAAATATTCTTTATTGTGCACACATAACAATTTAAAATTTAAAAAGACATTCTTAAAACACAGGTAACACGTATAATGGCGGCCTTATTACTAATTAGTAATTAGTAATTAGTAATTAGTAATTAGTAATTTCTTCCAGGCAACCACGGGTAGAGTAAAACATAAATTTTAAGAAATTTATGGTAAATGTGCCATTAACAAAAATGTATTATATCAAACGTAACATGATGCTTCAAATAAATACTTATATACTTATTGTATAATATTAATAAAAATATAGATATATTTATAATTATAAAATAAATACACAGCTACATACATACATACGAACATAAATAATTTATAACAAAGTATGGAACATTTTTATAAGTACTTATTATTGTAATTTTATACTCCACATTTTTTCCATATTTTAGATTTTTTTGTCCATATTTTAAGTACATATTTTGAATTTTTTAATACATATTTTTCCGGGCCCTAGTCATCACTCATATTTTATGTTACATTGTATAGAGGACATTATATAGGGTGTAACAAAACTAAGTGATTATTATTTAGGGTGTGAATGAAGTATAAAGTTTTCTATTAAAATAGCAGCGCTGAAGGAGTAACTTTATTTTTAATTTTTGTATGGGCTAACGCATTACGCACTTGCCCATACAAAAAACAATAAAAAAATCTTTCAGCGCAATGTCTTTCACCGTGAACTCTAAATAAAGGACACAACATGACGGCCGGCCTAAAAAAAGATGGCGCGATGAGCTGGAAGCATACCAGCCAGGCTGGCCAGCGGTGGCACAGGAGCGAGCACAATAGAAGGCCTTGGGGAAGACCTTTGCCCAGCAGTGGGACAGCATAGACTAGGAAAAAAAAATATGACACATACACACCCTATATTATTATCACGTTCCTTTGTTACACCTTTTATTTTTCTGCTAATCTACCCTCTACTTACAGTTGGAGTTCTAGCAGTATGGGTTCTTCTGCCGATGACAATAGATGGGTTTTTCCACAAGACTCCTGCTGTTTACAATGAACCACTTCGAAATAGTTCACTGTTTGGCTACAGCATGGAGTATATGGAAACGTATAAAAGGTAGGCCGTATAATTAACAACTATTATTAGCTAGAATACGATGCCAGCAACTCCGTTACGTTATAATTCGTTTATCGCGCGGAAACCGTACATTTTTCCGGGATAAAAAGTATCCTATGTCCTTTCTCGGGATTAAAAGTATCCCATACCCAGCAAAATCGGTTTGGGCGTGAAGACACTGAAGAGGTAACAGACAGACAAACACACTTTCGCAATTATAATATTAGTATGGATGCTTCCCACGTTACTATAGTTTAATTAAAACCAGGAGGTCTAAACTTCTAAAGTGCAAATTCGGGCCGACCGAATTTTGTCACGTGACTTCGATAGACGATAAACCGATGTAACTTCGGAGTAAGGTCATTTCCAAACTTCTGTCGGCTTTCGATCGGATGGGTCCGAAGATTTGAATGTGCCCTTTCGAAGTAGGCCTCGAGACTTCGCAGGAGTAGGATTATAATAATAGTCCCTAATGTGCGCAGTACACAGTACTCGGCTAAGTGCGAGTCGGACTCGCGCGCGAAGGTTTCCGTACCGTTATAGAGCAAAACTTGGCCAAAAATTGTGTGTTTTATATGGGAGCCCCCCTTAAATTTTATTTTCTTTAAATATTATTATGAATTATTAAATAACACATATATTTAAAGCCTTTATGAAAATTTTAAGTGCCTACCTGTTGCCATTATTGATATCGATCAAAAAAGGCTAAAAAAACATGTTTGTTGTATGGGAGCCCCCTTAAATATTTATTTGTTTTGTTTTGTTTTTAGTATTTGTCGTTACAGCAGCAACAGATGTACACAATCTGTGAAAATTTCAGAAGTCCAGCTATAGCGGTTCTTGTAGATAAAAAAGTTGTAGATAATCCGTTTCAATTAATTCTTTGAAAACGCAATAACGAACTAACCACCTAAAATGGCAGAAGATTTTGATATAGAAGATGAAGATTAGGAAAATAAAAAATTTATTACATTCATTTTTTATCATTGAGCGTTAATTTTTTTTTTTTTTTTTATGTTGAAAAAGTGACATTTTAATTATTAAAAGACTAGTTGAGGCCCGTAACGCCGTTGCGCCAAAATTCGTTTATGCGCGGGAACTGTACATTTTTTTGGCACAAAAAGTATGCTACGTTCTTTTCCGGGACTCAAAGTTAAACACTAAAAAAAAAAAATTTTTTGTGTATAAATTTTCTTACTAAATTTACTACTAAATATTTAAACACTAAAAAATAAAGTAAAATACTAAAAAACATATAAATAAATAGTAAACTTACTACAAAATATTTTAATACTAAAAAATATTTTTAGAGTTGAAATATTTTGTAGTAAATTTAATATTTATTTATATATTTTTAGTGTTTTACTCTATTTTTGAGTGTTTAATTATTTAGTAGTAAATTTAGTAAAAAAAAATTTTACACAAAAAAATTTTTTTTAGCGTTCAAATATTTTGAAGTTAATTTTTGTTCAGGAACCTAGGTAATTACTATTTTAAGCTGAAAAATAACTCAAACATGTTAAATATTTTCGTATGAGAAAATGATTTTGGTATTACATATGTATGAGAATTTCGAGGGTTACCCGGGCTCTTAATCTATTATTACATAACGCCGTCTAATTGCTATTGGTTGTAGAAACCAAAGAGACTATAATCACTACGGTTGTAGAAACTAGTATTAGTTCCAAATACTCCCACTACTGCTACCAGCGCCAATATGGCGACTTTTAAACGTTATGTTTACGTCAGATTTAGTTCTCTTCCCCCGCATTGGGGCGCTGATTCCGCTTCAAATAGGCACAAAAAACAGCTGTCATTTCAAAGGGTATCATAGGTCCAGCGTACAGGTCAGTTAACAAGAGCTGGCACGATGTTGACATTTAAACATTGCGCTTGTGTAGTGTCTGTGAATAAGCGCGTGGCGTGACGTCGTACTGCATACGCATCATAAAAAGTCTGCCCGTCTCTCTCGCGCGCGGTCTATCTTATGAGCGAGAATGGGATAGTTATTGTTTTTCTTATGCTACTGTTTATAAATACAGCGTGATGTTACAAGTCGGTAACGTGTGATCGGCGCGCGGCCAGCGTTCGGAACCGTACGATAATTATCGTACATATACGATAATTTTGTGCGTAAGTACCGATGTACGATAGCATATTATTATCGAACGCACATTATACCATAATTTTTATCATGATGCAAACATATTATATTTTTAAACATACTGTATAGTGAAATTGCATAAGTGTGAGCACTGTGAACGTGCCAGCTTCAGTTAACTGATATATACTTGTATAATGGAGGTCAGTGGTAAGGATGCAGTATCTCACTGTGAACTATCAGTCGTTTGTTGTTTCATTTGGACTGGATCGAACATGGAACGAAACTAGATTAATGTTGCATTAATATTTAAATTGTGTTGATTCTGTACTTTTTTTTTCTAAATTTAATTCTGTATATAAGTACTTTATTTTCTTTTCTTTCTTTTTCTTTTTTTCTCTTCTTTCGATTGATCCTGTTTGTTACTTTCAGCCTGATAGTAAGTGCTCCGAATGCGGACGAATGGGGTCACATCTATAATATAGACTTGAATAAGACAAGTCGTATTAGTCAACTAAACACTTCGTCTGGTAAGAAAAAATTATAACACAATCATAATCGTAATTGTTTATTTGCGTAGATATGTTGGTAACAAAAGATCCTAAAGCAAAAAATACAATAATTAAATTATTATTATGAACTCTCAGTAGCTATGTCCACACTAGGCGCTTTCGTCTTCAGTTTTCGTCATCTTTTCATTCAATAATTGAATGCGTCAACGAACGCAACGGCAACATTATCATTTTTGAAGTTTTGGATACGTTCAGAGGGCATGCGTTGCGGGCATGCCTCACGTTCGCTGTGGACTGCGCTATAACGCATGCCCTTGATGAACAGAAAAAGGCACAATGTGGACAAAGCTAATGGCAAACAATCCGCTTGATGAGTTTTACAAAAATGTCAATCACATTAACTGTACAGTGTACAGACTTACAGAGTAATAATGAGAAAAAAATAAATGATCAAACGAACTTACAACCAAGTGAAGTTCGATCATTATTATATGAGTCGCTTCATTCGAAGATATATAATTATTAACCAGTAGTACCTCTGTATCTGCTAGGCAATCGCGTTTTTTCAAAGACGTATGTGGGTAGTTGAAAAATTACCCGCACGCTCGGTTACTGGACGTTCCGGCATGTCTCATTATGTTTAGAGAGAAGTAAAGCAAAAAATCTTTCTTTCTTTCTTTGGGTACTGCAACAAACATAGTTTCGTGCAGACTGGGTGGGAGGGAGATTATATCTTCGAATGAAACTACTCATATAATAATGATCGAACTTCACTTGGTAAGTTCGTTTGATCATTTATTATGTTTCTTCGCTTCATTCTTTGATATATAATTATTAACCAGTAGATTTTCAGAGTAACGAAAGAAAGTTTTTTTTTTACGAAATACCATATTCAATATGAATAGTAATCATTATTATATAGGAGAAAGAATTTAACAATAAATAATAATAATAGTCAGAAACGAAACATAAGAGACCTCTATGGTTTGTGATTTAAATGATAACACACTGGGATCATGGTGATTATACATAATATTATAACTGATTCAGCGAAACTTTGTTCGTCGATAAAATTATGGCTAAGGAAAATATCGAAAGTATTGGAGTCGCTAGTCCTGCCTTTCGACTGTCGTCTTACTAATCGTCATTAATCGTGTCCAGTTTCAGTCCCCGTGTCTACGCTCGTGTCGACGCTCGTGTCGATGCTCGTGTCGACGCTCGTGTTGACGCTGCGCCGATCTTGCACAGCACCTGCTTTATCCTATTTAATATAATCTTGAATAACCATCGCACGGCGTAATAACTGAAATATAACTTGAAACTTCTTTTTTAATAAAAAGGAGTTACATAAATTAATAATATCACCGATCCAATCACGCCCGGGAGTTGATGTCTTTATAATATAAATTTCGATACCGCTATTTAAAACCGTATTTTTTTTATTTTGCCGAGTTTTATTAGGCAGAAAGTTTTAAGTCAATGACCAGTATTCAGTTGGTACAGAGTGCAAGAAAAAACAAATAATTTATAAGTGGATCCCGGGTACTATACTACTCAGTTATGTATTTATTATACAGGTATTTTTACCGGAAAGCTTCTTTCGAAAGACGCTTCAGTCTTCACACATTCATCTCAGCCAATGTCACCAACCAATAAAGTCAACATTGTTCATAAACAATGACAGTGCACAGTGATGGCTGCAGAAGATGATATCGTGATTCGTATTACAGCCATTGTCAAATTGTTTGGCTAAGGTTCCGATGGTGCGGACGAAGATCTCTTTAATAAGTCTATTTAGTTAATAAGATTAAACAGAGTATTTATCTAAAATCTTAGTCGAAGTAAAGTATTTTAGAATAAATTTTAAGGAGTCTACTGCTTTAACTGGGTCCAGCTCTGTGGTCGTCGTTAATGTGATTATTGCATATTAATACGATTAAAAGTCGTGGATATTGTGTTATCGGTCCACCAGGCTGAATATTTTAATAATTATAATTCAAGAATAAGTGTGATTATGTTAGGGTTGAGAATCGGGCAACATCTACTCTTTTATCTTTATATTAATAAGTGTATTCATTTGTTGAATAAACAATAGCAAACTGTTACAACTCGAGACCGACGGCGACCATTGTTTGTGCGACGGGATAGCAATCATGAACTTTGCCATGGTGACATACTCTTTAGTAGGTATAGTCACTTCAATAAAATAATAATATTATGGGCGAAATACTTTATATGGCAAAACAACATTTGCCGGGACAGCTAGTTATGTTATAATAATATATATTATAAACGTCAAGACTTAAATATTTACATATTTTTTGTGGGTTTAACACCCATGGCACTATTAAAAATAAAACGTTAACAAAAAGGGGGCGCCTGAGGCTGAAGAATTGTCGCCTAGAATACTGATATTGTTAAAGCGTGGTAAGTCTAGTCTAGATAAAGCCTACGCCTGGTCTAGTTTCCTTCTTTATATTTTTTGTGAAAAAAAAAGAAATGTAAGCGCATCTGATAGTCTGTATGTCAAGACTTAAGGCTCTTAATCCTTTAATTAAAATCTTTCGATCGACTAGTGAGTTAATAGAAAACAAGAAGTAGGTTCTTAAATCTATTTTTGCTAGATATCCACTTTTGGGTATTGGCTTGAAAGCCTTAAAAGTTAATTTTCCAAATTAACATGTAATTTTGAAATAAACTTACGAAGTGATTTCAAATTTAAAATAATTCAATAATTGTATTTTAAATATAATACAATATTTTCCGCCGCTTTGAAGAAAATCTTTGAAATAAGGTAACCTTCGATAAGGGTACACGAAGATATAGTTTTAAATTCTAATAGTTTATTGATGTCATGATGTATATTAAATAAAGCCAGTGGTCCCCAACCTGTTTTTGTTTTTGGAACGAAGTTCCCTAATTTTTTTATTTTCCATGTGGGCCGCAAACATTTTTGGTCTTGGTGTCGCAGGCCGCAAAAATCATTTTTAGGTTTAAAAAATAACGTAATTTAAAATTAATGATTTACAAGTGAAAAAAGACTTTCACGTTGACTGTATAATATTTTGCCCGTGGGCGTGAATTTCAAAATGGTTTAACATCACGCGGGCTACAAATAAAGTCCCGGTGGCCCGCATGTGGCCCGCGGGCCGCGGGTTGGGGATAGCTGTGTAAAGCCCACAATAATTATAATAGTAACATCTATAAAATATATATAAAATTAACTGTCAGCACTACGGCTGCGGTGTTGAGCGTTTAGTCGCCTCAACGCTCTTCGAACTAGAAAGAGGTTGATTGTAGCGGTACAGTACTAGCGGCGCTAGCCGACGGTAATCAGCTCTGCCGCCCCCCCCCCTTTTTTTGATGGGTAGCGATAAGGGTTTGCCAGAGCCCAAAAGGTACCCGATTGATGGGATGTACTAATTTGTCTCTGAGAACAAATACTAGAATTAAGGTTAAATACTCGGTCTAATATTGAGACAAGACTTATCGAGTCTGAGTGTTATAGGTTTTCGTTACGAAGTTGTCTTTTCTGATAATATATTATCTGATAAGTTTGATAATAATTTATATCGAGATAAATCAGATACTGCTGATAAGTCTGATCATATCGAGACTTTGTTAGGTGAGATCTATAATGATTATAATCGATCGAAATGGAATCGATCTGCAACACTTATTATCAGGAATGTTTTATAAGCAGTAGCTTAACTTAATCGATTTTGGGATCATTTAAAACAGTAATCTGGCGAATCCAACGAGGGTGCACCTAACGTCAGTAGGAGCCCTGGATCTATCCGGATCTGGTCCAGTTCTATCAGGGAATCTCGGAAAGGCTTCGGGTTCATTTGTAACGTACCTATATTGGTCACTCTTAGTGATATTTTCCCGATTGTCTGGTCTTAGTGACCTAAAAAAATAAATATTGGGGTAGCTCGTTATAATCGACTTATTTGTCGATAAAATATGTTGCAAAAAATATTGAGGGTAGTAACTATAACGTTACGTAGATATTAAGTAAGTTTCGTTATGTACACTCGCGGTGTATCCCGAGTCCCAAAGTTGGTGCAAGATTTACTTAATAATAATAATTATTATATACCGGCAGACATAGTAAATCATAATCGTAGTTCTATATTTAGAACAAAAGGATCGCGCGAGACGCGCATTGGTTGTTAACTGATGAGACTCGCAGTCTATCTAGTTATTAGCTCGAAATAGCTATTCTCTATAAAACGGCAAAGATATTAATATTATAATAATAATTATTATGTAGTTATATTTATAGAACAAAGAGCGCGGGAAAAACGCGCGGTAGTTGCAAATTTTTTAAGCATTGTCGGAGACTCGTAGTCACTCCATACATAATGTTGATTTGAAAAATATCAATATATTTTAAATTGTAATTAACTCGCAGTTAATCCCCTCAAAGCAGCCAACACAGTATTGTACTTCTATTTTTAGATAAAACATCGTTAGAGACCCGCGGTCAAATTGTGTTTAGAGACTCGCAGTCAATCCACACATTATAGCGGTTTATAAAATAACTCGCTGTTAACCCCCAAACCGGCCAACGTATAGTTCTATTTATAGAACAGATAAAGCATCGTCAGAGACTCGCAGTCAATTCCGATGCATATAAATTGTGCTTAGAGACCGGTAGTCAATACACACATTATGGCGGTTTATAAAATAACTTAATATATAATTAAACTTGCAGTAATTAACTTGCAGTTACTTCCCCCAATCGTGCGGGTAATTTTTCAACTACCTACATACGTCTGAAAAAACGCGATTGCCTAGCAGATACAGAGGAGATACTGGTTAATAATTTTATATCGAAGAATGAAGCGAAGAAATATAATTATATTTATATCCCTATAGATCAACTATAGATACTATAATATATTCATGTATTGGTTCAGCGGCTTAGCCTTAAAAAGGTGACAAACTGACTGACTGTACAGTGTACGTACAATATGCTACCTTATATTGTCTCATTATAATATTACTGGAATTTCAGTGTCGGTGGCAAACGCGGACCGCGGAGTGTGGCTCGGAGCTACGCTGAAGGCTGTTAAGGACAGCCTTGTGGTAACTATTTTTACTTTAAATATAAAAAAATCTTTGTCTTAATAACAACCATTCCAAATTTAAAGCGATTCTTGCAAAAAATGTGTCCAGATAATTTCGTGCCAACTACAGTATTTATTCTCTGATTCTCATGCCTTGAATGTCGTTCCTAACTAGCGTTGTCAGACGTCCCGATTTCGGCGGGACGTCCCGATGTTTAAATCACAATTAAATGTCCCGCGCGGGACAGGCTCAGTCCCGCGTTTCGGGGATAGCTCGAACGTAAATACGTGCAGCGTGCTGGGAAAGAACGGTGCCTAATGAAGATAAGAGTGTGGTCGAGAAAGGGGTGGATTTTCTATATTGCTACTTAGTTCTTTTGCAAACTATTGTCACATAAACTTAATTTTAAGGAAAATTCATTACTAAAAATACAAACTAAAATAAAATATACTTAATATAAATACAGTGTGTTAGTCTAAACACCGTTATCCTTGAAACCATCAAATGAGCCCGTCAAAATGAACAACCTTTTTTATGAGAACAATGCGGGGAACTCAAAAAAATCCGTCTTCATACCTATACAAATTGCCGATCCGGGCATCCGTATGGGTATGAAGTCGGCATTTTTTTGAGTTCTCAGTCTTGTTCTCATAGAAAAAGTTGTTCATTTTGACGGGCTCATTTGATGGTTGCAAGGTTAACGATTAACGGTGTTTACACTAACATCATGTATACAAACTTAGAATATAAAATTATAAAAAGAAAAACGTCGTCCCCATCTGGCAGAGTGCCCAGCAAGCTGACAGCATTGCCACGTTGGATTGCAATTGCTATCCGCTGTGCCAGGTAGCTCCCGGCTTTGGGGTCTCGGACTTCAATACGCCTCTTAGATATTTCTTTAAAAAGCTTGTGGGCCCCGGACCCCATGCGCCTAAACCCCAAACGGTTCAAATATGAGATCTCCGCTGAGGTTCTCATATTTGTACCGCTTGAGTTGAGAACCTCTTGGTTGGCTGCGCCTACACAACTCGAGGTGCCCCGAACATGGGACGAGGCGAGTGTGTCGACACAATTAGTAGCGTACCAAACAAGAGCCCGTCCCACATTCCAGGGACCAGGGTCATTCCATCGGGTCTCTTGCCATCGTCGCGCGCCAAACCGGAGGGCTCCAGTATCTCTGGCACGCCGGCAGTGACAAGAGCCTGACGAATGAGGTCATTCAGGCTGTGATGCCGCGAAAAGCGTCCAGCGCTTCGCGAGCAGCACAACCCGTGGTGACCGTAGCTGTCTACGTGCGCGCCGCAAACACACTGATGGGGGACGACACGACATGGGGAGCACCAAGACGTAGAGCATTGGCTAGGCGGAATGTATTTTGGGTCCAGCAATGTTCCTTTGTTTTTAGATGGTAGTGCTTCCCGCAGCCAAGCTCCCGACTCCCACCTCTCCACAGCCAATAGTCGAGCCCGTTCTGCGACGCTGGTAGACGTATTTAAAAGTTTATTAAGCACCAGTTCGCAGACAGGCCCGTCCCAGTGCCTTTGCGAAGACGTGTTCTCAGAGACCTTACTGCCAGCACTAGCAATATCCCAGGCGTCCTTGGCCTCGTCCGCAAATGGAATGATTAATGGGCAAGATGAGGGCTCTAAAATTTTTGCTACAACTGCGCGATTTGCGTGGACTGAGGACAAGAACGCCGGTAATGCTACGTCAGAAGTTTTTCGTACCGAACCTTACCGGTAGTGTAGCTTGGGTCCAGGAACGTTCATCAAAATTGATTTTTAAAAAGATAAAACTTCAAAAACTTTTGATTTTATACGTTTTTTTTATGTCAAGCTTTATACTACGTCCTGCTTTTGACGGAAGAATCCCGCTTTTTTACTCAAAAAATTCCATAGTCTTGACTCGGCACAAAAAAGTCTTGCAACGCTGTTCCTAACGCAGGCTGTGGCACTCATGGGCATGAGTCATGCGTGCTCGCGTGCTTTCACAATTCGCAAGTTGTCGTAGGTGGTCGTAGGACATCAATCGATCGAAGTTATTATATTCGAGGTACGAGAATCGGAAGGTGAAGATTAAAATATAGATCGTCATAAATAGGACGACTAGGTGCGGTATCTATGTTACGATGACAGTTTATGCCATAAGAACGCAGTCTAAAATATTTACGATGGGTAACTGCTAGCCCGATTTTCATTGTAATTTCCATTATGATTTTTACAATACAAATTAAATATCGTCCACTTTCAGGCTTGCGCTCCGAGGTCCACCAAGATATTTACAACTCCTTTCAACGACCGCAGTATGTAGTTTTTGTTTTAGTGTAATGTGTTTAAGTATGTGTATGTGTTTAAGTTGCAGACGTAAAATATCCATATGGATATTATGTAATATGAAGTAAGAAGTCCGTTAGTATTATAGTACAATAGTTATAAGTATAATATGTAAAATAATATTTATTTATGTTAAAATGTAATTGCTGAGCGCTTATCTGTTCCTGTCTCCAGATGACGGCTTTCTAGGAACCACATAATACCAGGCACTGTGGTGACAGCACCGCGGTGACACGGCTGAGTGGTGTCCTTTTTGACAATTAAAGACATAACAATACACTACTAGTGCCGACCCTCATACTATACTATCGCATATAGAATGCGACGGATCGCAAGATAGACGGCCTAGTCCAAAGAAATGAGCAGGCAATACGTCTCGAGCCAACTGTGCGTGGGTATCCGATGTTTTCCTTCACCGTACGAGCTTGAGATCAGAAAATGCCTTATTTGTCCACCCGGGGTCGAACTCGCACCCTCTGCAAGTGTGAAATCTAGGCGTAGGTCATAAAATTGTATTTTATTTTTATTTTCGTCGATGACGTCCCGGTGACGGCGGCGATGGACAAACGGCCTTAAGGGCCCCACACATTAACAGTTCGCCGGCAGGCCGCCGCCTGGCAGTTAGGGCCAGGCCGCAACACTGCGTTGCGGCGTCGCATCGCAAAAAAACTACATTGCTTTTCAAATGTTGTTTTTGCGATACGACGCCGCAACACAGCGTTGTTGTCTGGCCCTTAATCGGAAAAGATCACAGACTCACAGTTCCCCTGACGATTTTGTAGATTTTGCATCGACGGTCAATGACTCTGACTGTTAATGTGTGGTACCCTTTAGCGTAAGGGTCGATTCGGACCGCAAAGCGATGCGTAGATGCATTTCTAAATTTGTATGGATTTGACAGAATTGCAAGACGTCTCACGCTCACGAAATCTGTCAATTAATAATTAGTCCATTGAAATGTTACAATTTTAGGACCGAATATTGCATTTATTAGAGGACGCAATTTTATTTTCGGAATATGTTGGGGGGCTCAACAGAAGCTTAACCTCAAGTTTGTGGGGTCGCCGCCTTTGTCCCCCGGCCGCCATCTTGAAAAAAGGGGTGACAACACTATTTTCGTGATATTTCGGAAACTATAAGTCTTACAGAAAAATTTTAAGAACATAATTTGTTGCAAATTATTTTGCCTACAAATATGTTTATATAATTTTTTATCCTAAATTAAAAATTTAAAAAGTTATAAGCAAAAAAGTGATAATTTTTTTAAAGGTTTATTATCGCTCTTTTACTTTGTTTAATACATTTTACAAAAAAAAACAACTTAGAACAACCTTGTTAATGATCTTTTGAGAAAAAGATCCCCCAATCTCTCCGATCTCATGAAATTAATTTTCTGCAGATGCAAAGGAAACTGTGAAGGCATGCGTGCCTGCAGAAAAGCAGACCTAAAATGCTCTACAGTATGCCTACTATTCTGTAAAGCTTTTCAGACCTACTTTTCTGCAGCCACAGTCTGCAGTATGCCTACTACACTAAATAAATATATGCAAATTGCATATATCATAGTATGCCTACTATTGTACTAGTCTGCACATGCCTACTATACTATATAGCATTTCAGGCCTGCTTTTCTGCAGCCACATGGTTCCACAGTTTCCTTTGTTTCTGCAGAAAATTAATTTCATGGGCCCGGGAGATCTTTTTCTCAAAAGATTATCTACAAGGTTGGTCTAAGGTATTTATTTTTGTAAAATGTTTTAAACAAAGTTAAAAAGTGATAATAAACTTTCTAAAAAAAAAATCACTTTTTTGCTTATAGCTTTTTAAATTTGTAATTTAGGGTAAAAAGTTATATACACATATTTGTAGGCAAAATAATTTGCAAAAAATTATATTCTTACAAATTTTTTGTAAGACGTATAGATTCTGAGATATCACGAAAATAGTGTTGTCACCCCTTTTTTCAAGATGGCGGCCGGGAGACAAGAGTGGCAACCCCACAAACTTGAGGTTAAGGTTCTATTGAGCCTCCCAACATATTCCAAAAATAAAATTGCGTCCTCTAATAAATACAAACCAAATGTAATATTTCAATGGACTAAATTTAAAAGTGCATCTACGCCATATCTACGCGGCACATTGCTATCTGAATTAATCCTTAGATTGCGGTTACTATAACGGGCATTAGGGCTTTTCTTCAAAGCTGTACCATTTTTCAGGAAATGAGGGAACGTGCTTCAAGAGCAATTTACAAGATTTTTCGGAAATGCAACATCGCGGTGAAGACATAGGTAAGTAAGTAGGTTTTGAATAAAAAAAAAATCAGACTACATTAATTGGCCTCATAAAACATTGAAACCTTTTATTATATAAAATAGACGTTCTGCGCGGCTTCGCCTGCGTAAATTAGACATTTCACAAACAAATTATTATTCCACAAAAAATAGCCTATGACCTTTCACGTGGTCTACTTCTTATCTGTGCCAAATAACAGAAAAAATGCTCCAGTAGTTAGTGAGATCAGCCCTTACAAATAATTTCCCCCGTTTTTTCCACATTTTCCTCTATTTCTTCGCTTCTATTAGTCTTAGCGTCATAAAATATAGCTTATAGCCTTCCTCGATAAATGTGATATCTAACACTGAAAGAATTTTTCAAATCGGACCAGTAGTTCCTGAGATTAGCGCGCTCAAACAAACAAACAAACTCTTCCGCTTTATAATAATTATTAAGTATAGACCAGGTGTTCCCAAACTGTGCGCCGCGGCACCCTGGTGCGCCGTGGGAAGGCAAGAGGGGCGCCGTGAGTCGATCCTCCATCATTATCCGAAACCACAAATATTAAAAAAATAAAATTATAATAATTATGAATTATACAAAGTAGGCAGATTAATTAATATTTGTTTATTATTAGTTACTTGCTTAACCTAACTATAATCATGTTATATTCTTTTTGTAATAGCTAGGTGAAGTAGGGCGCCGTGACAAAATATTGACTTGTAAGTGCGCCGCAGACTGAAACAGATTGGGAACCCCTGGTATAGACGAACGTGCTTTAGACTACACAACTGAAGTTAAGCTTATTAAGTTCCATCTTTATGCATGTTTAATAAAATATAATACATTCAAATCGTATTATGTAGTATGTACTCCTCAAGTGAAGCATACGCACAGAAGTTTTAGAAAATGTAGGCGCGCACCTATCCGTTCGTCTCGTTCGATCATTCTTTCGTAACGTTCTCGTCACGCATTTACCAGCTTACTCCCCAAGTCAAGCAGGCATACACAAAATATGTTGAGAAAAAGTGCGCGCCTATCACTCCGTTCGCCTCACCCGATCACACTTTTCGTAACGATCTCGTCACGCATTTGCCAGCCTCCACAAGTCAAGCGTGCGTCAAGTTTTACTTCAATAATTAAAATTACATTTAAAACTGATTATAACGATGACTTATACCTACACTGTCTGCCAGCTGACTGTGGCTTTCACAAACACGTTTATTTGTTCAGTTACCATTGCTTTATTTGTTTTATAATAAATTAGTTAGTATAAACAGAAACGTTTTAATTTATGTGGATTTTTGTATCAGTAAATCATTGCTTATGTCCCGTCCCTACTGTCGGAATTTTCCGACTCGGGCATTGGACATCAATACACTTTTCTAAGAATATTTTCGGTAGGTAATTTATTTAACTTTAGACATTATTTTTAGGTCTTCTAATCAAGAAACTAAAGTGTAATTAATTGTAAATTATTACTTCATTAACTATTTACCAAGTATAAACATTATTTTAATACTGATGTTTGATAGCACTGTATTCAGTGCTATCAAACAAAAAAGGCAGATTAACCGAGAAGTGGTACTGGTCGTAAATATCCGACCTTGGCGAAATGGGCACGAAAATATTTGTCGGATTATTCCGACCTTGGCGGTTAAAAGGTTAAGAAAGACTTCGTAGAATTTTTATTTTATAGTTATAGTTTACTTAGTTCTTTTGTATCAGTAAAATCAACCTGCTAAGGAAATGATATATTTTCCAGAGATCTACGGCTACACAAACTACAACGTCATATTCGGCTGGAGTCTGGAGACGACGGAAGACGATCGACTGCTGGTGGGCGGCCCAGGAGGCAAAGGTAGTAATCTAATAGATCCATTCTACTATCATAAACGACGACCTCTGTGGCTCAGTGCATGAGCGGGTTGGTAGCTCAAGCCTCGCTTCGCGGGTTCGAATCCCGTTGGCGGAACAAAAACTTTTCAAAGTTCCTGGGTCGTGGATGTGTATTAAATATGTGTATGATATAATAAAAATCTTAAATATATGTATAATAAAAAAGTATTAAATATATTTCCGTTGTCTGGTACCGATAAGGCCGTAACACAAGTCCTTCAGGTAGTACTTACCACGGGGCCAGACTGACGTGGTGTGAACCGTCCATAGATATTATTATTTTAAATGAGAAAGTGTGTCTGTCTTATTGTCTTCACTCTTCATGCCCAAACCGGTGAACCAATTTTGCTAATGCTCTATTTTCAGGTCACGTCATAAAATATGACAGCTTGGATAGCGCACCACATTATATGAACAGACAGAAGGCTATGCAGAATTTAGGTGAGAAATATAAAATAATTTATCTTATTTTGCTTAGGTATAGTTAACTTTAGGCTTTAGCAAATAGTTTGGTATAGGTATAGGTATGTGTTTTTAAGAGACTTTTATAAGTTGACATACATGTGGTATGTAAATATATTTTTGTATGTTAATTACCTTTACAATAAACATAAAGCTTGTTTTTTAACCTATCTATACTCATTTTAGGTTACAGTATTGCTTGTGGAAGTTTTTCGAAGAAAATGAAATGCGCAGTCAGCACTACTTACGGAACTATTGGATATGGAGAAGTACCTTTTACATTTTTTCATACATTTAATATGATTGTTTTTCTTAAGGCGCTATATTGAAAAAACTGTCCTTTTTGACGTAATACTATAGGACCCTTGGAAATGTTACAAATCTGGTAATTAAATATACATATCTTCATAGCCTTATCTAGGTTTGAGAAGAACTAGAAACACGATTAATGTATTTTGCCTCGATACATTTAATTTTCGAAATGACCTCTTAAAAATACGAAATTTGAAGATTATTTTTAAACGAAAATAGATGTATTGTAGGAACTTAGACTAACTAATTGATTTTTAGACTAACTAATTGATTGATTGAACACCTTTGCAACTCAAAATCGTATAGAAGCATTTTGCTTAAATGCTCCTAGTTATTTTTTTAATGATTATAATTACGTTTTTTCGCATGTTTTCCAAGCGAGCTGATAGCTTCTGGCCGCAGCGTATTCACGACTTTATAGTCATACAAATTAAATATAAAATTGCCCTTGCGGTAAAATTACTTTCGATATAGCGCCTTAAGTCAGTCACTTATGTCAGTGTTAAATACCTATGCTGGTGCTGCCTCTAGTGTGAAAACATTGCAGTACTAATATGTCCCACATATATTTTTCATAAGTCAATCATTGTTCAAAAGTCAAGTAAACTTTCAATATCAACCCTAGACGGTCAATAATATTACGCAATACGTGATATTGCGCAATAAAATTTCTCGTCTAGGGACCCGCTTACAGGTTAAGTATTGTTCAAAAGTCAAGTAAACTTTTGAGTCATAACAACATTCATGTATCAAAGTTACATTACAGATAATCTTCTACAACTCGAAGTTCAACAATCTGTACGTGGTGTCGGACGACCACGTGGGGACACTGTTCGGTGCTGCACTCTGCAAGGTGGATCTTGGCTCGGGATACCATCAACTGCTTGTGGGTGCTCCTCTGAGCCGCACCGATGTTAGCTCTTACGACGTTGGCGCGGTGTTCCTGTATAGAAAGGACCCGTGGGATGATACCAAAGTTAGTCTGATTTTAAACAGAATATAGTTGACAGTTAAAAATGTAAAAAGTGCGTGCGAAGTTAGATGAAAAAATGTATTGAATTACATAATGCATCGCAAGCGTAGCGTTAGGACCAGCGACCACATATCCTTGTGGTCGCTGGTTATGTGAATCTCTTGTATATATTTTTTTGACATCTAGCTTAGCTGTCAAAACTAGTGAATGCTATGACTAAGCACCTACTACTGCACTCAGAGACGAACATTAATTACTTAAATGAAATTAAGATTTTGACATTGAATTGAAGTTTAGGGCTCCCACAGAAACCTGCAAATTCGCATCGCATCGTGATGTCATTTTTATTGAATTGATTTTTTTCGCAGATATTTGCGATGCGATCCGAATTCGCAGTTACGTGTGGGAGCCCTAAATCATAATCCCACACGTAACTGCGGACAAATCTCAGACGGAGTATTTCATCAAAATTTTTGACGTTCTGTTCAAGATGGTGTTGGTGAAGAAGATTCAGGGCTCCTTCAACGGTGGTTATTTCGGCAACACCATTATCAGCCTAGGAGATCTGGACGGCGATGGGAAAGATGGTACGTTAACCATGTGGCAGTACCACTAGCACCACAGTCCTGCATCGCACTATCGAAGATTTCTTAAAGCGTCGGTAAATATATGGCAACTGAAACCTATCACGTTGACTTCGGCCTGACCGAGCCACCTCGCATGTTCAGAAGATCTTCCTTTACAGGCACCATAATAATATTATACTCCTACAAATCGGATCGGAAACTTACCGCGTTGTTACTGGTCAACGCTAGACGCAGCCTTAATAGCTATGTCCACACTGTGCGCTTTCATCTTCAATTTTCATCATTTTCTTTCATTCAACTTTCGTATTGGCTTTTGCACAGTTTTTTTAGCCGGCAGATTCTCACCCGTCACCGATATGCCCAATTTTTGCTGAATGTCAAATCGATTGCTAGCAAAATTTGGAGACTCGACTGAGGAATCGTCTCCGCAACTCTTGGCTGACACGAGCACGATGGATCCTCCCTCAAATTGAATCTATGCAAGTAGAAGGCGAACCCGCCGTTTCTAGTCAGTATCTGTGTGGTGTGGTGTGTAATGTGTATCTTTTTGACTATCTTGTATGCAGCAGCAGCGCTTAGGAAAATGAGCTTCGTGACTCCGCCGAGAGGTTGAATCTGTCACATCAATTCTCTCGCCGCAAGTTTGAATTACCCCGCACGTTGTGTTTCCAGAAGTAGCAGTCGCAGCCCCCTATGAGAACAAGCAGCAGGGGGCGGTGTATATCTACTCGGGGGTGGTTCTTGGTGACGTCAACAGCGACAACAGACCTGCACAAGTCCTCAGGCCGGAGACACTTCTGTACTTCGGCTTCAGCCTAGCCAAACTCGGGGATTTTGACGACAACGGATGTAATGGTGAGCAATTAAAAAGTAAATGTTATAATAATTGCGAAGTCCGCTGAGGCGATTTTGATATTTTTTTGGTAAGGATAGTTTTTATAAATAAAGATATTCGAGGGAAGGAAAATACGAACAACATCAAGTTATAAATGGATGTTGCCAAGCATTTGTCATGTTACATGTATCATCAGTGGTATCATCCCACAACAAATTACGTATCGATTTCATAACGCAGTCATGGTCATCAAATCAATAAGTACAAGACTGCATTCATATTTCAACAAAAAAAAATGTTTGAGGGTTAGTACACAAATACTTTAAGCGACCAAATAATATCCTATTAGTGTTAGTTCTTATATACATCGAATACATTAGATTTTCTTGAACTGGATACAATATATCCATTATCCAGTTTAAATCCCAATCTTTGCTTACTCAATTACTCATGCTTATCATCAGAAGCAAAATTTTTATATTTATTATGTATTTTGATATAATGTATTGTTATAATGTATTGTTCAAAGTTAAGCCGCAAATATACAGATATACTTACCTTTTTTCAGAACTAGCTATCGGGGCACCCGAAAGTAATACAGTAGTAATGTACAGGAGTTTTGCGTCTGTGAAAATAGACATTGATGTTAGACTATTAAATACGGTAAGACGTATTAGATATTATTTATATGCCCCTTACTATGTTATATTATAAAATGTACCATCGAGGAAACATATTCCTAGGCTGTAGGCAGTTGACAAACCAACGTCATTTGGTCGGATCACGTCAATTCAGTGTAGGTGCTATATTGAAAATACTGTCCTTTTTGACGTAATACTATTATAGGACTCTTAGAAATGTTACAAATCTGGTACCTAGTAAGATAGACATATCTTCATAGCCTTATCTAGGTTTGAGAAGAACTAGAAACACGATTAATGTATTTTGCCTCGATAAATTTAATTTTCGAAATGACCTCTTAAAAGTACGAAATTTGAAGATTGTTATTAAACGAAAATAGATGTATTGTAGGAAATTAGTCTAATTAAAAGACACCTTTGCAACTCAAAATCGTATAGAAGCATTTTGCTTAAGAGCCCGGGTTACCCTCGAAATTCTCGTAGATACGTAATACCAAAATCATTTTCTCATACGAAAATATTTAACATATTTGAGTTATTTTTCAGCTGAAAATAGTAATTACCTAGGTTCCTGCACAAAAATTAACTTCAAAATATTTTAACACTAAAAAAAATTTTTTTGTGTTAAATTTTTTTTTACTAAATTTACTACTAAATATTTAAACACTAAAAAATAGAGTAAAACACTTAAAAAATATATAAATAAATATTAAATTTACTACAAAATACTTCAACTCTAGAAAATATTTTTAGTATTAAAATATTTTGTAGTATATTTACTATTTATTTATATATATTTTTAGTGTTTTACTCTATTTTTTAGTGTTTAAATATTTTGAAGTTAATTTTTATTTAGGAACCTAGGTAATTACTATTTTAAGCTGAAAAATAACTCAAACATGTTAAATATTTTCGTATGACAAAATTATTTTGGTATTACGTATGTATGAGAATTTCGAGGGTAGCCCGGCCCCTTAAATGCTCCTAGTTATGTTTAAAATAATTATAATTACGTTTTGTCGCATGTTTTCCGTGCGAGCCGATAGCTTCTGGCCGCAGCGTATTCACGACTTTATAGTCATTCAAATTAAGTATAAAATTGCCCTTGCGGTATAATTTATTTTCGATATATCGCCTTGTGATCTGCAGGGTTTGACGTAAGTCAGCGGCTACACGGTCAATTTTTCATCAATCTGATCCATCAATCTGGTACTGATTGACGAAAATTTGATCGTGTACGACTCGGATTGATGGATTGATCGTATTTTTAATATGAACTTTTTATAACCATCAATATTCCGTCAATCAGATTGATGGATCAGATTGATGAGAATTTGACCGTGTAGCCTGTGACTAACGGGACCAAACTACGTAAGTCAACAGCTGTCTGCCTCTAATTATTGGTAGGTGTAATCAGGCCCTAAGGATTAATAAATTATAATATATTTTTTCATTTTCGTTTAATACCAAAAAATTGTAAAAATACCAATTATACAAGACGTGGTTTGATTGATATGGACAGACATGTGAACAGCCTGTATAGTGTGTACAGCCCGTAGATCTTTTAATTTAGTAGAAGTGTATAGGTACGTTTAACGACACCAAATTAATCATTAAAAATTAACACCCAAATCATTATATTATTTAATATTTCCAGACACGAAAAGGAAATGAAGTGACTGTTACGTTTGAAACCTGCTTAGAATTTACTTATCCGGAAAAGCCGAAGATTGTAAAAGGAGGTAATAAATCGTTTTTACCCAACATTATAATTTGACGGGCGAGGCGGCCCATTTTATGCATTTTTTTCTTTTATGAGAATAATATCTTTCCCTTTTCTAAATGGCCCCCGAGACGGTCAAACGGTTTGATTCAAACACGTAAATTTTGGTTTGATTCAAACCATTTTGATCGTTTACAAAGCTAGTTTGAACGGTTTGCCAAAAATTTACGTGTTTGTAGTTTGTTTGATGAAATTTCATATTTTTGTTGTGTTTGACGCGCCGTTTGATCGTGTTCCGACGCGTTTGAATAAACTGGATAGAGCTGGCTGGCTGGCTGGCGGCTGGCTGGAGCTTAGTGCTGGATTTTGAAGAAGAAAAAAGAATGAAGCTGTAGTTTCTAGCACTTTCTGTAGATGTTCGTGGGTAAAACGATATCTTAGTTCATACCCTGTGTTATAAACATAAGAAAATCGCAATCCCCGTTCTAGAGTCTACACTATTATATTTCTCTATGGTCTAGACTCTAGAGAGCATCTTGTCTGCATCACAAGACGTGTACTCGACAGCTGCGCATTAAACTGCGCTGTGTCGTTTGACAAACCGACAAACCGACATCAAACAGTTGCATCAAACCTTACGTGTTTGATGCAACTGTTTGACGTCGCTTTGAACGGTTTGTCAAACGACACTGCGCAGTTTGGTTCAATACGCACTGTGGACTACACGTCTTGTGATGAAAAAATATTATTTTTAAAAGATAAAACCGACTTAAAAATTGTACGAAATTGAGAATTAAATTCCCTATCTCAAAAACTACTAAACCTATTTTGATGAAACTTGCAGAAGTCTCCCAAGTTAAACAATACATATACAGGATGTCACAAAAATATGTGATAATACTTTAGGGTGTGTACGTGTTTCTTGTAGAGAGTTCGCTGTGAAAATAGCAGCGCTGAAAGATCAATTTTTTTTTCACTTTTGTATGGGGAAACTCGTGACGCTTACTTATTTTTGTTACACATTGTATAGTACAACAAAAAAAAACAAAAATATTTAAATCGGACTTGTAGTTCCGGAGATATGTGAACACAGACATAAAAACATACATGCACTTTTGAAATTTTGCACATTTGTTCAGATGCTGATAATTGATATAGACTAACATAATATTTTAATATACGAAAACTGGGCAGTTCTGGAAATATTACATACATACGCGTCGAATTATTGATAACCTCCTCTTTTTTAGTCAGTTAAAAATAATGTACTCCAAACAATGGTATAAAGTTTGTTCAAACGCATCGGAACACGACACAACAAAAATATGAAATTTCATCAAACGAGCTTCAAACACGTAAATGTTTGACATTCTGTTCGAACTAGCTTTGTTAACGATCCAAATGGTTTGAGTCAAACCAAAATTTACGTGTTTGATTCAGACCGTTTGACCGTCTCGGGGGCCCTTTAAGGGCCCCCAATTTTTTTTGAAGTGAAAACTTCTTAGCGGCGTTGAACACTTTTGTGGGATAGGTTAAAACTGTGAAACTTGCGTCAGATTCTCGTGCTGATCGAAAAACCGTAAGACGGTTGGAGAGTAGTGTTGTAACATCGAAATCGATTAATCGAACAATCGATTGTTTTTTTCCGATTGTCATTATTTTTTAATCGATTGTAAGGGTTTCGAATAATTAAAAAAAATCGATTTTTAAAAAATCGATTTTCATAAAAAATGGGTTAAAAAAATTGTAAGGGTTTCGATTACTTAATTTAAAAAATCGATTTTAAAAAATCGATTTTCATAAAAAATGGGTTAAAAATTTAATCGATTGTAAGGGCTTCGATTAATTAAAAAAAATGATTTTTTAAAAATCGATTTTCATAAAAAATGGGTTAAAAAATAATGCACAACGTTAATAATTAAGTTTTCACTTCTGCCGGCACTCCCGGAGTGCAACCCGTCTTTTTTTATCGGGTCCCCACTCCCCGTCAAGGCATGCTACGCATAAGATCTTTATATCGCGGAAAATGCATGATTGTCGTGGGAACTTTAATAGTGGTAAATATACCTAAGTTGTTTTTACAGATATACTATATCGCGTCCAAGCAGGGTATGATATGGTCAATAATTTTGACGAGTCGGTCACTCTGAGCAAGGCATTACCGAAAACATGTAAAAAATACTCGGTTCCTTTAGTAGAAGTAAGTATAATAAATAATGGAGCATTACTTTAATCATCTGAATAAGAGACGTGGGTTTAACAATTTTTACACACAATTTTTTTTCACACCAATTTTTTTTCATAACAGTACCGTTAAAGCATGAACATGAACGTAGAAAAAAGGCGGATGGAGTCTTATTAATCTTATTATACATAGAATCGTGTCTTCAGAGTCGGCCACGCACACATTCTTACGCGTGTCAAATGGTATGGAATAGCGTAATGCGTGCGTGCGGACCGTGTACATGCAGTCAGCTGGCCGACTCTGAAGGACACAGTTTTGTGTATTGTTGGACTCCGTCCGCCTTTTATTATACGTCCATGCGTTAAAGCAGTTTTCGCCTAAAACCTGCTAGATTTTGGCAGGTTTTACATATTATTACATTTCTTAGCTCTGTCAATATAAATAATCTTTTTTTTTGTTGAGTAACATGATCGTATTTTCAGACGGAACACCAAATATTGATGTACGAAGTCAAAGACATCGTCTTGAAGGAGGACCCTAGGTCTCTCGCAACTTTTGACCCCACAAGAGTCCTCATCAGAAACGACAGTGAGCTGTACAAGTCTGGTCAGTTCTCTATCAGCGATTGCGGTGGGGGCATCTGCCTCCCAGTCTTGAGTGTCAGTATTGAAACAACTATGAGGTAAGTGATTTTTTTTATAAAATAAGGGGGCAAACGAGCAAACAGGTCACCTGATGGAAAGCAACTACCGCCGCCCATGGACACTCGCAACATTAGAAGAGCTGCAGGTGCGTTGCCGGGCTTTTAAGAGGAAATACGCTCTCTTCTTGAGCTGACTCCACAAATAATCGTCGTTCGTCGGTTTCAGACGAGAAAAACAATTGAATACAAAGAGACAACAAATAGAGGAAATAAATAGGAAATCTGTTTATTACAATTAATAATAATAGTAAGATAAGAAATTATTTTTTTTGTTTAAAATATTTTTAAACTAAAAATATAATTTTTTTATAAGTAAAATTTCAGCTACTATTAACCCTAATAGCAGCTGAATTGAATTAGATGTTAAAGATAATAATCACAATCAGAAAAAAATACTTTAAGCACGGTAGAAAAGTGTAGGTAGTTTGAACTTCTGAACTTGTAACACTAAAACTTAGTTCCCGAACCGGTGGTAGGCCTCATGTAGACTCGATGTTCTAAAAGTGTTATTTGGTAACCTATTTAGAAATAAATATATTGATTATGATTTTTGAAAAATGCGAATGAACTCTTTGACCCTCAAAACACCAAAGACAAAAATATAAGAAGGGAAGTAAAGCGAAGTCCACTGGGCCATCTAAGTGAAGTGTAGTGAAATTGAAATTGTGGAGAAACATACTTACCTTGGTCTCGTTATCGATAATAAATTTTCTTGGCAGCCACAAATTACACAGATATGTAATAAGCTTAAAGCGTTTCTATCAAATATATATTTAATTAAAAACAAAATGCCATTTAAAGTAAGACTGATGCTCTACAACGCCCTCGCTGACTTTATCATAAATTAGGGACTGACTAGCTACGGCAGATCTTACAAAACTTACCTGCATAAAATCCAAAACTTACAAACAAGAATCTTAAAAACTATTGTGCCACCTAATATTAAAGAAAAGTATAATAAAAATGATAAAGAAATATATAGATATTGTAAAGTACTTCCGATTATACTTAAAACTGAATATTGTATCCTCAAAGATTTTTCTTTGATATCGATCTCCAGAAATATAATATTAGTCACAATATTCAGACACGACAGAAAACAAAAAACAAACTAAACATATCAAGGGCAGTAAATGTTTACAGAGAGAGAACAACCGATTATATTGTACCTCGATTAATCAACAATTTGGACCAAACAATTGTAAACCAGATTACTGAAAAGAATATTAAAAATAAACTAAAAACATATTATTTAAATAAACTGTTAAATGAAAGTGACTAAGAGGATAATAAGATATTCTTGTTACTTGCTTACTGTTAGTTGTTACTGATATTGTGTTATGTAATCATTTTTTAACCGACTTCCAAAAAACGAGGAGGTTATATGTTCGGTTGTGGATATATTTTTTTTTTTTTTTTGTATGTTCAACGATTACTCCGCCGTTTGTGAACCGATTTTCGAAATTTTTGTTGTGTTGTATTAGGTTTCACTCCAATTTGGTACCATGTTCACAAAAGTGGTGACCTGATGATGGGATCCATGAGTAATCGAGGGAACTCCTCGAAATTTATATGGAAACATATGGTGATTTTGGTTTTATGAGAAGCATCCTAAGCATATGCTACCAAAACGCAAGATTTTGCACCGAGGTATACTATGGTTCCAAAGCTACTAAGAGAACTACGGATTCCTTATAGATACAAGTTTGGGAGTTTAGGCGCTGTTTTAAGAACTGAAAGCATATGCTACTATGCAAATTACATTCATCATCATCATCATCATCATTACCATGTCAGGGTCACCAATGTCACCAAATTCAACCTTATCTCCAGAGCATAAGGCACACATGTCTAAGAAGTTAAAGCTGCTTCGATAATGTAACATTCTGTCTCACTTCGCCGAGATATTCTGGAAAACAACCTAATTTCAACCTTTTGCATTGCGTTTAGCGTTCATAATACAATAACACTCTCTGCAGTCTCACTTCAATCTGCCAGGGCCGCAGGGCTGTCAAGCGGGCGCGGGCGGCGCGGCGGCGCGGGCCGGGTAGGGACTATGTGCGCTGCGTCCGCGTCACGTGCGACAAGTCGAGCGAGTGCCAGTACTATTGAAAGTTGAAACTAGTCCGGTGACCGGCTACTTAGCACGTCACGTCACGTGTTCACTTCGATTTTTTTAAAATGTATTGTTTAAAATTATCTGCAGGCTGCAGCTGATATTATATTTTGTAAGTGTGACTGTAATAAGATACGCAGAATAATATTATACAGGTGTATTATTCTACTTATAGTACGCGATGGTTTACTCTGGTAACTAAAAAGAGTGAAATTATTATTTTTAACAAAAAATTAAAACCGACTTCCAAGGTAAAACAATAATAACATCCTTATAATATGAACTAAAAAGTATTAAATAATTATTCCTATCTAATAGTGCCTTTTTCCGAATTCGGCTAAAACTCAACTATTTCTGTACTCAATCTTCATAATTTTGAAGTCGGTGCCAGTTCCAAAAGTTTCAAATATTCTGTCAGAGAACAGAAGATTCATCTGGTACCGACTTCAAAATGATGAAGATTGAGTACAGAAATAGTTGAGTTTTAGCCGAATTCGGAAAAAGGCACTATTAGATAGGAATAATTATTTAATACTTTTTAGTTCATATTATAAGGATGTTATTATTGTTTTACCTTGGAAGTCGGTTTTAATTTTTTGTTAAAAATAATAATTAAATATTTTGTTTTCATGCAAAAAAATCAGCCAAGTGCGAGTCGGACTCGCGCACGAAGGGTTCCGTACCGATACATATCAAAAATAGGCTTAAATTGTGTTTTTTGTTTGGGAGACCCCTTAAAATGTTATGATTAATTGTTACATATTATGTTCAATTTTATATATTGTGTAAAAGAATATTGAATTAAGTTTCCTAAATAATGTAGTACATATTATAAAACAACAGTACACTCCGGGCAAACCTTAGTGGTTTATGGAGAATACCTATAAATAATTATGTATTTTATTATTAAATAAATAAATAAAAAAAAGTAACATTTTTTTTTGTATTTACAGAGACAACCAGTATGTTATAGGATCGTCAGAGTCCGAATCGTTTTCCATGGTCGTTTCCAACAAGGGGGACACCGCATACTCTCCGTGTATCGAGGTGGAGGTCTTCGGAGCCAGGATCCTGAAGCCAGGGTCTTGCTCGTTCAGAGAGTCCGGGACTAGTATCATCTGCACGCCCAGACTAGCCCTACGAAACGACCCCAACTGGGTAAGCATTTTGGATAATGGCTTATTTTAGCTACCATAGCACAAACATTAGTTAATTAAAAAATCTGACGTATTGCACACATGTCAAACGTCGAACAAAACTTTTTGTTCCTGTCTATGCTGGTGCTGCCACCTGTACTCTGTATCGTAAATATTGCAGTACAGTTCGACAAGGCTTTAAATTAATATGTCAATGATGTCAATGGGCGCTGATGGTAAAGGAGAACTGTCAAAAATGATGTTTTTGTATGATAGAAGCGTTATTTTCTATTCTAGCCACGTTCATAAACAGCCTTGTCGAACTGTAACATAATAATATTCTATTCGTTGGCGTAGCTGCTACGCCAAGGAATAGAATTCGCGAACTCGTAGATTTTACGCGCCGTAGCCCATTAGACTCGTGCAAGTATTTATTTTATAAACATTTTTTTCCTGAAATATACTTGCACAACGCTGCAGCTTTATTCAATTTTCCTCTTATTTAAGGAAAGTCATGTGTTTTGATAACATTAAGCCGTGTTTTCACTAGGGGACATGTCGCGGAGACAAGTCGTCCGACATTGACGTAGTTTGTCCCTGCAACACGTAGTTTGTCCCCTGCAACTTTGTCCCTCGACACATGACTTGTTCACACTAGTGACTAGCCAGTAGTGAACAGTATGTCACCTATCACCAGCGTCAAATCCCGCTACCCGTAAATGTCGCTAAGACGTCGGGCGACATATGTCGCGGGACACGTACATTTCGTGTCGCGCGACTAGGTTGCGAGATAATAATGTCCCCTAGAGAAAACACGGCTTTATTGTTATGGTCAGATCGCGGATAACAGAGGCATCCGGCCATTGACCTTTTTCGCTGCCAGTGGTACTAAACTTTTTCTATACCTAGAATTTCTTAGCCCAGTCTTCTTGGTCTGTTTCAGACTCGTTGACTCTACAGTAAACTCTTGTCTTATATGCATGAGTATTTTACAGAAAATTGAGAACGTGATCTTGGAGACAAGTGGGATGACCAGCTCCGAAGACGTGTTGGAGGTTCGATACGACGTGTTGAGCCGTTGCGACCAACCCGACCAGAGACAGAATAACTCCTTGAAGATATCATTACAACGCGATCAGGTGTTTAATATAACTGGGTAAGTATTAATCCCGATTACACCAACTTCTACAGTTAAGGCAGGAGTCAATCTCAATCCAAAACGATAACCTTGCACACAACCAAAGACCAAGCGTATATACATCGCAATAAGATTCATTTTAGCTTAGCATAAAACTGTAGTTACTAGGGGCGGATCTTCTCTATTTTTTGTTTTTTTTTTTTAATATCTTTGGAAATAAATATTAAGAAACAAAATTGTTTGGTTAAGGATATTTTAATATAGATTTACTAACAATTTATTCATTAAAAATGTATAATTATCCTAGTTAATAATTTATAGTTAAAATATATTTCGATGAATTAGATTTTTGTCGGAGGGGAGTTTGTAAATTAATTACAGCCAAAGTATTACATTTTATAAAAATGTTTATGGTTTAAAGTCTTTTAAATATTGTGCTTTATATTTCATATTTTTTACACTTCGTTATTATATTGGAACTAGGTAAACCGGGAGTCACGGAATAACAAATTGGGGTTTATACCCGCCTTAATGTTTGATTATATTTAACAGAAGGTTAATTTTGGTTGGCTGATGCAATGATGGTAAAATGATCCTGGAGTGCTTAAAAATCCACTTCTTTTTATCGTATTACGACGGGTAAACTACTATAATTATGTGTGTATGTACTATGTATATTTGTATGTAACATCGAGAAAATTGATACATAGGCAGATGGCGGAGCTATTTGGTCGTGTAATGTCAATTCAATGTTAGTCGTGAGTTCGGTATAACACAATCAAATTACATTGGTCCACTGCTTTGGTACTATTAAGATCAAAATATAAAGCTTAGATTTTGGATTGAATGAAAATAAAGCTTAGATCATCATATTCATCAAAAGCTTAGATTTTGATAAAATTATCCTATTCAATTGTTTTTTTGGAAGTTTAAATGTTAATAAATTATTATTACCTATAAACAAAATTTCTAATAGATTACAAGAGATAAAATTACCTACTATCTTAAGGAAATTTTGAATTTTCTTTTAGGAAGTCATCACCAGAATCCACGGTAAATTTTACCAGTGTCGAAAACTTGCACGGAAACAGAAGTGTCAGTCATGTTTATAAGGTTTGTTTTGGTCCACTTCTGCCAATCAGGGTTAAGCATAATTTAAAATTATTCATATTTAAACTATTTTATATACTTAAAAAAACTTTAATTTGCAGATCCAAAATAACGGTCGAACGAATTGGGTCGGGGTCGCGTGTAAAATAACTCTACCAAAGGTGAAATACGCGACGTACCAAATATTCTTTGTAAGTACACCTATTTTCTAATTTGGCCTTTGATTTCACGTTGGTCTGTGATGGAAAATTAATAATATTCGTAATATTTACCATGATTACCAATGTGTACATTACATCACTCGATCATGGTGGCAATCATGATTAATAATCATAGCCCAAAATGAAGAGATTTACTATAGGACCGTTTGCACAAAAAAGCGAAAAAGCGATTGATCGATGACAAACGCATCACCGATTGAACTACGAGATAAACCTTTCATTCATGCATGAATGTTGCCCATGTCCTACCAATATATGTTTTTCGTGTCAAGCGGGCAACACGCGTGCGGCCAGGAACACGTTGCCACCCGCATGAGGATTCGCGCGCGTATGAGAAGCTCTCTTAAGCAATATTATAACCAGATTAACTTAAAGACGATTGTAATAAAATCCTACTAAATATTTAAAAAATGCGAAAGTCCGTTGGATAGTTACCTTTTCACGCTCAAACCACTGAGCCGATTTTGCTGTTTGGTATGGTAATAATTTAAATCCCAGGAAAGGACATAGGACGCTTTTTATCCCGCAAAAATGTACGGTTCCTGCACGATAAACCAATTTTGGATCAACGGAGTTACAACTAATTATATTATTATAAAAATAATTATATTATTTACTAGCTGTTGCCGGCGACTTCGACCGGTTAGCATAGTAGATCACATCCCAAGTATTATTTATTGTACAAAAATATTAAATATAGGTACAGGATTGACTTTCCTACGATTTTATTATTTAAAGATGTTCCGCGCGGCTTCGCTTTCGTAATTTAGGAATTGCATGCAAGCGTACATTTTTCAACCAAAAAAAGCCTATGTACCTTCACATGGTCTATTCTTCATGTTTGCCAAATAACATAAAAATTGCTCCAGTAGTTCTTAAGATAATAAGCAATTTCATATAATTTCTTATTACTCTTAGCGTGATAAAATATAGCCTTTCTCGATAAATGGGCTATCTAACACTGAAATAATTTTTCAAATCGGACCAGTAGGTCCTGAGATTAGCGCATTCAAATAAGCCCTTTCATATATTTTCCCCCGTTGTTTCCACATTTTCCTCTATTTCTTTGTTGCTATTAGTCTTAGCGTGATAAAATATAGCTTATAGCCTTCCTCGATAAATGGGCTATCTAACACTGAAAGAATTTTTCAAATCGGGCCAGTAGTTCCTGAGATTAGTGCGTTCAAATAAGCCCTTTCAAATAATTTCCCCCCGTTTTTTCCACATTTTCCTCTATTTCTTCGCTCCTATTAGTCTTAGCGTGATAAAATATAGCCTATAGCCTTCCTCGATAAATGGGCTATCTAACAGTAAAAGAATTTTTTAAATCGGACCAGTAGTTCCTGAGATTAGCGCGTTCAAACAAACAAACAAACTCTGCAGAATTATAATATTAGTATAGATCATTAAATAAATAATATGATTATTCCCGTTTCAACGTTTTTCAGCAAAGCGACGGTACAAATAGGAACTGCCCTATAGACGATGCGACGTGGAGGACTGACGGCTTCATGGGGTCAGAGAGGTCAGGGTCTGTGGTGTGTGACTTAGGTAACGTGTTCAGAGGGAAATTGACGTCCGTGTACGTTAACATCAAAGTAGCACCGCACTTGTTGGGTAAGCAAACAGTACCTTAATCGATACCAATACACAGGGTGTAACAAAAATAAGTGATAATAGTTTAGGTTGTGTACGTGTTCCTTGTAGAGAGTTGTGAAAGTAGCAGCGTTGAAAGACATTTTTTTCACTTTTGTATGGGGAAACTCGTGACGCTCTGGCCCTTGCCCATACAAAAGTGAAAAAAAATGTGGTCTTTCAGCGCTGCTACTTTCACAGTGAACTCTCTACAAGGAACACGTACACACCCTAAAGTATTATCACTTATGTTTGTTACACCCTGTATACAGGATGCAATTAAACCTTCCTGCCAAATTTTGATATATTGATCCTTGTTAAAAATAAAAATACACGTATTTTTTCTTTTATAGTCACTCAGTACTAAAATGTTGAGAAATAGCTTCCGAAAGTTATCCTAAAAAACACTACAATTATTGGAAACGATGCGTCGGCCGCGCGTGACATGCCCCGCGCGCGCGCCTCATCCCGCGCACCCCCTCTCATTCGCCCGCGCCGCGGAGTGACCGTTCTGCAACGATTTTAAATGGGATAAAATATGTCATTGAAAAAAAAATAACACCCAATTTTTTTGGTTAAATGGACTCTCCTAATGATACATAAGCCCTGGAAAAAATTGGCAGGAAGGTTTAATTGCACCCTGTATTATAAATACGAAAGTGTGTATGTCTGTTACTTCTTCAAGTCTGTCCGTTCCATCTTCACGCCCAATGACCGATTTTGCTGAAAGGTATGAAGATACTTTGAGTCCCGGGAAAACACATAGGATACTTTTTATCCCGGAAAAATGTACGGTTACCGCGCGATAAACGAGTTTTGGCGCAACGGAGTTGCGGGCGTCATCTAGTAGGTTATATTACTGCAGTGTTCACCCTAGAGGCAGCACCTGCAACAGCAGACAAAGAGCTTTGATTGATAACGTTTCTGTCAATGTTCTGATATGACTACTTCTGAATTTATAAATAGGCCATATAGGCCGCGGCCTAGGGGCAGCAGCGTCCTAGGAATGCACACAGGGTCCCCGCTACCAAATGTGCAATGTGTGCAATGCACAGGGGCGCCATCCTCTAGGGGCGCCAAATCGCCATCTTTAGGGGCGCCAAAACAAAGGACCCAAAAAAATTGCCTTAAAGGGCGCCAAAATCCTTTTTTTGCACACAGGCGCCAGTAGCCCTTACGGGGGCCCTGAACGCGGAGATTTTGTACAGGGGGCAGCGGAAACAAAGTGGCCTACACTCATAAAAATATGTAAATTCGGCACTGGATATGACTTGCTTAGCATATCGGATTTTGGTCGGATTGTTTACTGTATGTGCTAGTAGCGCCCTCTACTGCGAGCTTTGCGTTATCTTAAATTGCACTATCAATATGAAATCATTTCAGGTCTGGTGAAGAAGACAAATGAAACTCGGACGCTAACAACAAGTCTACAGTTGGTACTAAAAGGTGATATAGTACCAGATGTTTTCCAAAGGTAAGATTATCTCCAAATTCCTCTTAACCCGGCGAGAATGTGGTGAAAAAAAGTTACGCGAAGAATGTGGCAGGGTAAATTATACCCTTATGTAAAAATTCAAACTGTGATGTAAATTATAGCTGTATTATATAATATTTTCTATTTTATTCAATTTTAGTATATCCTTTATGATATTAAATAAAAAAATATTGTATATTTATATGTATACTTATTAATTTCACCAAAAACAAAAAATATAGGTTTAACAATCAACAAAAAGCATTGACTTCGAAAACTAAAAGAAAACATAAAGTAACTTCTTATTTTTTAGATTATATCACTTTTCACGTATAAGTAATGAGGTATTCTTATAAAAAAAATTAAATCAACTAAATATTAATTAGTCATAATTAAAATTTGTTTAGTCTTGAACATTGTGCTACTATATAGCCAAAAATATTGAGTGTGTCATACAATACGGCTTTTTTACAGTGCTTACAATCATATTTAGTCTTTTAATATTTCTTATAGGGACTGTCACGACGTCTGACAGTTCTTCCAGGAATATTTCTTGATGCTGAAGTTGAGGGTTCAGACCCAACTTTAGAGTCAGATTCGTCGAAAAAATCATTTAAAACTAATTTTATCATAAAATCAATACGTTCGTCACTTATTTTGAAAAAAAAACAAAGTGAAATTAATACTTAAAAGCCATATAAATTACACAAAATAAAATTAAAAATACATACAGCAGCTATGTGGCAGGGTAAAATTTACCCGAAGTAGGTTAGGAAGCCTATAACTTCCGAGCAGGTACGCGAAATACTAGGATAATGCCACTAATACCCTTCGCACTCCCCTTGTCTGCAGGCTCTACAGAAAGTCCCGTTGTTACTTAGCGCGAAATAAAAAACTACGCGCGTTTAAGTGATGGGCAGGGTGTAAAATACCCTGCCACATTCTCGCCGGGTTAAAATCGAAGCTTATATTGTCTATGAACGTTTTGAGCGACTTAAATATTTAATTAAAAAGCTAGACGTGTGATTGAATGGCGTTATTCAGTCAAAGGGCTCGCTGTTTGATTGAACGGCTATTTAAACCAGTTGCCTGCGACATCTATACCGCTTTTGATGGGTATAGTCCAGGGATCAGGGATGGCGAACCTTTTCGTTCAAAGTGCCATTTTTCTAAAGAAATCTTAGTGGGATCACAGACGGTTCTGATAATATTATTTTCCTCTGTGATTCCAATGCATATTTAGAGATTTGGTAAACCGGTGTGTATCTAATAGAGTCTTTGTCTGTCTGTCTGTTACCTCTTCACGCCCAAATCGCCCGCGCCGGTCTGATTTTGCTGAAATTAGGTACCTACCTACATGTAGGTAATTAGTAGGAAATTATACCGTTTCCGGAACAAAAATATCGTTTGTCCTTCCCATGGACCATTAAGTCTTGGATGCTTTTCGTCACGGAAAAATGTACACGTGTTCACGCGCGATAAACGAGTTTTGGCGCATCGGAGTTGCGTCTTCTGGTCAAAAAATAAAAGTATTTATTTTCCAGTGTGACTACGACGTTTCAACTGAAGTACGCGACAGTGGCTCTGTGGATAATCATAGCGTCAGTGATCGTGGGCCTGCTCCTGCTGTTGCTTATTGCGTATGCCCTGTACGAGGTGAGGAACTGGTCCTTTAGCCAAGACCTTTTTTATCGCTTTGTTATAGAATCTCCGATCAAAATGCATGGAATTGGCGTAAGCGTTCGATAATACGAACGAAGTTAGATTGTGTAATGTCAATTCCATACATTATGTTCGGCGATTTTATTAAGAAGTGAAGAAAATGCCTTGGCTAGAGGTTCTTTTCTGTTGCGAGTACTTTAATCGAAACGACATTCGAGGTTTGAGAATCGCGTCAGTGAATTGTAGGCCGGTATAAATAGTACTCAAGATGCATCTCTGTCTTAAGGCGCTATATTGAAAAAACTGTCCTTTTTGACATAATACTATAGGACCCTCAGAAATGTTACAAATCTGGTAATGAGATATACATATCTTCATAGCCTTATCTAGGTTTGAGAAGAACTAGAAACACGATTAGTGTATTTTGCCTCGATACATTTAATTTTCGAAATGACCTCTTAAAAATACGAAATTTGAAGATTATTTTTAAACGAAAATAGATGTATTGTAGGAAATTAGTCTAATTGATAGACACCTTTGCAACTCAAAATCGTATAGAAGCATTTTGCTTAAATGCTCGTAGTTATTTTTTAAATGATTATAATTACGTTTTTTCGCATGTTTTCCGAACGAGACGATAGCTTCTGGCCGCAGCGTATTCACGACTTTATAGTCATACAAATTAAGTATAAAATTGCCCTTGCGGTAAAATTACTTGCGATATAGCGCCTTAAGACACGGTTCAGGCTCTGTGATTGGCTGTAAAAATTTGGACCAATCATAGAGCCAAACCACGTCTTGAGACCGGGTCGCATCTTAAGTACTGACTATTTATACCGGCCGTAGAATATTTTCACTTTTTTTTCAGTGTGGATTCTTGCGGCGACAGAAGAAGGCACGGCTTCAGCGGCTACGGAGATCTGTCTACAGACAGTCCGTGGTAATCCATACTTAATACTAATATTATAAATGCGAAAGTGTGTCTGTCGAGTATCTATCGATTTTTATCAAATTTTGTATGTACCATCGAAGAAATTGATTCTTAGGCAATTGACAGACCAACGTCATTTGGTCGGCTTATGTCAATTCAATGTTAATTATGATCTGTCGGCTGGGTTTGACGTAACGCGACCAAGCGACGTAGGTCCCCCATCTGCCTAGGAATCAACTTCTCTGATAGTACTTTTCATTTTCTTGGTAAAAATTACGGTTCCCGCTCGTTAAGCGGATAAGTCATTATAACTTCATCTATTTTGATATAATGCAAAAAAATGGTGTGGAAATATCTTCGATTGAGTTAATTAAATCATCATAATATCATCATATCATATCATAATATTATTTTTTAATTAAATAATAATATTTGACAATTTACCAAATTAAGGCACTATAGAAAATTACAACTTAACTTTAAAATAAATTTTATCAATTCTGTACTTCAGTAAATTGAAGATTTTTTTTTATATATTATACGTAGGAGAGCCATGCTTCGGCACGAATGGGCCGGCTCGACCGGAGAAACACCACGTTCTCACAGAAAACCGGCGTGAAACAGCGCTTGCGCTGTGTTTCGCCGAGTGAGTGAGTTTACCGGAGGCCCAATCCCCAAACCTATTCCCTTCCCTACTCTCCCCTATTACCCTATTCCCTCTTAAAAGGCCGGCAACGCACTTGCAGCTCTTCTGATGCTGCGAGTGTCTATGTGCGACGGAAGTTGCTTTCCATCAGGTGACCCGTTTGCTCGTTTGCCCCCTTATTTCATTAAAAAAATCCACCCTGACATAGTGTACGTTTCTATATAACCTAAGCAGCAATAAGCAGTGCCGAATTCATATATTTTTTTTATGAGTGTAGGGCACTTTATGCCTGCCGCCCCGCACTTTACAGCGCACTTTATAACGGCCTATTTATAAATCCGGGCCTGGCAATAAAGTAGTTAGGTATAAGACGTTTAAAATACAAGATGAGTGTCTGTTTACTAGTTTCTGGGTTTTCCCTGGGATCAGACTGACTGTTGTCGCTAATCCGAAACTAGGTTTTATAAACATGTGCTGCCACCTACATTAAGTTAAATGAAATAATACTGACATAGAATAGGATATACCTTAGTACTTCAAAAATACCATTAAAACACCGAAGCACGAAAATCCCCAGTGTGAACACAACCTTCCGTTTCGTAACGTAATGAAAAACGTAACTAAACCGAGGCATGTCGAGAAATAAATAACCTTGATTAACGGCCGTTCCCAATATTCAATCTATCTCTGGTTTGACATACTACCGATCGCAGCTAGCACTGAATTGACATAAAATATATTATGTCTCTAATGTCTAATGAGAGCTATTCCTATCTCTAGTAGGGCAAAACCAGAGATAGATCAAATATTGGGAACGGCCATAAATGACACTCTTTGAGCGATTGCACGTTCCCCAAAGTTATGTCAATTAATATTTTAACTAAAACCGTAAAGATAAAGGACAATGGTCTATGCTGACCCACTACAAGCAAGTTGCGTGTGTACGGTAAATTATACGGCTATTGCTGAACCAAAGATTTCCTTTGGTAGGATTGGTCCTTATGGCCCAAGGACGGATTTAAGATGTGGAGCCACCGCGATTTTTGATGTATTTTTTTTTTAATTTTAGCAGCTTCTGCTCTGGAGGAAAATAGAGTCTCAATCTGTATAGAGGCATTAATTATGGTACTATTCCAAGTTCGGTACCATATTCGGGTGACTTAAGAATGCTTAATTCATTTTAGGACTCATATTTGCACGATAAAGATTTTAAACAACGCAAAAAGAAGAAAAAGAAGAAGCATTATTTAAACGCGCTAATCGTAGTATGAGTTAGTAATTACTGGTCCGATTTGAAAAATTCTCTCAGTGTTAGATAGCCCATTTATCAAGAAAGGCTATAGGCTATATTTTATTTCGCTAAGACTAATAATAAGCGAAGAAATAGAGGAAAATGTCTAATTTACGCGGGCGTAGCAGCGCGGAACGTCTAGTAATATTATAAAGCTGAAGAGTTTGTTTGTTTGAACGCGCTAATCTCAGGAGCTACTCATCCGATTTGAAAGAATATTTCAGTGTTTGATAGCCTATTTATCGAGAAAGGCTATATTTTATCACGCTAAGACCAATACGAGCAAAGATACAGAGGAAAGTATGAAACTCAGACCAATAAAAAAAGAAAGACGGAGTATTTACAGGTAATGGGATGAAGTCGCTGTCGATCAATGTGTGCGTCACGCCTAGCATAAATACGCTAGGCGTGCGCTTGTGTGCAAAAAAATAATGTTGCCAACTCAGGGTTTCAGATTGTCAAACTCCCATCCTGTTGCAGTCTTATTAAACTACTAAGTAATGACTACAAAAGTTGCTATCAAACTAGATTGTTAATCATCATTCATTAGTAATTGCTGAAAAAAGTAAATACTTAAATATCTATATCTAATAAATTATGTGTTTCAACTAAGAACAGACAGACAGACAGACATACATACAGACAAAAATTGTAAAGAATGTTGTTTGGTGTATGCAGTATGTATCGTATACAGATTAATATGCAAATAGTAAAAAAATCTTTCAATACTACAAACAGACACTCCAATTTTATTTATATTAATAGATTTTAAATGAATAACGAATTTTAGGTTAAAAATAAACATTTGTCAGGATAATACAGCACGTTACCCTATTATGGGGAAAAATATCTTGCGACCAGCATGCAGCACTGGTTGAGGTTCTGTGTTTCGAGACTCCCGAGACAATTTTTAAAACTAATAAATTAAATTGGTTATTTCGGTGGTAATACATAAATATTCAACTAATTACTTGTGAAACGTAATCCCACAAGGTTTCTTTTGAGCACAAGAATTGTTTTTGCACCATTTAACGATGCAGGACGGCATATTTTGATATTTCTTGACACAGATGAAAACGACATGCGCCGTCACTCGTTGAAACCGGAATGGCGGGCGGCCGGCTTCCTATGGCCGTATCGGCTTCCTATTGCCTGCCTCACCGCGTAGCATGGATGGCTCTGTCTATCTTTTTTTATTGGTCTGAGGTATGAAAATAAAGCTTAAGAGTTTGTTGGTTAGTTTGTCTGTTTGAACGCGCTTATCTCAAGAACTACTGGCCTGATTTGAAAAAATCTTTTAGTGTTTGATAGCTTATTTATCGAGGAAGGTTATAAGCTATATTTTATTACGCTAAGACCAATAAGAGCAAAGATACAGAGGAAAATGTAAAAAAACGGGGAAAATTATTTTAAAGGGCTAATATCTCAATAGTTGACTACGTGAGACATGGGTTATTAATTTGTGAAAAATATACGATTTCCGTGATATTCAGATTTACGCGGACGAAGCCGATCGGAACGTCTAGTATTATTAATATGTTTATTGCTCCATTCATCACCATGTCTTTGGCATGCAGAATAATGCGGCTATCAGCCTCCTTATATTAATTAAGCCCTGTCAACAGCGTTTTCGTTAGTTGAAAATCATATATTCTAAATTGTTTATTTTATTTTTACTATCTTTTATCTAAATATTATTCCAAAATTGGCATTTAAACATTCGATTCAATACCAAACTCGACTATATACCTATATCCCACGCAGTTGTTTACCTCATACCTTGTTAAAGCTAAACCCCCCCCCCCCCCCTCCCCCACCTATGAAATATTTAGGTGGCTCCACATCGTAAGCCCATCTTAGTGATATAAAGATCAATCCTACCAAAGGAAATCTTTGGTTCAGCAAAAGCCGTATTCCTCGTTTTTTTGTCTTGTACGCACACGACTACTAAAGTGTATGCTGGCGGACAATTTCCAAGAGTGGTGCGCAATGGCGTGGCCTGCAGTGGGCCATCGTGGACCATTGTGTACTGGCTACTTAATCTATAAAAATGGATTTTCAATTGTGTTAGTAACGCTAAAACTCGAAAACGGCTGAACGGATTGGGCCAATTTTAGTCTTAAAATATTCGTAGAAGTCTAGGGAAAGTTTTAAAGTGACACGAAGTTCACCGGTACACCGGACAACTAGTATTTATTATAATTATTACTTTTCAGGTTAGGTCCAGGCATCGATCTCGGAGCGCGACAGGAGATTCTGCTAACCTGGTCTCAGATGAGCAGCCCCAGAATGAACAAGAACAAACCGCAGAATAAACAATAAGATCAATTATTATTATTACTAAGTTTACTTTTACATTAAAAATTTTCGGTTTTCGATTCACATCGCTTTTATTTATCTAAGACTAGCTGTTGCCTACAGGCTGCAACTTCATTACAACACATTATAACAAAGATATTGATTCATTTTCGCAGTTTTTCCACATTTTCCTTTGATTATTTGCTCCTATTGGTAGCAGCGTGATGTATAGCGTGACGTATAATCTATACATATTATAAAACAAAGTCGTTTTTTCCCTCATGTCCCTTTGTTCCCTTTAATTTTTAAAACTACGCAACGGGTTTTGATGATTCTTTCAGTGTTAGATAGCCCATTTATCGAGGATGGCTTACAGGCTATATTTTATCATACTTAGGGCCTGTTTCACCGCTTCCTGATAAGGTGCCCGATAGGCTTATTTGACAGATTCCCCATACTCTATGTGTCAAGTTAAGTGGCGGATAGTCTTATCAGGAAGCGGTAAAACAGGCCCTAAGACTAATGGCGCATTTTCACTGGTCGCATGCGGGCTGCGGGAGATTTCTGAAATGCATGACCAATCAAAATGCGCCATTAGTTGTCATAGACTCCCCGTATGCTGTATACCGCACGAGTTAACGACTAATGAAAATGCGCCCTAATAGGAGAATGTGGAAAAAAAACGGGGGAAATTATATTTTGAAAGGGCTTTTCGCGCGAACTACTTGGCACAGATACGAAGTAGATCACGTGAAGGATCATAGGCTATCGATTTTAATATTTTTTTCAGTGGCTATATATTTTATGCCCGTACGACGCCGGGGCGGGTCGCTAGTATAGTCTAAACTCTAAAGCCTTCCTCGATAAAAACTACCTAACTATTCAACATAAAAATAATTTTTGAACTCGCACCAGTGTTTCATGAGATTAGCGCGTTTAAACAATCAAACTCTTCAGCTTTATGATATTAGTATATAATACTAGCTGTCCCGGCAAACGTTGTTTTGCCATATAAATAATTTTTGGTATGAAAAATAGATGTTGGCCGATTCTCAGACCTACTCAATATGCTCACAAAATTTCATGAGAATCGGTCAAGCCGTTTCGGAGGAGTATGGCAACGAAAACTGTGACACGAGAATTTTATATATTAGATATACTATAATATATAGATTTGGATATTAGCTTTGGATTGATGTATAGGCAGTATAGGCTATGGCCTATAGGCGGCAGGGTTCTATGGCGTCCTAGGATGGTGCCAGAGTTCGTACATAGGGGCGCCCAAATTATATATAAATATAATTATATATGTAATGAGTCGTGACAAACACAAATATTATTGTGAAGTGAATAGGCGAAGAGTCGCGGGTTGCAATTATTAGTAGTAACGACCGTACAGCATGTAAGGCCACGTTTCTTGGAAGGCCAACTATTGAAAAGTCGTAGTTATCGTCATGGTAAGATATATTTCTTCTGCTAAACACTTAGATCCATCAAATTTAAGGCCACTTTTTGGCCTTATAAAGAACAGGCCCATAAGAAGGCCATTTTAGATTTAAAATTTTTTTGATTGCATTATAAAACTCATTGGCAATTAGTTAATAAGGTGTCAATGTGATACTCATTACTACTATTTTTAAAGAATTTCCATGAATATATTATCTATTCTTAGTTATAAGATGATGTTCAAGCAATGTTCGTTATAGTTTTTTTAGATGATATAAATATATTGAGCATTTAATGTGTTGCTTAATTGAAAGAAATTATAATGTCGTTTTAGTAAAAGCAAATAAATAAATACTTGTAACTCTATTTTCAAATTAAACGACTAATATATAATATTGGCCTTGTTTGGAGATGTGTTCCTTGCAAGGCCATTTACAAAGAGCTTAACAAAACTTAAGTTTATTAAATGGCTACGTTCTGTACTGTAATACTTCCTATATTATCTGTTTGCCAGTTATTGGAAACATCTTAACGCTATTTAAGCTAGGTTAAAAAGTAATTTATAATAATATGATACCTGATAAAACAGAGCATTTCTTGATAATTTGTTTCCTTAACTTATTTAGTTAGTTAACGAATAAAAAGTATTTTCCCGTTAGGGTGGCCTTACATGGTACAGGGTCCTTACGTTAATAAAACATTCTTTGAACTCTTCTTATCAAATGCTCGAATATAATATATAAAACAACTCGTACGAGTCGAACGACGGACACGGATCAGAGCAAAGCTACATATTGGTTTAACAACTCGTACGACGGACACGAATTAGAGCAAAGCTACATATTGGTTTAAAATGTTGTTCAAGAAATGTCTAGATTGCGTGGAAATTATTTTAATTTATTTATCCCTTATTATTGGTAAGTACTTCTACCAGTTAGTATTCGCTTATCAGAAAGTATAGAATTTTGTCACGTCGCGTTGTACAAGGCTGTCTTCCTCTTTCAAAAATATCTGATAAGTTAACTTTAAGTTACAAGTCTGCTGTCTCCTCTTTCGAGCGATATTTCAATAAGGGCAGCCTAAGGGCCGGGACACAAAAACACGGCACGGCGCCGTACGGCGTCGTAAGACGTCGCGTCGTAGAAACTCATCTTGAATTTCTATGTGACTTTCTACGGCACGACGTCGTACGACGCCGTGCCGTGGTTTTTTACGACGCGCGGCGTGAATTCTCACGACGCGGCACCGTACGGCGCCGTGCCGTGTTTTTGTGTCCCGGCCCTTATACTTTAGAATATATTTTAATTATACACCTCACATACAGGCGCAGGCGCACAGTTTCGGACGGATTACACATACAGCAAGCATACTAATGCGTACTATAAGTTCCACATAGAGAGCGCGTCGAATGCCCGAGCCTCGGACGTCTGCGAGGCAGAGGGCTCCAAGCTCATGGTGGTGACGTCACCAAGAGACCTGGATATAGCCCATGGCATGCTGAAGGCTTACCCCGACCTAGACGGCACAGCCTGGATCGCCACCGACGGGGAAGAACATCCTGACGAAAGCGAAGACTATTATAGTGATTATGACAGTGATGAACCTGAACCGCTATTGACATTTATATCTCAAGCACGTGAGTTAATCCCTTTAAGGCTGGCCGCATAAATACGTTTTCCGTATGCGATTTCCGAATTCGTTTTCCGTATTCGTAAATTCGAATGTATAAAATCAGTAGAAAATACATTAGTTGCTGCACACGTTTCAAGTGTCAGGCGGCGTCTTCGCGCGTGAAAAAAAGAACGTTTGCGCTAATCTCACGGCTGGCCGCATACGCACTTTATCTGTATTCGTTTTCCTAATGCGGAATTTCGATTCAGAATTCCGTGAGACCAGCGCACACGTTCGTCTTAAAACGTACGTGCGGAATTTGTTCCGTTCGGGAGAAAGCGAACGTGTGCGCCATTAATATATTTTCTACAGATTCCATGCATTCGGAATTCCGAATATTGTGTGTGTGACCAGCCTAAAAGTTCCGAAACTCGACGGTATCGGGTATACTGGCTGGAGATTTCATTAGCCACTGAAACGAGGTGACACAAAATTACATTAGCTGGCTACCGGTAGCAGTTTTGATTGAAGTATTTTGTTGCCCCTCTCATTTTTTATATTTACAAATGACTAGGCACGATATTATATTGACAAAAAAACAATAATAATAATTAATCTATAGTAACTGTTGTTAATGGGTGCACCGTAAATGCGTTGCAAAGAAAGTGTTTTTGAAAAGCAATAGAATCGCTTTTTTTACCTTGAAGCTGATCTTGCTAAGCGCAGTAAATTTATTGGATATAAGAGCAATAGCGTACTAGCGGCTATGCCACAGCGGCCAGGTCGCGGCAGCCGCGCCGTCGCGTCAAGATAGATATTAGATACCTTAGGGCCGGGACACAAAAACACGGCACGACGTCGTACGGCGCCGTGTCGTGGGAATCCACGACGCGCGTCGTAAAAAACCACGACACGGCGTCGTACGACGTCGCGTCGTAGAAACTCATCTTTGAATTTCTACGTGAGTAGAAATTCAAAGATTACACGTTATTTTACGTGGAAATTCAAAGATGAGTTTCTACGGCGCGGTGTCGTACGACGCCGTGTAGTGGTTTTTTACGACGCGCGTCGTGGATTCCCACGACACGGCGCCGTACGACGTCGTGCCGTGTTTTTGTGTCCCGGCCCTTATAGGCTTAATATGAAACGTGGTGGGCGCGCACCTGGCCGCACGTGGCCGTGCGCGCATGGTCTATGGCGATTTCACAATATCTCGATGCCGCTTTTGTGCTATTGCTCTAAAAGACATTCCTCGCATGTCGCAACGCAGCTGCGGTGGAAATGAAGCTATTCATAAATTCTTTATCTGTATACAACTCTTTCTTATCTACAGCACACACTTTACTTTTCAGACATTATGAGTGGCACCAAGTGTAATGTTCTGTCGAGGGACGGGCGGGTAGGGACTGGTCACTGCACCACCCACCATCCGTTTGTCTGCAAAATTGACGCTAGCGACGTTCACTATGACCCATACTGCAAGATCTACGTTAAAGGTATCGTCGTAATAGCACGTGTTACTAAGGGCGGGTTGCACCAACTTACTTTAACTGTATACTTTAGCTATAACTACAGTGCGAAATGTCAAATCTTTGGTTGACCCAGTTTCACCAACGACTGTTAAAGTTAACGTTCGAATTAGTATTTCGTTTTTTATATATGTAAATGAAAGAGAAGACATGACATTTTAACAAGCTGTTAACACTAACGACGTTGGTGAAATTGGGGCTAAGGACGCCATATTTAACGATAACCATAACCGCTCATACTTTAATATTGAAATTTTTTCGTGAAAATTTACTATGGCTCAAAGTGTTGTTATAACAAATATTTTTCCAGTCGATTTTTACGGATAATTCAATTTTTTATAGACTCACGGCCGAATACTGGAACGTCACTCAAATGCATTAATCAGTTGAAGGGCATTTAAATGTAAGCGTTTCCCATATTTAAGTGATATACACAAACGCCACTCAGACAATTTCTTGTGGTACTCACGTAAGTAGCCCTGTGAGTAGCCGTCAAATATTTACATCATGGCAACATTTACAGCATTACATTTTACGCTAGATCTAACTTGATCGTACAAATAAAAAGTTCACTAAAAATCATTTAATTGCCGTTTACTATAAGTTTTCATTAAATTTATTTAAATTAATTAAAGACATGACAATTTTTAACATTATTTTCTGATTAATTACAATAGAAAATCCGAAATCGACTTTAAAGTTTAAAACAATGCAACCATACGTAGAATGGAACGATCTTTTGAGTGACAACTGACAATTGACATGTTTGAAAACCGACCGATTGACATTATCAAAAAGAAGAAGAAGACCGACCGTAGTGATTAGGTATATTCTCTTTGTGGAAAACATTTTGATAATATTATAATAAGGAGACAAAAAAGAAACATGGTTGTAATTATACTACCTCGGAAAAGGATATTATGCTAATAGTTTAAAAGTGAGTTACAAGTAACATTAATATCAATATAGGTACTATTTTCATGAAAATGTAGTTGTGTATTGTAAAACGTAAATGCATCGTTGTATTTTTTAAACGCATTGAGCATTTATTTCGACGGCGACTCGCGGTCGGCCTTTCATGGTCAGAAAGACTAGATAGCGACGATAAAGACATTATTTTAACATTATACACACACTTTTTACCGTAATTATAGATTTAAGAGACCTCTTGACCACTCTTAAATGCAAGTGACGCTTAAATCAGTTTGACAGATCATTTGACAGCTAAAAAAAGTTGAGTAACCATCGAGTATACGAATTTTTTTGCTAAGTGCTGCTCATGTGGAGCCTGAGTACAACTTATTTGGAGGTCCACTTAAAACTAACTGGAAGTTAAAATTTGCGTTGGAGAATACGAAATTTTCGTATAAGTTGTACTCAAAAAATTAAGCAGCATTTATATATTTGAGAGACGTTCCAGTATTCGGGCGTTAATCCCATTAATTGTAGCTTAAAAAAATAAACGCAACAGACATCTGTCAAAATGTGTGGTCAAAGTTAAGATTAAAGTTAAGTTAGCTTTAACTATAACCATAACTTTGACCATAACTATAACCACGCCTCTAGTGCAATCCACTCTAAATAGTTACTACGTAAGTAAAAATTTCTGAAAATGAATAGATGTTTGCTTCTCTTTGTCACATTAACTCACCTAGACGTTAAACTTTGTTTTAAAGTAACGAAGAGTTAAGGTGAGAAAATTAAGGATGTTATCGAGAAAATTATGGGTTGACTTTATTTTGTGACCATTTCAGGCTACCGATACTTTGATGCCCAGAAAAGTTGCTACAAAGTACCCAAGTATGCTGCCTCGTGGAACGAAGCGTACAGCTACTGCCAGGCTGAGGGAGGGCATTTGGTGGTAGTCAACTCCGTAGCCGAGCAGCAGGTTGTCAGAAACCTGACGAAGGCCGCTAGGGTTGCAGGCAGTGAAGTGTCCTCGTTCTACTTTGTCGGAGTACGAGCTCAGAAACCAAAGGAAGGCGGGACTCCAGACTTCAGGACAATATTAAGTAAGAAATTTACATCCAAAATCTCTAATAAATATAAGTACCTAATGCACCAATTGTGATAGTAACTATCAATGTACTATCAGAGAAGTTGATTCATAGGCAGATGAAGGGCCTACGTATAGATCCGATTTATAAAATTGTAACTTTTTTCTTTTAGGCTCCTTACAGAGGAACAGCAATAATTGTCGACGGCACGCGCCGACGGCTGCAGTTGTATCTGCCGCTGGCAAATTCGTCTGCTATAATCCTTATGTTTCTGACACTTTTTTCAGACCAAACTTTACCGGAAGCAGGGTTTAACGAGTGGTGTACGGACGAGCCCAACAACAGTGACGGTAACCAGTACTGCGGGACCATACTCACTTTTGACGGAAAATATAACGACGAGGACTGCACCAAGACTCTGGGCTTCGTATGTGAAAAGGAGGTTTAGAAGCCCAACCCATCGGAATTTTGAAGAGTTAGCCATAATTCCAGAAGTTTTTTTTTTTTATAAGATTGTATCATGTAAGCTAAATCAACTATCACAGAAATGTATTGATAGGCATATGCACCATACGGTGGATCTGCGTAATTTGGTTGGGTTGTGACGCAGATTACGGCTATAATTGAGCCAATTGTGGCTGCGTTTCCACCAGAGCTGTGTTGCGAGGAATGTGTTTTGTGTAAATTAAGATCAAATAGAATCACTGCGCTGATCGAGATCAGGCTAATGAATCAATTCTATTGGTTGGTTCTTCGCAGTATCTTCGCAACGCAGCGTCTAATACGTAGATTAGACGATCAATTTTTTCATCAATCTGACTGACGGAATATTGATGGTTATAAAAAGTTCGATCAATCCATCAATCCGTGGATAACGATCAAATTTTCGTCAATATTTACCGGATCGATGAAAATTTGACCGTCTATCCTGTGTCTATGAAAACGGCTACGTTTAGAGGAGATTGGTGAAATAAAACCCATGTTTAATTATGCCGTTTATTCTTACAATGACTGGCTGAGTTGTTAGCCACTATGCCTCCGCTACGCTACCTGCCGCACGGATATTACAACCGCCACGTCCATTACAATGTTTTATTATTATGTACACAAAACTGACACAAAATTAGTGAAAAATATTAAGCAATATAAAACCGAAGCCAATTTGTGCCAATCTGGGTTATAGTAATCGTGGATTCCTTCCGTTGTTTCTTTTGGCAATAGATTTACAATAAATAAGGCATACTGGCGCAATAGGGTACAAAAGTTATCAATGTAGTTTTCGATTTAGGAAAAAATTTAAAACATGTAGACTGGTCGAATGTCTTTAGTCTGTGCTCGACACTCGTCTTCGTCATCGTCGGTATGACGTCATCAAATCAGATCTATAGATATTTTGACCAGTCTGTCAACTATCGACTATAGATCAGTTAACTAAAGCTGGCACGTTCACAGTGCTCACACTCATGCAATTTCACTATACAGTATGTTCGCTGTATTTATAAACAGTAGCATAAGAAAAACAATAACTGTCCCCTTCTCGCTCATAAGATAGACCGCGCGCGAGAGAGACGGGCAGACTTTTTATGATGCGTATGCAGTACGACGTCACGCCACGCGCTTATTCACAGACACTACACAAGCGCAATGTTTAAATGTCAACATCGTGCCAGCTCTTGTTAACTGACCTGTAGCAGACTAAGGTGGACTTTAGCTCAGTAATGAGTCGTCTTCTATTACCTTCGACTGTTGTTTTTAAAATACACATTTCTAATAGAAGTCATGAGTATAGATTTGGACTGTTTTTAAGCTGTATTATTCGTGCGACGTACAATATAACATTACATTTGGCAGTCCGCAAGGTAAAATGCAAGTGACGCCGCGAACACGTATCAAATATATTTACACCGAGCGTTCGCGCGGCCGTACTATGACAGTCGCAAAGCAAACTAAGCCCCGATAGACGATGGAACTGTACAGTTTAGCCTCAGTTATCAAATGTTATGCTGTTGAGTGTGTGATGTTTTTGAAAACACACAGACAAGGTTTAAGCGCCATTAGCGCATTTCTACTCTCTTAATCTATCTGAAATTAAGCTTATGTGTGCGTGCACCTGATTTCGGTCTTTAGTTTTAGTATGTCTCTACTGTATTTTACATAAACTGTGTAACATACACAATACAGTTTAACTGCATTTATCGTGGTCTACATTATCTGTTCTGCGGCCGAACTGTGCAGTTCCATCGTGTGGGGTAAGTTATAAGTGGGTTACGATAATACAGCCATTTCGTTAAATCTAAATGAAAAACTTAGAAACGCTATCAGTGCGGCCTACTATGTACAATGGTAAAGTAAAATTAACACGGATACCGCAACATGTTACAGGCAGTATAATAACATCGGTAAACATGGAACTTTGCAGTTTTATTATGACAGGGTTTTTATCATCCGATATCGCACCGATATCGCCGCAATAATACTAACGCAAGAGAAAGCAAATATTACATCTAAAATTAGACGATCAAGTTTCTAGCTATTGTATATTTAAGCATTTTTTACATATTGTTGCAGTACCCTTACATTTTTTTGTTTTTCAAATAATATTTTTTTATTAGAACACAAAATTAAACTAAGGTCTTTACATTAAGTATGTACATGGACTCCGTTATGTGCCTCCGAATTCGAGTGTGCTTATTCTAAGTTGACTCGTCTTACCATAGAGAAAGTAAGGGAACTTATACTAGTGTGCTAAGTCTTACGAACAATACGAGATCTCTGAAAGTCTGGAAACTCAACATTTACAAAAAAAGCATTAATTTTTGGGACGTTGTCGTTTATATACATGTTATGAAAATTCTAAATATTGATTCTTGTCTATTTCGATATGAATACTACAAGACACTGTAACACATTTTAGCGCACTGCGCCAGTTTGAATTATAACTAATCGTTAAAAAATCAGGCCTTCTCTTTCATAAATACGAAGAACGAGAAAGAACATGTTATTCAATTAATCATTCAAGCCCCATATGAGTACCGATGATCGCGACAACAATAGAATACAATAGCATTTCCAAGAATCCCTGAACGAAGGATTAACGATTAATTTAATCCAGATTGGCACAGGAAGCCTTACTGTGCTTATTTAGTATGTTTCTTGTTGTAGTACTCATACATTTGAACTATTTTACAAGTTGCGTCACGACGAGCGACGAGGGACATCCAATAATTACGCCTAACGGATCACAGTGACAGTTTTCTGAGTTAAGGCAAGGTGGGGTCTGTCAAGCCCGGCTCATATTCCATACAAGTATTCACTAAAAATAATATAAGCCTTCCTATTTTATCAAGCGAAGGAATTATATTTTGAACACAATAAAATAAGTATTACACATTTTTTTAACTAGTCATAACCATATTTACCCAAAATTAAACTAACACTGCAACACAAGATTTGCAAACTTGTATGAAATATTAAGCGGGATTTTTTGTACAATATTAGCCTGTGTAGTGTACTATTGGGTATTGGTGTATTTTATACCTAAAATAAAACCTACATAAACGAGCGAGACAGCTGAATACAATTGAGTATCAAAACTACTTTAGCTGTTACCCAGGTTAAGGTCTGGTCACACTCGGACTAAAACTAGTACAGTCAGCATAAAAATATTTACAAGTATCTAAAACTATCGGGACTAAAACTATCCCCAACAGTACACGACCAGGCGCCTACGTGCGGACTTACAAACGGCCTATATCCCATACTATAATTACTCTACTTATTTACATTTTTTTTTTTTTTACTTTTATATAGCTTTGAACTACCGTTAAGGCTACGTCTGACACGCACACTGTTTCCTATGCTATAGACATGTTAGCGTGCTATAGCTACGACTACAATATGAGACATTAATTTTGAAACATCGACGCGGCGACTAGAAATAAGAAGGGTATCTGTCATGAAACGCGTCCTCAAATGCGTAGAGGGCGCTAAAGTCACTGAGGCGACACTAACGCCACTGTATCTTAGGCTGATTTACCTGTCACGCTGACTGCGCGCGCACCGTCGGCGCTAATGGCCTGAGATGTATGAAATTGTAGGAAGCGTTTTCAATAACGCGTAGCAGTCAGCGCTGATATTTCATACATTTTGGTATCGGCGCTGACGGTCAGCGAGCGGTCATCGTGACAGGAAAATCAGCCTTGAAGAAAGCCCCCATAATTTTAAGGGCACTGGAATCGCTACTACTAGCGCCATGCGGCGACAGAAGGTACTATTTGCCTTTGCGACAGCAGCGCCACTGTAGACACTTTTGGAACTTCTTATTTCTAGTCTCTGCTACACGGCCGAATCACGCACACTAACACACCGGTACAATATCTATAAATGCTCGAATTTAACATGTTTATACTCACTATACGTCACACGGACTCGGCGTGGCTTGGCCATGTCACGTCATGGCCAGGCCACTCCGAGCCCCACTACATTACTGAGATTTAATTGTTCTAATTGGTAAATTATCAATAACCTAACCTAAGTGTTCAGTCGATGTTGATGCTTATGTGTACAGACGGAAAGTGTTGGCACACATATGGAAACGCAATACACGTTGCTAAATTAAAATTATGCGTATTGCAACATTATTGCTCGCTATGACGTACAATCAGGCACACACAAACCTATTCACACCTCCCTACAAGCAAAACAACTATAGCATATCCACTTCGTTGTATAATTAAAGGTGAAAACGAACTACGCGACGCGACACGGCACGACACGTCACGTCACATAGAACTGACGTTTGTTATACGTCAGTTTAACGTTTGTAAAGCTGGAAACAAATTATCGGACGAACATCCGCGGACGTTTTCATTGGATGCGATTTATTTCTATCTGTATAATACAAAATACACTAAACTGTGCACATTGTCTGAGATAAGTCACGGACGCGACCTTGAGCGTTCGGACGTCCGAACAGAATCTGGCTGGCCGGATGTTTTTACATCCGCGGACGTCTGCCATTGACATATAGGATAGGTCTTTGACGTCCGCGGATGAACCGTGCACATTGTTAGCATCAGGCGCGACTTATGCATGCGTCCGATAATTTGTTTCTAGCTAATGTCAATTCTGTGGAAAGTGAAGAATCGAGTAGTGAGATCTCACCTTAACCGTCGTTTACACTCAGTCTGGGAAAAGTATTCTGACTTGTTGTCAAAATATTGTTTATTTACAGAGAACAATCTCTGATAACTGAATGAGTGTAAATGAGCTTGCTACGCATTGAATTATAGTCATTTTACATCCTTTTCTAAAGCAATTTAATGCGCAGCGTCCATTTCTTTCCTTTACAATCCATTTTGAACTCTCTCCGTACATCTAAATGTATACGTTTACAATAAAACTAAGGAACTTAACTAGTTATAGTAAGTAATGAGAATAAATTGGAAATATTTGGTAGCAACGTCATTTTGACTTCTTGTCTAAAGAAACTTACAAGCATTCGTTTTTTTTTTTTCGAAACTAAGCATATTTCAAAATTTCTTGCGAATTTATGAGTATAAATGACGTAAAGTAAAGGAAAAATATTGAGCGGCGGTACATACTATATTGAAAGACGGTACGTACATAATAAGTAATTGTGATAAAACGGTACAGTCAACAAAATATTGTCATTGTCAATTTGTAAAAATTAAAACTAAAAAATTAAGGATTTGTGTTGACTGTACTAATTGTCGAGGCACAAACCGACGACACACAATACTAATAAAAACTTATAATAACTATGTACAGACATTATATAGAAGATATTAAGAAATATTCGCGTTAACATTTAGAATAAAATATGACAAAATTTTAGTCAATTACAATTTAGTGACAAACATTTAAAATAATTATTGAATAAGACATATTTTATACTAAAATTTATTTGAGACAAAATTAATCTTCGCATAGATGGCGATATACAGCATTCCAATTTCAAAATTTCAAAATATTTTCCCAAAGTGCCATTACAATTTTTGAACTTAGCATAAATACATTATGAATGGCCAGCACGCCAGTACATTTTTTTCATTTAAATCAACTTATACTATAGTCTCTAGTTTTGGCCTGTACGGCATTACAATTTTTTAATCAGAATCACACGCACATCATCGCCAAGACGCCATTATTGAGAGACACGGCTTAGGATAAACGTAGATGGCGCCACTTTATGTCGTTAGGTTGGTCACTTTCTATTTTGGGCATTTAGTATTAAATTCGTTTAAGAATAAAAAAAACATTTAAAAATATAATATTTGAATAACTTTTTAATGCCTTTATAGTTTAAACAGATAATTTGAATTTCAAAGCTCAACGGAAAGTGACGGCACTTAATATTATGTCGTTTAAAAAATCTTTGCAACAATGAAGTGCCAAAACTGGAGTGACGTCACTGTTGTTTTTGGGACCGTTCCGTTTCTTTGTCATTTCGTTTATGCATCTTCCCTATGGCTTCCATTTTTACCACGTTTAGTCTGAGCCGTTACACAATGAGGTTTTTTGATATTCGATTTGCCAACAGGTGCCGTCATATAGCATGAGGGTATATCATGTGAAATTGGCATATTAACGTCATAAAATTGGCATATTATATCGTGATACATGACAGCTATATCGTGACACATCACAGTGGTTTGACACGATAGGCTATAGCGGCACTGGTGTCAAATAGAATATTAACAATCCTAATTAAAATTAGAACTAAAAGTCGTCACTCCTTTCTTATCAAGGCCAGGATGCTGGTTACCGGCTACTTGCGGCTGGCGCGTCATTCCCACTGGTGCGGCGACGGCGGCAGCTCCGAGGGGTGCGCGACTGTGGAGCTGCAAGCGGCCGTTAGTCGCGCAACTACCCACACCCACGCTAGCTGCATGTTGGATTTGGTTAGATTAGATCCTCTACAGCAGAACTCAACCTTATACGGGCTACAATCGGTCTGGGCGTCGCGGGCCGCAACCGAAGTTTTATAGCGTTAAAATAATGTTTTCAAGCAATTTATATTAGCAGTTTAAGGCTCAAATTCACCAACAATTGTTAAAGTTAATGCTGGAATGAATATCACGTAACCTCTTTCATTTTTCACATTATGAATGAATGAGAAGACATGACATCTTAACAAGCTGTTAATACTAACATACGTTGGTGAAATAAGGCTTAAAAGTGGAACATTTGTAAAACTTTCAAGACGACTTTGTACTATTGCCGGTGGGCGTGAAATTCTAAATGGTTTAACTTCACGCGGGCCACAGACAAAGTCCCGGTGAGCCGTATGCGGCCCGCGGGCCGCAGGTTGAGTATAGCTGCTCTACAGCTAAATCTAGACTAGCCAGGCTCGGTTTGGACGAGCCATATGAAAGCTATTGGGCCAGCGCTATAGTATTCGATGGACTCCAAATCCAACATACGAGCTATTCGACCATGCATGATAATAAAAGACCTTACAGCAAACCGCATCACAAACTACTTCTACCGTCGACCAAACCCGGAGTCTACGCATGCACTACTGAGACAACCACAGCATTCAGATCGCTATCTCTTTCTAAAGAACGAGACGACAATATAATTTTCATTGTATGATAGAAATATCTACTGATTTTTTGGAAATAAATCTGGATTTTAAATATTTTCGCTTGGTGACTGGATATGCATAAGTAAAGACTGTTCCGCTAGTGTTACAAATCGTGGACATGTTTCCCTATGTTTGACGGGTGATAAACCAATCAGTAACCAGTTGTTAGTAATAAACATTACTAACTACTATTTTTAAATATTACCCTTTATTTAAACGTGCAAAGATACTGAACTATAAAATGTAGCGGGTACAACATTTGGGAGTACAACGGACCGATAATATTCACGATTATCCCCTAAAATATGGATGTCTTTCAACCAGTCACCTATACTACTAAATAACAACCGAATTTATTGCATGCATTGCAACCGAACCGATTGACTATCCAACGATCAACCCTTTTGAAATTACGAACGACAACCGTTCGGAAAGGCAACTTATTTTATATATGGAATACAATATAATATTCTCTATTTTTTCTTTTATATTATGGTCACCCTGTCTTATGACAAGGTGGTCATTTTGTTCACATCATTAAGGTTGTCAAAAGTGCCTTATCGAACGGTGTCCCGCGCTATATCGATGCACAACACAAGTAGAGCGTGCAAATTGCGCTTACGTCGGGTCTAGGCGGCGCATAAAAATATCACGGGCGTTAACAGTAGAATTTTTGCCGCAGTCTTGAAAGGGGAACAGACTTTTGCTTTCGAACTGGTTCTAGGGCTGCCGCAAAAAGAAAAAAGCAGGTTAAAAACGAAACCACCATTTCAAGAGGGTTGATGATAGCTCGACTTGCGGTGGCTTGCGCTCGGAAGCGAAAGAAAAAAAGAGGTCAAAAAACCCATGCACAATTCGGGCTAGCAAAATCCCGAAGGCAAAGGCGATACGGTTCCTACGCAAATACTACGGGAAGGAAGCGGGTCGGGACGACATAGGCTAACTTCTGCGACCACCTTAGACTTCTCTAGACATTTAGACTTTCTAGACGTTTCTAGACCGTTCTAGACTTCGGATTTGTAAACAGTGACACTGACGTGCACACACTAACACCGTGCCACAACTTGTGATGACTATTTGCTTTAGTCTTATTTATTATCATTGGACGTACGGACAACAACAATCAAAAGTTTATTACAAAGTTTGACTCAGAGTGATGTGAAATTATCGATAGAATGTTGTCGATACGTTAAAGAGCGTGGTCCAATATGGGTGCGGGGTGGTCGCTATACTTTATGTGATGTCTACAGATATTGACCGATCAAAACTAAAAAATCTACTGATAAAGTGTCTTATTAATAAACTACTTGAAATTTTATAGGTTATAATGTCAAAAGTAAGTACAAATTTTAATTTTTAGGTTATATTTTTATCAAATCGTCATCTCAAGTGAAATTTAATGGCAAAAGTGTGAAACGTTGATCGGCCAGCATTGTAAACACCATTGTAACGTATCGCAAAGAAATCACCTAGTGTCGGTTGGTTGCGGTTGCGGTTGGTGGCGGCGCCTTACCTTGCGAAGCTCTTGAACGCCGCGGACTGCGGGTTGATACAGAGCGGCACGCGCGAAGTCTGCAACTGTTCCGCTATGAACTTGTGTATTTCCTCTGTAATATAAATGGGGAGAGGATTAGCGTGACGTTTGAGAATTTTTCGATTTGATTTTTATCGATAGTCGATAGAACATCACTTAAGTAATGCTTTGTTCATTTGTCTTGGCTTAAAACGTTTTTGTTTGTAGATAACATCTTAGGTACCTTTTCGATACACATACATATATTACTAGTCACAAAACATTCACACCCATCTCTTTCATTCGCATGAAAGTATTGTTATCGCGCCTTCATCATGCGTGTGTTGAGGCTTTTATAGCTCTATGTAGCCGTAGGGTCTGTCGTGTCAATTGTCGTGTCAAACAGCTATGTCACGAAATAGCTTCCACGTGTCACGATATAGCTGTCATATGTCTGTCTGACACGACATTTGACACGAAAGACCCTACCGTCCCTCTGGTGGCAAATGATAATATTATATCGAAAACCCTCATTGAGATAACGATATTTTTACTTTCTATTAATAGAGACGAGCAAAAAATCAATCTGCAAATTTTATGACCCGTAATAAAATCTTTTAGTACAAACTCAGATATTACCTTTAACCTGATGCACACTCGTGAGCTTCCTCTCCCATGCGTCATGGAAAGCGTGCGGGGCATTGGGCTCGAGGTCGGGCGAGTAGTGTCGCGCGGCCGGCGGCGCGCTGTAGCAACACTTGCACATGCACGAGTGGTAGCGGAGACGACCCTCCTCGAGGTACGGGTGGGCCAGCGCGTCGACTACCGAGATGCGCTTCATCGGGTCGAATACTAACATCTGGAAGAATGTTTATAGTGTAAGAATATGAGTGAGTTTAGGTTTAAAAACTTGTAGATGAAGGTAAATATTTTGTCTTAATAAAACTTTATTGGATTTTCCCATATACAGTCTGCTATGTAGGGATGATGACAAGGTCCAAGATTAGCGAATTTTGTGAATAAAATAAAGAAATCACGGTAAAAAATGAGTGTTCCCAAAATTTCAGCTTGATAGCATTTGTATTTTTTTTGCCTTCAAAGTTGGATAATCAAGTCGATTTTTTTTTCAATTAAATTTCTTAATATTTGTATACCATTCGATAACTTATGCAATTAAAAGCAACTTTTGTTATGAAACCACTTTCATAAACGCAATATTTAATATACCTACCGAACAAAATTCTCTCCCGATCCGTACAAACTACGAAAGAGTGACGTCAGTCTTTCGTAGCACTTTGTATGGAGCGTTTCGGGCAGGTCTATTTTATGAGATATTTGAAATTGTCATATCTTGGTGAATTTTTAAGCTATTAGAGTCGTTCTTTCAGCGATGTTTCTATTTTTGAAAGGTATTTCAATTACCAATAAGAAAAAAAAATAGTCATCATGCCTATTGTAATCCTTAATTATCATCTTTGTGATACGGTGCGCAAGAAGCACAGCTTAAGAGGCCGAGTGCCATCGAAATTCTCATACATACGTAATAGTAGGGGAGGTAGTGCTAGCGTTTTCTAAGTCATTTCATACCGACCAAATTTTTGTCCAGCGGTAGCTTAATATTTATCAATCAATATAATCAGCGTCAGTCGCCGCACCTGTGGTGGAATGTTAACTGAGAGTATTTCAAAGTTGTAAAAAAAAATGTTGCGAAAAGTGATTTTATACCGAATGAAACTTTGATGGATGATTATTGGGGTCATGTTTAACCAAAAAATCACCGTCAGCCGTATTGCAGACGGGGGATTCAACGTCAGTCGCGTTACTGAACATGTAAAAAATGTTTGAAAATAAAGTCATTTTATACCGTACAAAATTTACACAGGTGAATGTTTCTACTTTGTAAATAATAAAGAAAACCGTCAGTCGCTAATACGACGGTGGAAAAACCGTCAGCCAGCGATATAAGCTGTTATGACCAATATAGGCCTACTTCGCGCTCAATGTATCCTAGGGCGTCACGTAGACGACATTTCCACCTGCAAACATTCAGCTGACGGCGATTTTCGTTTGAATTAACCATAAAATAATCTCACATAGCAATTTTAAGTAATTAATTCGATAGTCAATATTTGTGAAGAAGAATTATATACATTTTACTTTAAAAGCGCCATCTGTTGTTATATACTAAAACTAAAATAACACCTACCGAACCTAAGCGTGTATAATCTAGATATGAACCTTTATTGGGTGCGAATTGGGATCTTTTTAATGTCAATTCAATACGATTCCCAACAACAACTTTGAGATGCTCTCAATTTTTATTCCACCCATTATGAAGTGGCTGACGATCAAAGCTGTTATGTGTTAGTGGAATACTATTATTGTAACGATTTTCGCTCGGTATGAAATGACTTTTTAAACTGAGCGCGAGCTCCCCTTCTATAATACCAAAAAGTTATTTTTCAGCTTAAAATAGCAATTGCCTAGGTTCCTGCACAAAAATTTACTTACTACAAAATATTACAATATTTTTAGTGTTTTAATATTTTGTAGTAATTTTTGGAGTTTACTCCTTAAGGCGGGCATAAACCCCAATTTGTTATTCCGTGACTCCCAGTTTACCTAGTTCCAATATAATAACGAAATGTAAAAAAATATGAGATATAAAGCACAATATTTAAAAGACCTTAAACCATAAACATTTTTATAAAACGTAATACTTTGGCTGTAGTTTGGCTGTAATTAATTTACAAACTCATCTCCGACAAAAATCTAATTCATCGAAATATAAGTATTAACTAGGATAATTATACATTTTATTTCAATAAATTGTTAGCAAATCTATATTAAAATATCTTTAACCGAACAATTTTGTTTCTTAATATTTATTTCCAAAGATATTTAAAAAAAAACATGAAAAATAGAGAAGATCCGCCCCTAGTAAGTACAGTTTTATGCTAAGTTAAAATGAATCTTATTGCGATGCGTATACGCTTGGTCTTTGGTTGTGTGCAAGGTTATCGTTTTGGATTGAGATTGATCCCTACCTTAAGAATCGATTTTCATATATAAGGCGCCCGGTATGAGAAAAATTCGAGGGGTAAAACCTACTAACAAGTAACGAAAATGTGTCACGTTTTTGGACGACGGAAACTTTCTAATTTGGCTGTGAGTGTATTAAGACCATAAAGGTAATATACCTATCGGAATATAATATTATATAAAATTATATAATTATATAATAATAATAATATAATTATATTAAAATATTATATAAAATAATATAATTATATAATTATATAATAATATAATTATTTCAAATTCAGGGAGGGGATAGCCGAGGTGTTGCCTTTGATGTTAGGAGAAACCCCGTTCCTCTAGGCCTATTGGGAGCAAAGTTATGGCTACTTTAGTAAGACGTTTGACAGTTGCCGAACTGTCAATGTCAAAGTTCGAATGCTTGTAACTCGGCAACTATTTGTCCTGGATACGGGTTTCTTCAGCTTGAAGATCAAGCTGAAGAAACCCGTATCGTATGAAGAAACCCGGATTTTTCTCCTCTATTTGATTCTGGCCTTAGAATTGAGAAAAAAAATGATGTCTCTGATTTAGTTCAAATTCAGGGAGGCGGTAGCCGAGGTGTTGCCTTTGATGTTAGAAGAAACCCCGTTCCTCTAGGCCTATTGGAAGCTGAGTTATGGCCGCTTTTGTTCGACGTTTGACAGTTGCCGAGCTGTCAATGTCAAAGTTTGAATGCTTGTAACTCGGCAACTATTTGTCCTGGATAAGAGTTTCTTGGGCTTGATCTTCCTGGATTTTTCTCTTCTATTCGATTCTGGCCTTAGAATTGAGAAAAAAATATTTTGAAATAACTATGGCAAAAAAGGGGTGTAGATAATATTGCCGGAACATCTGATTTCATATTATATTAATCTTTTTTCAGTTGAATAAACTCTTTTTGCGTATGGTTAGATACTCGTACTTAAGGAGTAAACTCCAGTCGTGCGTCGGAGCTGACACACTTTTTTTGTGCAGGAACCTAGGTAATTACTATTTTAAGCTGAAAAATAACTCAAACATGTTAAATATTTTCGTATAAGAAAATGATTTTGGTATTGCGTATGTATTAGAATTTCGATGGCACCCGGACTCTTAAGGCTTTTGCCTTAAGGCGCTATATTGAAAAAACTGTCCTTTTTGACGTAATACTATAGGACCCTCAGAAATGTTACAAATCTGGTAATGAGATATACATATCTTCATAGCCTTATCTAGGTTTGAGAAGAACCAGAAACACGATTAATGTATTTTGCCTCGATACATTTCTCGATCGAAATGACCTCTTAAAAATACGAAATTTGACGATTATTTTTAAACGAAAATAGATGTATTGTAGGAAATTAGTCTAATTGAAAATCGTATAGAAGCATTTTGTTTAAATGCTCCTAGTTATTTTTTAAATAATTAAAATTACGTTTTTCGCATGTTTTCCGAGCGAGCCGATAGCTTCTGGCCGCAGCGTATTCACGACTTTATAGTCATACAAATTAAGTATAAAATTGCCCTTGCGATAAAATTACTTTCAATATAGCGCCTTAAGCTATGCTTGAGTGGTTATTGATGTGCTTACAGCTATTAGGATGTCCTGGCACTTATGTGCTACACACTCTCTAGTGATAAGTTTAGCAGCGTTAGTTCCGATGTGGCACGCCCCACAAAATTAATATAGAATTGCAGTTATAGTGCATTTTACTTCAAATAGTTATTGTGATTTCTCTCTCGCTCTTGCGAAAAGCGCATTAGTAAATCTGTCTCTTTCTACCTGTGCGCAGCGCAGGATGTGTGCGCGCGACACAATATGTCTATCTCCGTCTATAGCGCACGCGGGCGTACCTGTGCGAGCAGGTGCACGGCCTCGTGCATGACCTGCACGGTATATCTATCACTGTCTAACACGAGCGCGGACGTACCTGTGCGAGCAGGTGCACAGCCTCGTGCGTGGCCTGCACGGAGAGCGTGTAGAGCGCGGCGAGCGCGGGGGGGCGGGGCGCGCGACGCAGCATGTGTGCACGTGCGCCGGCGCAGGCGTGCCGCATGTCCTCCAGTGACGGCGTGCCCAGCAACTCCGTGATGAGCTCCAGCTGAAACAACAATCATAGGAGTTGAGCAAATTTTTTGTTGAGTTATATAAAATTAATCTAATAATCTTTTTTTTTTGTCATAAACTTCTTTATAAAAATCTATCTTGGTTTAAGGATGTATATAATATTTATAAATTCAAAGATTTTGACCTAAATTCGAAATATGTAGTAGAATAAAACATCCTGCATTGATTGATACCAAAAAATCAATACCTTACCGACAAGTAATGTGAAATAATTCATTTTAAAATTTCCATGTATCATACGTAAACGTGCCGGAAGTGGTACAATTTTTGAGAATTCGTCAGAATTGGGAACTTTGTAACAAAGAGAAATGCCTGAAAAACTGCTATCAGTTACTTTGTACGATTTGCGATTTTTTAAGTCCACAAAAAAGTGGGTTCACCGGTAATTCTGGTTAAATATTTCAAATTGAAATTGATAAAAACTTTAAAGTAATGGCGTATTGTAAATATTGTGCTTTATATCTCATATTTTTTTACATTTCGTTATTATATTGGAACTAGGTAAACTGGGAGTCACGGAATAACAAATTGGGGTTTATGCCCGCCTTAAGGAATTATTCGATATTTAATTATTATTGAAAAAAATTGAGATGTAATTTGACCACCGCTAATAAATTACAAACACAATGGTCGTCATGGCAATGTTCCTTTCGCATGCGCAAATTTAAAAACCAGTGTCAGTGTTAGTGTCATGTGCCAAAATCTGACAGAAGTTGGTTTAATTTAAATTACTGCACATGCGCGAAAGCTGCACATGCGCATTGAAAATGAAAGAAATATGTCTAATCTAACAGCTGTCTAATCTAACAGCTGTATAATATAATATAATAACAGCTTAAATATACAGCTATTAGATTAGACATTTTCTTTCATTTTCAATGCGCATGTGCAGCTTTCGCGCATGTGCAGTAATTAAAATTAAATCAACTTTTGTCAGATTTTGGCACATGACACTAACACTGACACTGGTTTTTAAATTTGCGCATGCAAAAGGAGCATTGCCATGACGACCATTGTGTTTGTAATTTATTAGCGATGGTCAAATTACATCTCAATTTTTTTTCAATAATGATTAAATATCGAATAATTCCTTAAGGCGGGCCCAATTTGTTATTCCGTGACTCCCAGTTTACCTAGTTCCAATATAATAACGAAATGTAAAAAAATATGAGATATAAAGCACAATATTTAAAAGACTTTAAACCATAAACATTTTTATAAAACGTAATACTTTGGCTGTAATTAATTTACAAACTCACCTCCGACAAAAATCCAATTCATCGAAATATAAGTATTAACTACGATAATTATACATTTTATTTGAATAAATTGTTAGTAAATCTATATTAAAATATCTTTAACCGAACAATTTTGTTTCTTAATATTTATTTCCAAAGATATTTTAAAAACATGAAAAATAGAGAAGATCCGCCCCTAGTAACTACAGTTTTATGCTAAGCTAAAATGAATCTTATTGTGATGCGTATACGCTTGGTCTTTGGTTGTGTGCAAGGTTATCGTTTTGGATTGAGATTGATCCCTGCCTTAAGAATCTATTATAAATAATCATTATAATTAATAATAAGTGTCTGGGTGTCCAAGTTTTTACATATTTAATACTTTCATAATTTAATTGGATGTACTACGGAATTTGACCTTATATACATCCTTAAGTTTGACATAAAATATATTATCCCTGTATCTTCTTTCCCTATTGTTTTGAACGAGAAATTAAGATGAAGCTGTCAAACTCTCACTGCATGTCATGTAACTTTGACCTGACTGGGCCAGAACCAGAGTGAGACCTACGGAATATGACTTGAGTTGCCTACTACGACATTGAGTGCCATAATATAATACAACATGGATTGTCCCATGACCTGCTTACTCCAGCCAACCATCGGAACCGTACCTGCTGCACGGGGCTCTGCGCCTGAACAGTATTCGGCGACTCACAAACCATACGCTTAGAGTGCTCAACTCCAGCACTCACTCTTACTCTTGTCTAGAGTGACACTTTGCATCTACCATCGGAACCGTACCTGCTGCACGGGGCTCTGCGCCTGGAACAGTATGCGGCGGCCGAGCAGCTCGCCGAAGATGCAGCCCACCGACCACACGTCCACCGCCGCGGTGTAGTGGTTTGCGCCCATCAGGATCTCTGGCGCTCTGAAATGAGAGGCAGAAGTGGTTTAGGACTATATTTTTATTATTATATATTATTATTTTCGTTTAAGAGCAGGGTACACATTGGGCGTTTTGGCTTTGCTAACGCGCATTTTGAGAACCCCGGATTCTATTGAAGCGTACACATGCAAACGCGCGTTACTGGCGCGTTAAAAGAAACTAACAACGAAATTGTAGAGAGTCATACCGACTTATTTTTCCTTTACGATTGTCACCTACTAGAAATAAGATTACATGTGGATAAGATTTTTAACTACTTAATTTATTTTTAACCATTGTGTATAATACACTATCTAGCTTCGGATACTTTTGGCCATGGGATACGTGGTGAAACCTAAGCTGTTATACCAAACTAACTTTAATCCACCTGCAATTAGTATTTCGGAAAGCCGTCTTCGTGGACGATATCGCACCTCGCAGACAAAGCGCACGGCGGCGCGGCGCCGCGGCTTTCCCAACGCACGAGTTTACAAGTTACAACTAAACATTCGTAGACACGGAATATTCGAGAAATGTGTAGGTTTTTTCTTCCTTTTCAATCTCACCTTTTTTATCATTCCCCTAAGCATTTAAGAACACCGAGACTAGCTACTGGACACTAGCCATATCAGCACTAACTATATTCATTTAAGCATGACCAGAATCTGGTCACTGTCACAGTAAAACAGCATTTCCTTTTTTGTACTGAAAAATTGATTTATAGGCATGTGGCGGACCTAGGTATTTAAGTTGCGTTATGTCAAACCATGCCGATAGATCACGAATCACGATTGACATTGAGTTGACCTAACCAGTAACCACTAACCACACAAAGTAGTTCTGCCAAGTGCCTTCTGCTTATGAATCAATTTCTTCGATGGTACTAGTATCGAGAAGTTGATTCCTAGTCAGATGGCTGACCTATGTAATATGTTCGGGTTGCCCAATTGACATAAGAAGGCATAGGTCTCTTCGTTGCCCAGATCACGATTTACATTGAATCGTCATGATCCAACCAAATGACGTAGTTCCGCCACCTTCCTAAGATTCAATTTCTTTGATAGTACATAAAAATTTCTACTAACATATAACTACTAGTTTTCAGCTCCATATTTCCCAGCGGCGTTGAGTTATCAATAAATCAGCGAATAACCGCGTTATTGGAGTCAATTTGTGTTGGCGTTATTGGCCGTAGTGCCATAGCGAAGTACACCCGTGAGAACTATTCTGTTATAGTGCGCTCATAGTTAATGCTCCAATAATAGCACGCGCAAGTTATGCCGGGCCGCAGCCGAAGGGGCCACATTTTGAACCCCCGACAAAAAAGAGGGGTGTTATAAGTTTGACGTATCTGTCTGTCTATTTGTTTGTCTGTGTGTGTAGATGTTCGTGGTATCGTAGCATCCAAACGGGTAGACCGATTTTGATCTAGTTTTTTTTTGTTTAAAAGCTGACATGATCGAGAGTGTTCTTAGCCATAGTTTATCATTATCAGCCTGCTCAGTTCTGGAAAATAGCGGTTCATCTGGTTCGTGAAGGGCCGATTAGCATTAGCAACTTGCAGTCGTTTGTTGGGCTTTATATTTTGCATTCTAGTTTGTGACATTTATGAATATATACACATTAATGGAAAGTTGACCTGGTGCTGCAGCATCACCCGGTAATCAATAGGATACCCAACTCCTCACCAACTTAAAGCAGAGGTTTCGTGTTTGGGTTCATTTTAATTGCGACAACCAGTAAGACGTAGATTAACAATATAGTATGTTGCTGCTGCAGCATCACCTGGATTCTATAGAAGCCGAGCTCCATATGAACCTTTTTTTTTTGGTCGGGAAATGCCATCCCCGGCAGTGCTGGGTAGGACAACCGGGGTATGTAGTGGCCGCAGCTCTACCCACTAAAACCCGACCGTGTTCCTTTCTGCGCCGCTACTGACAGATCCACGGGAAATGTGGGGCCACCGCAGTTCTATCAGCGGGCGTCTGCCTGGTCGTCGGCAGACACGTCTGAGCAAGGGTGTTAAGACACCCCCGGGCCCAACAGGGCTTGTCTGGGCCATTCCAACCCTACTAAGGCTTGTCTAGGGCATTCCTCTGCGTTTACGTCGCGATGCACAAGGGTTTATTTTCACAGCAGAATAGACAAATATGTTTTATCTTATTATCTGCCAGTGCCTTCTTTCACTTACTCTAAAAACAATTGACACTCCACTATCTTATTTATAGCTCTATTTTATTAATAACCAAAAAAATTCCGGGCAATCCTTGCATTTCTGTTTGTCAGTTACCTTATCAGTTATCACGCCGCTATATCGATTTTGGTGAAATTTGATATGGAAATAATTATGCACTTTGAGTCCCAGGAAGGACATATAGGATACTTTTTAAATCGGAAAATCTACGGATCTCGCGCGAGTTGCGGACATCAAGTAGTTTCAATATAAATATGCTCTATTTATATTTACCTGTAATACTGCGTGACGACCTCCTGCGTCATGTTCTTTGTCACATCCGGCTCCTCAACTCTCGCCAGGCCGAAGTCGCAGATCTTGAGGACGCAATTGCTGTTCACCAGCAGGTTCCCAGGTTTGATGTCACGGTGCAGAATGCGGGCGGAGTGCAGGTACTTCAGACCTGGAATAAGAGGAGAAATTATGTTAAAATATGGCTGACGAAAAATTTTTGGCAGCCCTAATAAATGGTGGGCATACCTGACAAAAAAGTTGAAAGCTGAATCAAAGGTTGGTCAGTTTGGTCTGCACCAGAAAATGTATTATTATAATGGAAAACATTGGGGATCCCTGATTGGACAGATTTTCCAAACATATTTACTAGACCGCTGCGATGCACGTACTCTGATCTTAACTTATAAGGGTGAGCGCTCACCTGAGCACTGGACACAACAGTCTTAGACAGGCTATTGCAATCCAAAATATTTGTTTGTTTGTACCTTCATGTATTTTGTACAGCAATTATAGTATGTCTTAAGACTGTCGCGTCCCAAATAACAAGAGAGCTCTAGACCTAAATAGTGTGAGAAATTCTTCTACCATCATTTTGAGTGAAGATTCTAGGTAAAAATAGCACGTAATAGCACTAATTAGATTCACGTTACTAAAATTGGTATTCAGTATAATGATATCAACATACATAATGTATCAGATTAGACGCAAGACAAACACCAGTCACAGAGCAATCAATAATTCAGTTGGTTTAGCTCGCATACTGCAATTAACAGGTAAATTAAACATGGCTGAACATCGACAACAATTTCATACCTTACAGACCTTACTATATATCAATGATATTGAACTAATCAAGGTCCGCTCTGTGTTTTTCATGTGACATTCATACACAAAGTGTCTGTCTGTTACGTCTTCACGCCTGCAGGAGTCCCTTTAGTTTAGTTCCTCACTAATAAGTCTCCGGGTTGCACTAGTAAAACCAATAGGTGATATTAACTTGGCCTTTATTATCCCAAAACTAAAACCCGTACATTTAGACAAGGCCTCGCGCAGTGACTGCCCGTCGTCTCGAGCATACATCGCCTCCCATACACAAAACTGCTGACACTCGCACATTCACACATACAGGCCCAAACCGCTAAACCTTGCTGAAATTTGGTATGCAGATACTGTGAGTTCCGTGAAAGGACATATTATGATACTTTTTTAACCCCGAAAAATGTATAGTTCAAGCGCGATAAACTAATTTTGGCGCATCGGACTTGCGGGCATCATCTATAGTTCCTAATATGCCAGACAAAAACAGCGGGGCTAAAATGGTCGCTTTGGAGAGTCATAAGTGGTCATAATATGAATCATAATTACATCAATTTATTTTTAATCGCAAAATGGTGCAAAATGGCCACTCTGGGTAGTTGGAATAAAACATTTGGATCCTTTTTTTCCTTATTGCGACTGTTTCTGTGTGTGAAACATACAACTATATTATTTTCTCACCTCCGGGCGGAAAACGTCAACTTTCTTCCCGCTGCGCTTACCGATGTTGCCGTTTTCCGCCTCCGTCGATGTTCACATTGTTAGTTGACCTCGGCTTCGCCTCGGCCAACAATTACATGTGATCTGAGACATTTCTTATTTTCCTGCCCTAGCTTAGTTGCGTAATGTACTTACTGTATCCAATGATCAAGGATATTGCCATCAGATTATTTTTCTGTATTTTTTCTGGGAAATCTGCTCTAACAATTATTAGATTCTCTGCCAAAATATGATGGCTAAATATACATAATAAAAATTACTAACACATAATATAAAATTACTAGATAGTAAAACCTTATCAGCTACGAAATATTTAGTTTTTACCTTCTCTAGTATTTTTACTAGAAAATCCATGTGTGACAAGTGCCCTTTTAGTATTTAGGCATTCAATTGTAATTTAATGAAGAGTTTAACTCTTCGTTTTTAATTATTAATAAATGCGGCAGTAAGATATACACCATCTCTTACTTAAACATGATAATGAATTAGAACTAAGTCAAGTTTTGGATGGCCACATTAAGTGAAGGAAATGAGGTCGTTTTAGCTCCGCAGAAGGTACTTTAAAAAGCACATATACTGTAGTCTATATAATATACTCAACACTTTTTCTTGGCTGGATAGTTTGGCATTGACAGATTAGAAGCGGAAAAAGGGCATTTTTCTCGTAAAACTATAAATTATAAAAGGTGTTTCAAAATCTAACAAGTGCAGACATTTGGAGCATGTAATATTAGATATAAAATGTTATCTTTTACTAAAATATAGACTACGTGTACGTAAAATGTAGACGTGAAGCCAAACGACCGTAATTTGTGAGTTGTGAGTCGCAGAACTTCTGCCGCGTAAATATCTTTTCATACAAATCATGACTCACAAAATTACGCTCGTGTGAATCAAACAGGACTTTTGTATGAAACTGAATGCAGCAGAATTCTGCCGAACCGAAATTCTGCGACTCACAACTCACAAATTACTCTCGTTTGGCTTCGCCCTTAGGAAGATAGTTGTCGTACATCGGCAAGTTTTCTATTGTCGATTTAATCCTTCGATCGCGTATTCTTGGAAATCTATTGTTTACTTGGGATATATAACCGCTATATAACCGCTTGGGAGTTGAACACCTAAATAATATTTTCTATGCAAACTCGCTGTTATAAACAAAATACCACACAAGTTAAAACATTTAACTAACATAACGTCATTTTCTAAACAATGTTTAACCGAAATAGTTGACAAAGCATACTCTAACATAAATGAAATTTTCTTGCACAAACTAAGCGTTTACACGTAGACTTCACATAAGGAGTTCGCCGACGAATGCCGTGTATTACTACTTAAGGGTAAAGATTTACATACATAGCAGAGATGTTGTTAGTAAAGGATAAATATTTTAAAAAATATAATACATTATTAATCCTAAAGGCCCCGCGCGAGCACCGGTGATCGCGACAACAATAGAATACAATAGCAATTCCTGGAAATTCCGACTGAAGTATTGACTATTATTTCAATTTTAAACGAAAAAATCAAATAAATAAATATTTCTATTTCGTGCTTTTAACAATCAATTTTGTGTTCTTTCTTTCTTAATTATTAAGAAATTGAAGGTTTAGAAGATATTATCTAGTAAGATTACCCTGACAGAAGAAAATAAGTTTCCTTAATGGCTCATTTTGGTTTTTAGATCCGTGTTACTTATTTTGACTTCTGAATAGTCATAACTCATAAGTCATAACACAGTCAGACACAAGTACTAAGCCTCGCCTCCAAATGTGTTTAATTTCCCTAACGTCCAAAATTCCAACAAATTTTAACAAGCTCCCAAAACACATTGGTATAACGCTGTAACCTTTTAACTTTTTAATGAATCGAAAATACATAAATGATTTTAAATAAAGAAGTTGTAAAGAAAGCAACCTAATATATAACCTGATCCATAATATACATACTTCCATACTAATACTATAAATGCGAAAGTGTGTCTGTCTATCTGCCTGTCTGTTGCCTCTTCACGCCCGAACCGCTGAACCGATTTGTCTGAAATTTGGTATGGAGATACTTTGAGTCCCGGGAAAGGACATAGGATACTTTATATCCCGGATAAATGTACGGTTCCCGCGCTATAAACGAATTTTGGCGCAACAGAGTTGCGGGCATCATCTAGTGTATAATATGTATAGAATAAATAAAATAACACAATTAATGCAACCACATCTGGAATAGCTGCGTACTGCTGTGGAAAGGCGAAGTTTCGAAACTGGTGTTGCAGGATCTTTGATAGTAATGTCCAGTAACAATACGGTGAAAGCATGCTCTTAGTACAGCGGTCACGGTTTCCTGACGTGAAACTCTAATCTCTTGGGATGATCTCTCTTATTGTGAAGTTTCATCGCGTTTGGTCTAACGAATTACGATATAGAGTAGGACTGGACAAATACAGTTTACTTTTAGACAGAGTTGTTACTGCGTATGCGTATATCCTTATTAGTAACAGTCAATCCAACCGGAGGCCCAATCCCATACCCTTTTCCCTTCCCTTCCCTTCCCTATTCCCTTCCCTTCCCTACCCACCCCTATAACCCTATTCCCTCTTAAAAGGCCGGCAACGCACCTGCAGCTCTTCCGATGCTGCGAGTGTCCATGGGCGACGGAAGTTGCTTTCCATCAGGTGACCCGTTTCCTCGTTTGCCCCCTTATTTCATAAAAAAGCCAACAGGGTATATAATCTATACTAATATTATAAATGCGCTTTCACGCCAAAACTACTCAACCGATTGTAATGAAATTTTGTACACTTAGGCTACTTATTAACTGGAAAAAAGGGTTGTAAGGGAGTGAAAATGCGTAAATTTGTTCAAAATAAGTAAGTTCCGAAAATTCATAACAGATGGCGCCAAGAGTCTCCTACATCGCGCTATCGCTTGCTCATACGTCTTTCTATATACGTCTACTGTATTCCCAGAAGCGGACGATTTTCAAGATTTAAAAGTGACAAGGAGACATAAAAATATTGTAATTTAAGTTCTGAAAAAAATATATGTGTTAGTTAAGAATCTAACACAATGGAATTTATATTCCATAACACAATATCATGAACTTCACTCGATAGAAAAAAATCCCGAAGTTAGAAGAAGAGGTTTCTTTTACGAAATTTCTATACTTTGTCTAAATTACTTGGAATTTTCAGGTAATTTTTGTACTGAACGAAAGACAAAGAATATATCTAGGGATTCTCGTTTTTTCGTCTCGATTGAATTATGTATAAAATAACGACGATCAAAGAACTATAAAATTGCAGGCGCAAAGGCTTTCAGTCGCGCTCAGGAGCTCATGCAATTTTATAGTTTTTTGATCGTCGTTATTTTATACATAATTCAATCGAGTCAAAAAAACGAAAATCCCTAGATATATTCTTTGTCTTTCGTTCAGTACAAAAATTACCTGAAAATTCCAAGTAATTTGAACATAGTATGGCAATTTCGTTAAAATAAGAGGTAACTTCGGGATTTTTTTCTATCGAGTGAAGTTTATGATATTGTGTAATAGAATATAAATTCAAATGTGTTAGATCCTTAACTATAGTTTGTGCGTTATGATATAGATGATATGGGTGACACTTCTCATATTCCTTGCTACGGATTTTTTTACAAGAAAACAAAAAATCAAAAAAAATGTAATAAATTATATTCCATCTACAAAAACAAATGTTTCCTATAACTGTAAATGAATAAAAATGAAAAGTTGCTAAATGCTAACTTATTAATATAAAATTATAAATATTAACATTGAAATAGGAGTATGAAATTATTGATACGAAAATATTTGAAAAATGTCAGATGCATGAAACGGAACTTTTGCCGATAGAGATTGACACTGTTGTATCGAAATCAAATCGATAAAAAGGGCGGCCATCTTAAATCGAAGGCGCCACTCTGAAACGTCAGTACGAAATCGATAGTTTCGATTGTAATTCCTTTACGAATTGATTCGATATTTTTAAATTATCGATTAAAATTTTTGGGTAACTTCCCTACTATTGTCAATTATAATGTGTCACCCATATCAGCTTAAAACGCACAAACTATAACACATATATTTTTTTCAGAATTTAAATTACTATATTTTTGTCTCCTTGTCACTTTTAAATCTTGAAAATCGTCCGCTTCTGGGAATACAGGGCCTTAAATTAGATTTTCCGATTTTTTCGATTGTTATACACGTTATTAAATAACTTACTATTCAGTAGGTACTTTATCTATGCAGTGACGTAACCTTAAACCTACCAATGATAAATAGTTTACGGATAAAGATAAAGTTGTGTAATGGGGGGCTAAATAAGCTTTAAATTTGGTATAAATAAACTTTAAATTAAAAATGAAATATTATGTGCACACTGCACAGCTGTTTTTGGGTAGGTATTTTGATTTAAGGGGTACCAGGGTTTTAATTTAACACCAATTTTGTTGACACCGCGCGCTATAAACTGAAGACCACGCGGACGAAGTCGCGGGCAACAGCTAGTATGTTATATGTATGACATATCTAGTCATCATCATAACATTTTGCCCATGCAAACAACAGGAAAAATAATAACTTTGATTTTCGTTGGCCATTAAAAAAGCTACTTCATCTCGGCCGATTTCCTTCAAATTTGGACAAATCACACAGGCCATATATCCCGACAAACTGTACGTTTCCCGCTATATTTTCGCGTAGAATTTACCCGGTACAATGTTCATATTACTTTGCTTATAACTGTTCCGTTAGCACAGAACCCTTGGTCCTTTGAAAAGGTAAACGCTCGTAATTCTATACGTAAAGGCACAGTTCCTTTACGTAAAGGAGTGTCATTGACCTGAGGGGCACTCGACTGTACCCAATATGGTGTTACTTAGAAGTCGGAAGGTTCTAACTAAAAATACTCTGCTCCTATTTAAAAGTGAAACACAAATTAAAGTGGTATGTATTTTGTTCATTGAGCAGAATGAAGGTAACATTTAAAGCTTGACTATAAACAAAGCTACATAATTATATACTGAGCTTGGTTTAAAGTGCATAATATGCCTTTGTCTAATAGGATGGAAAAGTAACTTGACAGAAAAAACTCGAAGGCAATAATGATTATCCGCTGTATAAATATTGGCCCTTGGTGTTCTATGGCCCGTACAAATACCGTAGTCCGTACTTAAAATGCGACCCGGTCTCAAGACGCGGTTCGGCTCTGTGATTGGTCCAAATTTTGACAGCCAACCAAACACAGAGCCCGAACCGTGTCTTGAGACCGAGATGCATCTTGAGTACTGACTATTTATACGGGCTTAGGATCTTGTGGTAGGTTCTATCGTACCCGCAACTCTGTCTAAAGCAGGAAGTGGTGAGCCAGGGGTTTTATTAGAGGGACCGACGCCAAGAAAGTCCCACAAAGCCCGCCCCATATCCCTAATCCGTCGGTGATGCGTAAAGCATTTCCCCATGTAAGAATAGGATTTTATACGTGGAGAATTAAGAGAGGAATTTATACGTGGGAGAGCTATGCTTCGGTACGAATGGGCCGGCTCGACCGGAGAAATACCACGTTCTCACAGAAAACCGGCGTGAAACAGCGCTTGAGTTGTGTTTCGCCGAGTGAGTGAGTTTACCGGAGGCCCAATCCCTTCCCTTCCCTCCCCTATTCCCTTCCCTTCCCATCCCTACCCTCCCCTATTCCCTCTTATTAAAAGGCCGGCAACGCACCTGCAGCTCTTCTGATGCTGCAAGTGTCCATGGGCGACGGAAGTTGCTTTCCATCAGGTGACCCGTTTACTCGTTAGCCCCCTTATTTCATTAAAAAAAAAGTATTTTATTAAAAAGATAAAACCGACTTCAAAATTTTGTACGTAATTAAGAAAAAAAATTCCCTATCTCAAAAACTACTGACCCAATGTTAATGAAACTTGCAGTATTCCCTAAGTTGAACAATATCCAGTACAATAAAAAAAGAATCACTAAAATCGGACTTGTGGTTCCGGAGATATGCGTGCACAAACATAATACGTGTACATACATACACTTTTGAGATTTGGCACATTTGTTCAGAAGCTGCCATAGATTAACATATACAAAAACTGGGCAGTTCTGGAAATATTACATACATACGCGTCGAATTGATAACCTCCTTTTTTTGAAGTCGGTTAAAAAAGGATTCTATAAGTATCTAAAGATTATTTTGTGTACGATGAGCTACTGTTATATATTATGTCGAATCGAGTTGGTACCACTCTATTAAAATGAGTTCTCGATATTTAATGGTACCAATAGTTATATGAAGCTGTTAATTAGTAAATGAGGCCGGGGTTTTTATGTCCAACGAAACGAGAAGATATAATCGCGAACTCTGCAACGAGCTAAATTATGGAAATGTGCCGCCATACCTGCACTAGCTAAGGTGTTGCCAGCCTCCAAAATGTGCACAAGAAATGGGAGAATATAAGGAAGTTTTGAGCATAGGAAAGATTTACCGTCAAGGACGAATATTAATCGAGAAGAGAGGCTAGAAAAATATTGTGTACAATATGTGCGTTTGGTAGGAAAATAAGATATAAAATGATCCCTAGATCAATGCTAGGTCTTAACATCACAAATGCAAAGGTTTTGAAGGAACTTCAGAAAAAGTAGGTAGTTTATAACTTTACTCTGGCTGCTTATTGTTAGTATGAATTAAAAGTTACAAACTTCCTTGACCCCTGACATACTAAACACATATAATATACCAGATGAGAGTTGCGGGTAAAAATATTGAAACACTCAATTTCTAAATAAATAACAACGCGAATAACATAAATAAATAAATAAACGTTTATTCAACAAAAATTTGAACATTACACAAAGTACCTACATTTCATATAAAAAGGAGAAAAATACGACACAATACAAACAATCAAGATTTTTAAAACAATAATACAGGACACACAGAAAGTTGTAAAATCTGCCAAGATACGGGGAGATTTGCCCACCGGACACGGCAACACCAGTTAACTGTATTTCTGAGGCTTTTTGCGCTCACGAAAGCTTCCCTATAACTTTATAAATAATGAATTATACTGTGTTAATTAAGCCAGTGGTCCGATTCGTAGACGATGAATCTCGTTTCGATCGCAAGGTAGAGGCACCTAGCGATCACCTAAATAATGTACTGTAAGAGTGAAACCAGCCAGCGCTCGCAACGATACCCGTAGCTTAAGAATCGGGCCTCCAGGATCCGAAGATCGAATATCGCTTTTAGCGCAGGCTGCTTCACGCGAGCGCACCTTAGGCTGTTCGACGCGCAATTCAAACAGCCTGCGCTCAAAGCGAAATCCGAAGTATAAGAATCTGGTCCCCAGTTATAAATTAACTCGTAAAACATCGCCCGGATATAACTTCTAGGATAGATACTATCAATTATTCCAAGTTCTAAATATTTTATGTCTTAATTAAAATAATCACTAATTGAAATCAAGATGAATAAATAAATCCTCTTTTTTATGCGGTTAAAAATGTTATCTCGGTTATTTAATACCAGGTTTTTTCATTACTCGGAGGCGTGAACATAAATTAGATTGTTATTCCCTTGCGGTAACCCTAGCCGAGAAACGAAATATTTTTTACACTTCTAGCAAAATCCTTGAATTATGTTCAGTAAATTTTGTCTAAGGGTTAGTTCATACCGAAACGGGTACCTCTCACTTTTGACATGTATTCAGCCCTGTCCTAAATCACAATCACCAAGCGTCCATTGTAATAATTATTGTATGAGGAATTTCCCACATAGATTTTTATTTTCTACTCTATTCTACAGTATCCATACATCCATACTAATATTATAAATGCGAAAGTATGTCTGTCTCTCTGTCTGTCTGTTTACTGTTACCTCTTCACGACCAAACCGCTGAAGAGATTTGCTAAAAGTTGGTATAGAGATACTCTGAGTCCCGGGAAAGGACTAGGATACTTTTTATTCCGGAAAAATTTATATGCCTAGAAGGTACATAATATTGTGATTGTATCTTATACATGCGTAAAACGTATATCCTATATCGATATACATTTTCTGAGTCAGCATACAGCGTCTGACATGGCCATTGCTTTTGAAGACCGAACGTGACTATCCGCAGGTGCCTGGATATATTAGGTATATAGTATATCGCAGACTGATTCATGTTTTATATCTCTAACACTAATAATAATATTATATTATTTTATAACATTAAGTTGGTTTTTCCCGGAGTTTCTTTTTCTCTCGCGTATAGTATTCTTGGCAAACAAACTTAACTACCCTTTTTACCCTGGATGCCTTTCCACCAGAGCTGAGCGGAGCTGTGTTGCGAGGAATGTGTTTTTGAAAACCAATAGAATTGCATTATTGACATGACTTTGACATGACATCGCTCAGCGCGGCGATGCTATTGGTTTATGTATTTCCCAAAAAAACAAAATTATCCACCGCCATCATAAGAGAAACATAGAGAATGTAAGAAAAGTTTCTAAAATTTATCGGTTTGGCCGGGGGGGTTGATCAGTCAGCTTAATTTTATTACAACAAAAGACGGGTTGCACTCCGGGAGTGCCGGCAGAAGTGAAAACTTGATTATTAACATTGTGCATTTTTTTAACCCATTTTTTATGAAAATAGATTTTTTTAATTAGTCAAAATCCTTACAATTCGAGTTCGAGTTCTCGAGTTTTCGAGTTTTCGTGTTATCGGGTTTTCGAGTTTTCGAGTTTTCGTGTTTTCGAGTTTTCGAGTTTTCGAGTTTTCGAGTATTCGAGTTTGAGTTCGAGTTCGAGTTCGACACAAAACACTACTCTCCAACCGTCTTATGCTTTTTATATGGTTTTTCGATCAACACGAAAATCTGACGCGAGTTTCACAGTTTTTACCCATCCCACAAAAGTGCTCAATGCCGCTAAAGAAGTTTTCACTTCAATAAAGAAAAAAGAAGTTTACAGTATAGTTAAAATGTTAACTATAAAACGTAAAAGCTTTAAACAATTTTAGTATAACACTTGCGTGGGTATTTTCCCCGTAATAATGTTGCTCTGAGAAAATTCTCTGGGTACGGTTCTATGAATTTAAATTAACATTTTGATGACACCGACTTTGGCACCTCGAGGACATGAGTTGCAATTATCTTAATACTATTTCTGTTAAGGGAAATGTTAATGTAATTCCCATTTATTAATTAGATAAGAATAGAGAAGGGGGTTACAAAAATTATAAAATAAACGTAATTTGCGAATTGTTCCTTAAGCGAAAGGGTGGCCTATTTTATTAACTTTTATGCAATTTTTGCATTATCGGTTATTAACTATCTATTCCTTTGTCTCAAAACTATCTGTTATAAGCTTTTATTGTAGTTAAGGCACACAAGACTCAAGACTAAGTTTAGACTATAGATCGTACAGCTGCACTGATTAAAATTATAAAGAAGTCATGTATATAAACTACTACCTCGGACCACGGTACTTGTACTAATATGTATTCTGTGATCACGATTGGTAATAAATTAACTATGATCCTATTTGGTGTTGTCAATGGGTTCTTAATAATTTCCCAGGTAACATGGCTATATTTTCTATGTAATTCGGTTAAAAATTTTTGATGAGGTAGGTACTGGGAAAAAAATCCCTACATTGCTGATTCATAAGGGAACGCCAAAAATGCTCTGTCCTAGATCTATACTAATATTATAAATGCGAAAGTATCTCTGTCTGTCTGTCTGTCTGTCTCGCTTTCACGCCAAAACTACTGAACTGATTTTGTACACAGATAGTCTAAAGCCTGAGAAAGGACATAGGCTACTTTATAACTAGAAAAAGGGGTTGTAAGGGGGTGAAAATGCGTAAATTTGTTCAAATTAAGTTAGTTCCAAAAATTCATAATAGATGGCGCCGTGCGTCTCCTACGTCGCGCTATCGCTTGCTCATAAGTCTTTCTATAAGACGTGGTACCATGTCGGATTGCGTCTTTCGATATTTTCGATTGTTATACACGTTGATAATGTATAACTCACTACTCAGTACTTCATCTATGTAGTGATGAGTGACGTAACCTTAAACCTACCAATATATACTAATATTATAAAGCGGAAGAGTTTATTAGTTTGTTTGATTGTTTGAACGCGCTAATCTCAGAAACTAATGTTCCGATTTGAAAAATTCTTTCAGTGTTAGATAGTCCATTTATCGAGGAAGGCTGAAGGCTATAGGCTATATTTTATCACGTTAGGACTAATAGGAGCGAAGAAATAGAGGAAAATGTGGAAAAAACCGGAGAAATTATTTGAAAGGGCTTATTTGAACGCGCTAATCTCAGGAACTACTGGTCCGATTTGAAAAATTCTTTCAGTGTTAGATAGCCTATTTATCGAGGAAGGTTTTGTGTTATATTTTATCACGCTAAGACTTATAGAATAATATTATAGAATAAGATGTAAGAAGCGAAGAAATAGAGAAAAATGTGAAAAAAACGGGGGAAATTATTTGAAAGGGCTTATTTGAACGCGCTAATCTAGGAACTACTGGTCCGATTTGAAAAATTCGCCTAAACTATTCAATCTATTTTGCTGAAATTTGGTTTAGAGATACTTTGAGTCCCGGGAAAGAACATAGAATATATTTTGTCGCGGAAAAATGAACGGTTCCCACAAAATGTACCTTTATGATTTGCGCGTAAACTATTCAATAGATGTACGGGAACAACTATAAACTGAAGGCCACGCGGACGAAGTCGCGGGCAACAGCTAGTAACTAAATAATGGGAAAAAATCCCTAAGTTGCTGACTCATATGGGAACGCCAAAAATACCTTGCCCTAGATAACTATATCCCACCAAAACATGAAATATAAAAGGAACCAAGCAAAATATTGCATAGCTATTCAATACTTCTGTCGTAAAAAGTTTTCACATCACATTCAATGCAAAGCCTTCAACTTATTTTGTAATTTAAATCAACATTCAGTAAATGTATCAATTATAGATTTTATTATTTTATCATTATTATAGTGGCTTGGCAATGAGCACTAGAGATATAATCAGCGACTAATTGGATTTATTGGGTACCATCGGCCACATGCGTCGTTACATACTAAAACACTTTACGCTTGCCGTCTGTGTAAGTATGAACTCCTCCAAATATGCAGTTTTATATTTGTTTCTCTTGTGCTCATTACCAAGCCACTATAATAATGATAAAATAATAAAATCTATAATTGATACATTTACTGAATGTTGATTTAAATTACAAAATAAGTTGAGGGCTTGGCATTGAATGTGATCTGAAAACTTTTTACGACAGAAGTATTGAATAGCTATGCAATATTTTGCTTGGCTCCTTTTATATTTCATGTTTTGGTGGGATTTCATTTCTTTTTTGAAGGTTTTTCTTTCTTTGCAGGTCACGTTATAACTTTTATTTACTTAGCTTAGCACCCATTCTCTATCTTCTTTATATTTTTTCATTGAGGCTTCGTTAGTTCTATAGGTAACGTAACGTAAATACTTCTGAGTTCTGAGTTGATTATTATATTCATAATATATAATTGACTCTTAAGCTTTAATACTTGAAGGTGGTAATTTTTAACATTACCATTGAATACATTATACATAGCAGTACTGATGTAAGCGTCTCGACGTTCCTCGAAGGAAAGGAGCACACCTTATTTCATATTGTGATGACTTAAAACTCCCATATTATATCGAGCGAGTAAGGACAAAGGAGTGTATATCGCAGTACTGATTACATTTATATTTTAATCGAACTTAATTATTATTGTTTCATTGTTAACGTTGATACTACTATTTTTTATTTAATTGATAATATTATGATTTCATTAAGTACATAACTAACTTATAGCCTTTTGTACGTAAAACAATTAATATGCAGTCGAAACTCATGTAACTGTTCTTGCAAAGGTACGAACATAAAAATCTTTTATTTTATTTAATAAAGTATTACATTATTATTATAATATTATTTTTCAGTTTTTAGGTTTCTCTGCCCAAAGGATGAAAAAGGGACTCTATTATAAGTCTTCGCTGTCTGTCCGTCGTCCATCCGTATGTCATCAGGCTGGATCTCGAGAACTGCAATAGCTAGAATCTAGATAGTTGCAATTTTCACAAATTATGTATTTCTGGTGTCGTTATAAAAGCTAATAGTCCAATTAAAACAAAATAAATTATTAATGGAGGGTCTCATACAACAAACACGATTTTTCTTCCCTTTTTTTCTCTATATCCATAATGGTAACAGTTAGGTTTTTAAAAATTTCAGAAAATACTCAATTATAATTTAACTTTAATAATTAATAATAAAAATTAAATAAACTTATTATTTCAGGGGGGCTCCCATACAAATTTACGGTACGGAACCCTATGTACGCCAGTCCGACTCGCACTTGGCCGGTTTCATAATTTTTCCTTTCATTGTGAATAAAGACCTATCCGGGTACCAAATTTCAAGGTTCTAAGTCTGCTAGAAGTACCTTAGAATTTTGATGATCTATATGTCAGTGAGTGACAAAATGTAGTAACTTTGACCATCCGTAACTATTAAACTATTTATCGAAATTTCATGTAATTTGGAGGTTAAGCTAGTTTTAATACTCGCTCCTAGTGACCAAACTTCTAAATCCCTAGCTTTGTTAACATCGAAGATAAAGGGGGTGTGAAATAGCCACGAACCGCTTCGAGAAAAGTATGGTACGGCCGTGCCTTTGCTAAAAAGCTTGGCTGGGGCACTGCCGTGCCCCCAGATCTGATTAATACGTTTAATCGATAATAATTAGGTCGATGTTCCCATCGATGTTTAATCTATACATATTATAAAACAAAGTCGCTTTTTTTCCCTCATGTCCCTTTGTTCCCTTTAATCTTTAAAACTACGCAAAGGATTTTGATGATTCTTTCAGTGTTAGATAGCCTATTTATCGAGGAAGGTTATAGGCTATATTTTATCACGCTAAGACTAATAGGAGCGAAGAAATAAAGGAAAATGTGGAAAAAACGGGAAAAATTCTTTGAAAGGGCTAACTTGAACGCACTAATCTCAGGAACTACTGGTCCGATTTGAAAAATTATTTCAGTGGTAGATAGCCCATTTATTGAGAAAGGCTGCAGGCTATATTTTATCACGCTAAGACTAATAGGAGAATGTGGAAAAAACGGGGGAAATTATTTGAAAGGGCTTATCTCGCGAACTACTGAAGCAATTTTTATGTTATTTGGCACAGATAAGAAGTAGACCACGTGAAGGATCATAGGCTATCGATTTTAATAATTTTTTCAGTGGCTATATATTTTATACCCGTGCGACGCCGGGGCGGTTCGTTAGTGGTCAATAAAATATCAACCACACAGTTGCGAAAGATCAGTCACAGGAATATGCACGCTATGAAACAATCAGTACACACTACACACTGTCTTAATGCGACTGCTTTGGTTTTATGAGACTATGGGTTGAACGAGCAACTGATCACCTGATGGAAAGCGACGACTTGGAAAGATGGAAAGTTGGAAGAGCGTTGCCGTTGAAGAGGGAAAACTTTTCTTGAAGGTTTGTAAGTGGTAAATACAGCTGGCGACAGTTAATTATATAGTTTTAGTTAGATTAGATTAGATTAGATTACCTAAAATGCACGGTAGTGGAATGGAGGACTGGTATAACTACCAGCCTGTCTAGCATACGCCAACGAGATATCTCACTCTCGAGATAATTAAAAACTACTCGTCTCATAATGTCAAAATCTCGACGTTATCTCGACAAAACTCTATAAAAATGTGTTATTTCGATGATAGATCTACACGAGAAAAAATGATTGTCATGCTAGGGTCAATAGAGATGAAGATACAAACTATCAAACATCGAGAAACATGCAGAGTGAGGTATCTCGTTGGCGTATGCTAGGCAGACAGTAGTATTTATTACATAATATTATTCTTACAATGGGAAACTTATCCAAAAAACATGTAGACATTGGCAAAGCCCCTCTTTCGAACTTATAAATCACAATTCACGAATCAAATGAGTCAAAACCTGAAAACCAATATTTTGACTTTATCTCTTATTTCATCAACATATTTCTGTCTAAATAGTGTATGAACATGAAAGCCAATTAATTTTAACCCTGGAACTTTTGACGTCACAGTTCACACCCAAACAACTTTTCTACCGTACCTAAATTGTAATTACATACGACTCGACGAAAACTACATACGACCTTTAAAGGTTCCATATTTATCGCTCTATTACGTAAATACTTATAGATACATGTGGCTTTTTTCGCGTACTTAACAAGGACTAGCTGTTAGTATTTTTATTACTAAGCAGAGTGAGGAGGGCATTGGCCACAATTATTAGAGTAATGGAGCTGATCACTGTATGGACCAAACAAAAAGACCTTTTACATCAAGGTTGATGGAATTATTCTCTAGTTTAGCCCTTACACTAATGACTGCACCTAAACTCTGTATAAATCCAGCTAAAATATTTTTAAATATACTAATAAACCAATAATTAAACTCCGATTAGAACAATGAAACAGAATTAGTCTGTCATCAGTCATCACTCACACACTCAAAATTAATTTCAGGCCGTCCCAAATATTTGTACGAGGCTTAGGACCTGTTTCACCGCTTCCTGATAAGGTGCCCGATAGGCTTATTTGACAGATTCTCCATACTTTATGTGTCAAGTTAAGTGGTGGATAGCCTTATCAGGAAGCGATGAAAAAGGCCCTTAATGTTATTGACGATTAGCCCTTTAATGGATATAATATTAATATATCAACAATATTATGTTGAATTATAATAGTGCAGTCCCGCATTTATAATAATAGCTCCCACACCGGTTTCGGTGACGGTGGACGATTTCATTGAAACCAGGCCAACTATGCAGGAGTAACTTTATAGTGCCCAAGTGTGTGCGCAGTACACAAGAGCACTCTCTGTTCCTTTGCTCTCATAACCCGGTGGGACGACAGACCGACACGACCGGCGAGGGATCGCAGGATCGAATTTTTACATGCCCATCCAACGCATGGATCATCTTACTTGTCAGACAATCAGGTGATCAGCCTGCATTGTCCTAACCAAACTTGGAAATAGCATATTTCCCACGCGAGAATCGAACCTACGACCTCCGAGTCGAGATCTGCGCTTTTCACCACTAGAGCATGGAGGCGTCCGCATTCAATTATATTTTAAGCGACCAAAAAAGTGCAAGGTCTCAAGTCAACGCTTACTTTAATATTTCGTCAGTCTTCACAATTTAAATTTTAACGTACGTTTTTGGACTATTGACCGGCAACTTGGTTGAATGGACGTACCGTTAATACACAGTGCACATCTTAGGTACTTATATTCCGCGGCAGTGGCCTTCAAAATATATAATCCCGTTTTAAAGAAGAAACATATGAATTAAAAGCAACATTAACTTCAACGGTAAGAAATGAGAATAAAGCTTCCAAGTACTCTTTCGCAAAATTTCACAAAGAGGAACAGTTTGTAGTTCGCGGGTTTTAATTGATTTAGTGCATGTTAGTTCAACAGAGTTGACTGAGTGCTTGCGGGCAATTTATGTTATAAAAGTGTGATAAAGCGTTAAGTTATTATCGTAATTTGTTAGGTTTTGAATAATACATTACTTTATTAGAAATTAGAATTCTGGCGTTTAATCGGAACTCTCATAATTTTGTCATGATTCATGCATGTCCATTTTTGGTCCATCATCGAGACGGTCAGTACTACGTTAATTAAATTTTACGTAAGAGGAATGCTGAAATCACTAAAATGAAATTCGCTCAGCGCCCCAAAATCGCGCGCACGCAAAGAAATTTACGTAGATATATACAAAGAGTTTTGTTAATGTGTTTTTAACAATCATAAGAAGTACGTAATGAAAATGCGGCGAAATAGCGGTGGATGGTACGGCAGTGTTTTTTTTTTATGAAATAAGGGGGGCAAACGAGCAAACGGGTCACCTGATGGAAAGCAACTTCCGTCGCCCATGGACACTCGCGGCATCAGAAGAGCTGTAGGTGCGTTGCCGGCCTTTAAAGAGGGAATAGGGTAATAGGGCAGGGAAGGGATGGGAAGAGAAGGGAATAGGGGAGGGTAGGTAAGGGAATAGGGTAGGGGATTGGGCCTCCGGTAAACTCACTCAGTCGGCGAAACACAGCGCAAGCGCTGTTTCACGCCGGTTTACTGTGAGAAAGTGGTATTTCTCCGGTCGAACCGGCCCATTCCTGCCGAAGCATGGCTCTCCCACGTATAAACACTTGCTTCGCGCTCACATGGAGGGGGCACGGCACCCCCAGATAATAAGACGACATATTATAATTCAATATAGAAGATAATAATATAGTACATTGTGTACATACCTCTGAGTATCTGGTAGAGGAAGACTTTGATGTGGTCGGCGGAGAGGTGCTGCGGCGACACGATGATCTTGTGCAGGTCGCTCTGCAGCAGCTCCGTTATCACATAACTGGTGTAGGTTAAGGAATACATCGCGATGTACAAACACATAATTCTAAATTTAAAACTAAAGGTGGCCATACGCGGGACAATTATGGTAACGATTTATCGCCTCGATGTTAAAATCGAACGACAAATTGTAGGTACGTGTGTAGCAATATCGCAAACGATTTTACGTTCAAAAGATCGATTGGACGATTTTCTTGACGATCGATCGAAACGGCAAATTGTCCCGTGTATGGGCACCTTTAGGGTTAATGACGATGACGGATGAATTTGACAGATTTGCAAGACGTCCTACTCTCAAAAAAACTGTCAATTCAGTACAAATTTAGAAATGCATCTACGCGTCGCGTTGCGTTCTGACCGGGACACAAAAACACGACACGACGTCGCACGACGCCGTGTCGTGGGAATCCACGACGCGCGTCGTAAAAAACCACGACACGACATCGTACGACGGCGCGTCATAGAAACTCACGTAGAAATTCAAAGATGAGTTTCTACGACGCGACGTCGTCGATTACGATCCGCGTCGTAGATTTCCACGGCACGACGTCGTACGACGTGGTGTCGTGTTTTTGTGTCCCGGCCCTTAGCCCTTTGAGATACAAGATAAACTCAGTAACTGTTATGGATTGTTATAATTATTGTAGTTGCAAAAAAATCATAATTTGCTCATCTGTTTGATAGCTCAGACTTCACAAACAGAGATAGAGAGGCAATTCAACTATAGTCCTCGGTTTGCGGACAAGGTTACAAAAATACTTCTGCTTGACCAATAAAAGGTAGCCAAAAGACTGATTGATGACACAAACTAACAACATGAGTATGTTTGTCAGTATATACTTTTCGCAAAAACTACTGGGCGGATTCTTAATTAAAATTTAACACGGTAGTAGTTGAGCTTCTGGATTAACACATAGGCTCCTTTTTGTACCAAAAGTACAGTGTAATGAATAATGATACTTTTGCTGGCTATTGTACTAGCCTTGCATAATTGAAATTAGCCATAATTTGACGGCAACTGCAATGTAGTGAGAGAAGCTAGTGATAAAGCTTGTTGTGTTGGATAATTTGAAGAGACATACAATAACTATTCTGAATCAGTTACCAATAATAATAATAATCTAGTAATGATAATCATACACATCAGTAACAGACAACAATTACACACAATAATGGGAACAACACCGCGCGTGTTTAGTTACCGCCCCATCGGCCGCGGGACACTCGACCAATTACCACGCCCCCCACCCTACCAGGGGGACAGGGGGCAGACAGGGGGGAGGGGGACAGGCCTTATCTGTCGGACACATTACCGAAATTACGTATGTGCAACACTTGTTGCCGGATACTGTTCAGTGTTAATTTAGAAGGAGCTATTCCCAATTAGGAAGGATCCTAATTGGGAATAGCTCCATCTAAATTAATATTTATTAATATTTCTAAATTAATAAAAAATTAGGATTTAAATCAGAGCTATTAAAGCAGGCAAAGCCAGACGCACAACCTACATTCGTTTAGAAATACTTGATACAGAAACGTGCTCTAAAAGGCACTAATAGCGGGCATTACGTACAAACTTTTTGACCCGTTTCAGCCTGGCGCATGCCTTTTGATTTATTATGCTCTCTAATGCATTAGTACAGCTGTTAGAAATTTAATGTGAAATATCAAATGCGGAAGAAGAGATAAATGATAAAATAATATTGCATTAGAAAATTGAGAGATGGTAGAATCAGGTAGACTTGCTCCGAAGCCAAACAAAAACTTGCATCAGGCTGTGTAGATACATACTCACCGGTGATGGACGAATAGACATCGATGTTACATTTTTGCCTACCGTGATGGCAAAAAGCAACAATCTTGCTTAACAGGCTTATGCCTATACAACTATCAGTATAAAATAATTAGGTATAATCTTTGGTTCAAAAGTCATTTTAAGGTGGAGAACTGTACTTAGAAAAACCTTTTAAAATAGGTAGCTAAAGAATCTTAAATGTTTTGGCAAATGGCGCATAGGTATTTTTAGCGATACAATTTCTCCAGACATTACAACGTTAGGTTTAGCCCTTAGGGTGTCTAGGGATGGTGTGACAAAAATGTTTAGCCCGGAGCCGCAAGACTGCCGAAACTGAGAGAAAACGAAAAAATCTCGCCGAAAGGGAAGCGGAAACGTAGGGTTGCCACCAATATTTTTAATGCCCAAAAAACCAATTAAAATTTTAATGGCAGCACATATTACCATCTGGTGTAGTTTATATTCTGGTGGCAAATTTTCTACTTGAAAAACGACAGCTGTTGAAGCGCTGAGTACGAAACAGTTCATTTTTTGCAGTTTGTTTTAGCTAGATAGGCGCACAAGAAAATATTTAAAAGACATGAAGGATTTACATTTTAAAATTTTGGGGTTATGAATGTTTGGGTGACAATTTTAATCCTTCTCGCTCTGGAATGATTTTGATATTAATTGATACATTTTATAACCTATCCAAAATGATATTTTTCTCTCGTCTCGGTCAGCCCTATGGTAAGGGAGTGCACCCTCACGGCGCGGCGTCGGAGACGTAATTATTTACAGAGGGGCTGGCCTCCCCGACGGGCCCGCGCCAAAAGGACATATTGGACTTATTTCTATACACAAATGGAATTAAGCGTAGATAGGTACTAAAATCTGGAGATAATTACAACTTAGACATCACTCATCAGTCGCCAATAAGAATTATAGCCAAAGAACTCTTGGTATGTCACTTAATGTATTATAGTAGGAAAGGTAGTGCTATCGTTTGCTAAGTCATTTCATACCGACCAAATTTTAGTCCACCGGTAGCTTAATATTTATCAATCAATATAATCAGCGTCAGTCGCCGCACCCGTGGTGGAATGTTAACTGAGAGTATTTCAAAGTTGTAAAAAAAATAGTTGCAAAAAGTGATTTTATACCGAATGAAACTTTGATGGATGATTATTGAGGTCATGTTTAGCCAAAAAAATGACCGTCAGCCGTATTGCAGACGGGGGATTCAACGTCAGTTGCCTTACTGAACATGTAATTTTTTTTTTAATATAAAGTCATTTTATACCGTACAAAATTTATACAGGTGAATGTTTCTACTTTGTATATAATAAAGAAAACCGTCAGTCGCTAATACGACGGTGGAAAAACCGTCAGCCAGCGATATAAGTTATAACCAATATAGCCCTACTTCGAGCTCAATGTATTCTAGGGCGTCGCGTAGACGACATTTCCACCTGCAAACATTCAGCTGACGGCGATTTTCGTTTGAATTAACCATAAAATTGTCTCACATAGCAATTTTAATTAATTAATTCAATAGTCAATATCTGTGAAGAAGAATGATATAAATTTTACTTTAAAAGCGCCATCTATTGTTATATACTAAAACTAAAACGACACCTACCGAACCTAAGCGTGTATAATCTAGATATGAACCTTTATTGGGTGCGAATTGGGATCTTTTTAATGTCAATTCAATACGATTCCCAACAACAACTTTGAGATACTCTCAATTTTTATTCCACCACTTCTGAAGCAACTGACGATCAAAGCTGTTATGTATTAGTGGAATACTATTATTGTAACGATTTTCGCTCGGTATGAAATTACTTTTTAAACTGAGCGCGACCTCCCCTACTATTAGGTAGTGCGGGGTGCCGGAGAGAATTTCATTTTCATTCAATAAAAGAATGATAATATTTGGAGAAATAACTAGACTTATTTTATACCTGTTGGTATAATGCACCTAAATCTTGTCTTTAAGTAAAGATAGAACCTTTTCTGTGATGTTGAAGCTGAGCTAACGGTAATACTCACCTAAAACGAACTAAAATCTCTCTTGCCCCAAGCGCTTTTAGGATTGGGGAACAAAATCCTTCTCGCCAAGGGCGGCCGGCAAATCCGTCAAGTGTCGAGCGATATCGTTTTGGGGGACGTCCCAACTTTTACGTACCCCTAGCTCTGTAGAGATTAAGACCCTTTTTAAATATTGTATAGTTTAGCAATTTTAGGGACATCAAACAGAATTTCGGGGACCGCCTACACAAAGTTCTTTTTGTCGTTGCTCGCACGAGGATTTAAATTAAAAACTAAATTATTATTATGTACTTGTAAGTTGTAACGCAAATCAGGCAAACAAGCAACTAATTAATAAGAATTTTTAGATCCACTGATGCTTTTCTGGGTTCTAGATAGCCGCGTAACAAAATATCAAGCATCCATACTTAGTAATATTATAAATGTGAAAGTGTGTTCGTATATCTGTTACGCCTTCACGCCTAAATCGCTGAACCGATTTTGCTGACATTTAGTACGGACACACTTTGAGTCCCGGGAAAGGACACAGGATACTTTTTATCCTGTAAAAATGTACGGTTCCCACACAATAAACGAATTTGGATTTTGGCGCAACGGAGTTGCGGGCAACATCTAGTACCTAGTTTACATGTAACTATATAAAAAATACGAAAATTGAGCAAGAAAACATGATTCATGATTTATGATGAATCCTATTTTAAAGTCTGGCACAACTGGGCCTCAAAAACGCTAAAAACAAGGTGCTAATGCTTCACTTGAACTTATCATAACCCTACGCTGCAAATGGATACGTTAGTTACATTCCATTGTTTTGGAACATAAACGTCCCAAAAAGGGCGCTGATAATTATTTCGGGAACGGAAGAGGCGCGTAAAACTTTCAAGTTTATTTACACTGACTATTTAATAGCCAGTTCGATGAAATCCGTTGAAAGATTAAGGGGATTACTAGGAATTCTAAATAAAATACATACCTAGTCTCAACTCTGCCTTATTAAAAGAATTAAATAGGAAATTAGTTTATTGTTGTTATTTTTATATAATACCTACATATTTAAAAATTGGAATTTGGAAAAGTTATTCGAATGACAGTAACAGCCATATGATCCTCTTATTAATAGTGTATTCATCCTTTTATTAATAGTGTATTAATAAAGCATTAATAATATAACTTTTGTTGTCCCTACTAGCGAGCATAATTTAACTTACTTAATTAGTAAGTAAGTACATGTATTTAGATATTAATATATTATTCGTCACACAATACGAATATTTCAAGATAATTTTCGATATTTAGGAAAATTCAACTGTCACAAATATTTTAATTTAATTATGAAGTAATGTCTTATAGCAGGTGATTTTAGCTTAGCTCTACAAAATGCGATCGTACATCATACTAAAACGCATCTATACTTATTAGTTATTATAAAACAAAGTCGCTTTTTTTGTTCCTTTGTTCCCTTTAATCTTTAAAACTACGCAACAGATTTTGATGATTCTTTCAGTGTTAGACAGCCCATTTATCGAGGATGGTTATAGGCTATATTTTATCACGCTAAGACTAATAGGAGCGAAGAAATAGAGGAAAATGTGGAAAAAACGGGTAAAATTATTTGAAAGGGCTAACTTGAACGCGCTAATCTCAGGAACTACTGGTCCGATTTGAAAAATTATTTCAGTGTTAGATAGCCCATTTATAGAGGAAGGCTATAGGCTATATTTTATCACGCTAAGACTAATAGGAGAATGTCGAAAAAACGGGGGAAATTATTTGAAAGGGCTTATCTCGCGAACTACTGGAGCAATTTTTATGTTATTTGGCACAGATAAGAAGTAGACCACGTGAAGGATCATAGGCTATCGATTTTGATCATTTTTTTAGTAGCTATATATTTTATACCCGTGCGACGCCGGGGCGGGTCGCTAGTAGGCTATATTTTATAAAGTGACAGACTTACAGTTTATGAGTGGCAGTCTTCCACCGTGCGTTTCTCGCGTAACTTTCTGCCGCGTACTGTAAAACTCTGGAACGAACTGTCACCAGCAGTATTTCCGGACCTATACGACAAACCTTCAAGAAGAGAGCGTATTATCTCTTAAAAGGCCAGCAACGCACCTGCAGCTCTTCTGATGTTGCGAGTGTCCATGGGCGACGGTGGTTGCTTTCCATCAGGTGACCCGTTTGCTCGTTTGCTCTCTTATTTCATTTAAAAAAAGTTTTTATTTTTATGTGTGTCCTAAAGACGCCTGGCGCCGAACTAGATATTTGGCATAGGGTTAGACCATGACTTATTTTAGTGTTGATCGATGAAATATTCGTTGAAGTCCAGGGAAGGTTCATCTTATATATAAAATTCTCGTGTCACAATGTTCGTTCCCGTACTCCTCTGAAACGGCTTGCCGCTTGACCGATTCTCATGAAATTTTGTGAGCATATTGAGTAGGTCTGAGAATCGGCCAACATCTATTTTTCATACCAAAAATTATTTATATGGCAAAACAACGTTTGCCGGGTCAGATAGTCATATTATAAAATAATTTCATTATAGTGTGATGTCTAGGTATATTAAGCATAATAGTAGGCTCCTAAGTATTCTATGTCATCGTAGTAAAACGCTTCACAATATAAACTACCTATAACAAGTTATTATCCGCGTTTTTGCCGCAGTCACGCAGCTCAATCGTTGCGGGCGTCGTTTTTTGCCCGGGGCTAGACCCGCGCAGCTGCCGGCCAACGCCACGGCTGCAGCTTGTGTTGATAGGATATTTGTGATATCGTGCAAGTGTAGGTTGTTATTTTGATGTGATATGAGAGTATTTAGTGCTACAAGGCTAGAACTTAGATTTTACTCTAACTTGTGGCTGTTTTTGGGCAGCTTCTCTGTTTAGTTATCATTAAAATATATTTCTGCAAATCAATTTAGATATTTTAGAAGTATAATGGATAAACAACTTGCGAAGCTAGCTATACTCTATAGCAGTGGTTCTTAACCGGTGGTCCGCGGACCACTGGTGGTCCCTGAAGGCATTCCAAGTGGTCCGCGAAGCCATCCTAATAATACGTGAGAATTCAGAAGTTAGTAAAGAGCTTATTTGGTAAAGAGTATGCAGTCGCAAAAATCACATTAAATTAAAATATCTGTAACTTTTAGATTTTTTCCAAATGAAAAATGAGTGCTAATTTTATAATTATTTAAAGTCGTGCTTGTGTTCTTTATCAAACCACTCTTAATTTAGGTGAACCAACAGGGTGGTCCCCGGCAAGACAAACATTTGGTAAGATGGTCCCTCTGACTATGACTAAAAGGTTAAGAACCACTGCTCTATAGTCTTAGATACTTATAGTCTATAGCATTCACATTCAACGACGATCATGGCAAACAGAATAATATGACACTCTACACGTAATATTGGTCCAATATGGGTCTCTGTGAGGGGAAATGCGCCTTGTTTTGCCGTCTCAAATACTTTTTAACGAATTACGGCGTTGATTTTAATAAAAAAATCAGATAAGTTACGTTTTATTTAACGAATAGAGCACTTAAAACTTTTACTGAAACAGGATATTTTGAACCAAAGGAAGATAAAGTAAATTACCGAAGTTACGGAGAAAACAATTAAAATTTGTTCCGCAGTCGTTAAGGGTTTGTATCAGGTTTGCGGCAGTTTTCCTACACTTTACAGGGCTTGTGCGCTTAAAAACGTACAGAAAGGGCTGGCACGATGCCTACGCCCTACATACATAATATAGCACTGACAGCATAAGAATTTTGAAGAAGATATTAGCTAGTACCGCAACTTTATCCGAGCTTTTTTTTCGTGATAACAATCTTTCTCGGGACTAAAATTATATTCTTAGTTTATTGACAGAAATATACTCGTCGGATTAATAATAATATACAGTACTATTTTAACCGACATACAAAGGTGTGCAAGGCACGAGCGCATAAGAATTTACGCACAACAATAAATAATACGAAATACATATAAATCATTCGCAAGAGCTCTGGCAATATAATTTAACGGTTACCGCTTAGTGGTCAGAGGTTACAGTTTAGGCGTATTGTTAGCACACAGACATACAGACATGTCAGCCATAGATTTTAAGTCATTTTGTATGTTGCGCCTGACACAAACGCGATGCAAAATTACATTTATATTGTTTTCTTAGTATTTATTGGTACAGCGACAAGCTTTCGGCACTAGAAATACACAAATGTGTGAACTATGAATTATAACTCTAGTCGAAGGGCTCTCAAATACATGGAGGCCGATCCAAACTGATCGGAATGGATGACAGGCCAACCTAACCGGACTCGTTATGTGCATTATCGTGCACGAATTCTGTCAGGTCGGCCGGGTAAGATAGGCTTCTTCGTATATTGTGGCCTTCATGACGCATCGGCCAGTAGTCATAGATATTAGACAACTATGATGTAAAATCCATAGTTGCATACTAACAAGTGTGAAATGAGCTGCGCGGGCGCATTCCGCGCGGACAGTGATGGATCTACCGCGGGATTTGCATTGTAACCGATATATTGAACTTCATTAGTTTCGGTTCAGCATTTTACGGTGGATTTACATAATAGAGAGATGGTCATTTCCTCCTCTTTTTACTTGACAGCGAAGCCGAAATGGGTTTTACGCATTCTCCGTGGTAAGTTTGCCGTAGCGCCCAAATTACGAATCTGATTTTGATGAATGAAAAATCAATAGCAGTAAAATAAGTTTTATTATTTCGGTAAAATTATAAAATGTAGTTTAAGTATTTAAGACATCATGAAATTTCGACACAGCCTTATATTATAGAGCTTGGGTTCATCATCAGAAAGAAAAATTTAAAAGTCTCCGCCTTCCATAGATCTTTTAATGAAATCATAGGATCGACGTGAATAGTCCACGCTAGCTGCAGTTCTTAATACTTTTTGGTGGTGGAACCCTTTTGAGAAGTTATATTTTCCCCTAAAAATATAATGTTTTGTCTTTGAATGAATTGTCTCCATGCTGGTATCCGATGATCGCTTGCGTAGACCCTACAAAGCCTTTGCGGAGCCCCAGGGCTCCGCGGAGCATACTTAGAGAAAGGCTGCTATAGATCTTCGCAATAATGGTTACAGCCCCCCTAGACAAGTGACAAGCGACTAACGCTAACGCTACAAAATGTATGGGATTTCACATCGCATACATTTTGTAAGGTTAACGTTAGTCGCTTGCCACTTGTCTAGGGGAGCTGGCATGGTTATTCATAATGGTCTAAAGGTGCTCCCTCACCGGGAGCATTCGCGTGTAATGTAACATTATGGATTCGTCTTTGAGCATCATACTACATAACATAGCAAGTTGACGTAGTATTGATGACGTTACAAGTTGTATCAAGACACACATTGTATCATTACAAGGTGCTCATTGTAATGCTCGGTTCTTCTTCCCTCACTGATGTAATTGCTCGACTATGTAATGTTACATTACAAGCGAATGTTACCGGTGAGGGAACACCTTAACGCGATAAAGAGAGGCCTGTGATCAACACACAATAAGCCTGACAACTGATTATAATTAAAATTTCGGAATGTAGGATCAATTCGGCATAACACATTCGATTAAAATTCATGATGATGTTGGCCGAGTATTTAATATTTAGCGTGGTTGGAATACTTCATTTTGTCCCTAAACTTTCGCAAATAGTTTAGATCGTGACCCTTTTAAAATGTGGAATTTGGACGACAGAATTAAAACTGACTTTAGCCGTCCCAATGGAGAAGATAAAATTTCACTGCTATAGTCAAGTAATTTTAAAAATTAAACACAATCACACTTTCTTAATTCCACTGGATAACAAGTTTTTCTTTATTAATCTTTTTTTTTATGAAATAAAGGGGCAAACGAGCAAACGGGTCACCTGATGGAAAGCAACTTCCGTCGCCCATGGACACTCGCAGAATCAGACGAGCTGCAGGTGCGTTGCCGGCCTTTTAAGGGGGAACAGGGTAATAAGGGAGGGTAGGGGATTCGGGCCTCCGGTAAACTCACTCACAAGCAAGCAACTCGCGCAAGCGCTGTTTCACGCCGGTTTTCTGTGAGAACGTGGTATTTCTCCGGTCGAGCCGGCTCATTCGTGCCGAAGCATGGCTCTCCCACGTATAAATCTAAAGTTTTTCTATGAAAATATCAAAATGTTAAATTTAAAACCGTTGTGGTACTCCACGCGCTACGGCCTCTTGGGTTTATCTTAATATATATAAATCTCGTGTCACAATGTTTGTCCTCAATGGACTCCTAAACCACTTAACCGATTATAATAAAATTCGCACACCATGTGCAGTTCGATCCAACTTGAGAGATAGGATAGTTTAAATCTCAAATTATAGTCGCAATTTTATTTTATTGCAAATTATTTGTCTATAAAGAGCGACCATTGTTTATGCGACGCGGGTCACGGGATAGCGATGAACGTTGCCATGGTGATATACTTATATTTTAGTCACTAATTCAATAAAATAATACGGGCGATATACTTAATATAATATGGCAAAGAAACGTTTGCCGGGACAGCTAGTTATTACTATATTTTTTTCATATATACTAAATAGGAATAGATATACCTAATATAATATTATAATCATTACTCATTTTATTAAAATGCAGGATCTAACATCTGATATTAGGTACCTACCGAGATTATTTAGAGTTATTTGTTCGGTCATTAATATTTTAAGTATTGAATAGGAATTTATTATAAAATGAAAGAAAGATATTCCTGTCTCATTTTATTTCCATGTTTTTTACATGTTACAGCACACAGAGGTAACATAAAAGTACGGACCGTGAAACATTCGTTATTCTCTCCCGAGAGCGAACGTTTCGCTACAAAACACATTAAAACATACTGTTTTAATATACATAATGTACATACTTCACAGACATTGATCAAGATGTTTATAATATATTTTATAGTGAGAGAAATATTCTCAACAGGAGCAGGACTCACAGGAGCTATGATGACTACGAAACAATTATTCGACTACAGCAAGAAACATCTTTAGGGAACGTATCGAACTACGTGATAAGGTCCACAAATTACGTGAGATGACGCCCCTAATCGTCATGGCATTTTCACTCCTCACCGACCACAGCAGTACAGTCTATCAATTGGGATGATGACAAGGTCAAAGATCAACGAATTTTGTTATTAAAATAAAGAAATAACTGTAAAAAATAAGTTTTTCCAAAATTTCAGCTTGATATCTTTTGTATTTTTTTGGTTATGCGCCTTCAAAGTTGGATGTTCAAGTCGATTTTTTTTCAATTAAATTTCTTAATATTTGTATACCGTTCGATAACTTATGTAATTTAAAGCAACTTTTGTTATGAAACCAGTTTCATAAACGCAATAATTAATATAGCTACCGAACAAAAATCTCCCGCGATGCCTACAAACAGCTCTAAGGTGACGTCATAATCGAGTTGAATTTTGTATGGAGCGTTTCGGGCAGGTCCATTTTATGAGATGTTTGAATTGTCATATCTTTTAAGCTATCAGAGTAATTCTTTCACCGATGTTTCTATTTTTTAAAAGTCTTTCAATTACTAATAAGAAAAAAAAATAGTCATCATGCCTAAGTGGTACTATGCAACACAATTATTTTTAACGTTTTATAAAAGACTAGATGACGCCCGCAACTCCGTAGCGCCAAATTCGATTATCGCGCGGGAACCGTACTCTTTTCTGGGATGAAAAGTATCCTATGTCCTTTTCCGGGACTCATAGTATCTCCATGCCAAATTTCGACAAAATCGGTTTAGCGGTTTGGGCGTGAAGAGGTAACAAACAGACAGACAGATACACTTATAATATAACTAGATGACGCCCGCAACTCCGCTGCGCCAAAATTCGTTTATCGCGCGGGAACCGTACATTTTTCCGGGATAAAAAAAATTCCGCGTAAAACGTATATACCAGGGGTCAGCAAATGACCCATTGTGTGCGGACCAAGCATGTTCGAAGATGAACTTAAGAATTAATTTCGGTCTCGAGTCTCGACATACCATATCGTCTAGCAAATGGCAGTTCTAAGTGACAGAAAGAGAAAGGGCGACGGAAAGAGGCGATTCCGTGCTGCCAGATGAGGTCCAACCCTTAAGCGCATACTGGCTTCATCTACGTTATAATTGAAGAGCATTTAAAGATTAAAAAAAGACTGGTTGCACTCCGGGAGTGCCGGCAGAAGTGAAAACTTGATTATTAACGTTGTGCATTTTTTTAACCCATTTTTTATGAAAATTTATTTTTAAAAATCGTCAATCAAGTTGTTTGGATCAAGTTTCGATCAAGGTTTCGATCAAGTTTCGATCAAGTTTCGATCAAGTTTCGATCAAGTTTCGATCAAGTTTCGATCAAGTTTCGATCAAGGTTTCGATCAAGGTTTCGATCAAGTTTCGATCAAGTTTCGATCAAGGTTTCGATCAAGGTTTCGATCAAGTTTCGATCAAATTTCGATCAAGTTTCGATCAAGTTTCGATCAAGTTTCGATCAAATTTCGATCAAGTTTCGATCAAGTTTCGATCAAGTTTCGATCTAGTTTCGATCAAGTTTAGATCAAGTTTCGATCAAGTTTCGATCAAGGTTTCGATCAAGTTTCGATCAAGTTTCGAGTTTTCGAGTTCGAGTTCGAGTTCGAGTTCGACACAAAACACTACTCTCCAACTGTCTTACGCGTTTTGTATGGTTTTTCGATCAACACGAAAATCTATCGCGAGTTTCACAGTTTTTACCGATCCCACAAGTGCTCAACGCCGCTAAAGAAGTTTTCATTTCAAAAACGCTTAAAAGATTTATCCGTACCTGGTTTACCTTTTCGTGAATTCCCAAATCCCAATTTACTGTATTAACATAATAAGCCATTAAAAGTCCGTATACGAAATTTTGCCGATTTCGCTCATTTAACAGACGTGATTTAACAGTTAAAATACAGTACTTCTAAAAGTTTTAATGCACAACATGTAAGATCATTTCAATTATAATATAGTGTTGGAGCTAGATTTTTTATTTTTTTTAAATATCTTTAAATAATCCAACTCAAACCCGCGACAGTTTTGTGATTTTTGCTGTAAAAGGTTTTTAGAATATCACCTTTTTATGGATTGTATTGACGTCTTAACGGTATGAAAAAAATACAATGTACTGTTGAGAAAGTCGTCTATAAAGTGTTGGAATTACTTTTTACCACTTCAATATAAAAAACCCTTTAAAAACAGAAAACCTCTATCTGCCCGCTAACTTGGCGATCGTCCCTTTTCACCTGGCATATGAAAGACGGGCGTGAGTGTGAAGAGAGCAGTAGAAAAGAGGGACGGGCTCTTAAGCCCGCTTCCAATCGTAGCTTCAAATTTAACAAAACGGTGCCGTGTTTGGATTAAATATTTTGCTTATTGCTTTTGGCGTTGATCATCATCACAAGGGCATGGAAAACTGGTACTTCTGATTAAAAAAAACGGTAATTTTGAAACAGTTTTGGGAATTACCGGAAACTTTAGGGAACCTTCAAGAAAAGAACGTATTCCCTCTTAAAAGGCCGGCAACGCACCTGCAGCTCTTCTGATGTTGCGAGTGTCCATGGGCGACAGTAGTTGCTTACCATCAGGTGACCCTTTTGCTTGTTTGCACCCTTATTTAATTTAAAAAAAAAAAGACGGGTTGCACTCCGGGAGTGCCGGCAGAAGTGAAAACTTGATTATTAACGTTGTGCATTTTTTTTACCCATTTTTTATGAAAATCGATTTTTAAAAAATCGATTTATTTTAATTAATCGAAACCCTTACAGTAGATTAAATTTTTAATCCATTTTTTATGAAAATCGTTTTTTTTTTATTTTAACGAAACCCTTACAATCAATTCGAGTTCTAGTTCGACACAAAACATTACTCTCCAATTACCGTCTTACGGTTTTTCCAAGGTTTTTCGATCAGCACGAGAATCTGACGCGAGTTTCACAGTTTTTACCCATCCCACAAAAGTGCTCAACGCCACTAAAGAAGTTTTCACTTCAAAAACTTTTTGTATTGAAACATATATTATTACTTACTGTGAAAATTATAATATTTCTGGATGACGCCCGCAACTACGTCGCTGAGCCAAAATTAGTTTATCCCGCGGAACCGTACATTTTTTGGGAACTAAATTTTAGGAAAATCCGTTCAGAGGTTTGGTCGTGAAGAGACTGACAGACATACTTTTGTATTTATAATATTAGTAAGGATATCGATTATAGCGACTGCAAATTTTACCTTTAATGTCCTAATAAAACGTTTTCAGTTTTGACCCTACTCTTTGTTTACACATAAAGGGTGATGTCCGAATGCGCAAGAAATATATCAACGTGAATCAGACTTTCCTTTGTGCTTATAATTAGGTGACGTGTCCTTGTCTCCCAATTCAATGTGACTCATGAAACCTTGAGCATCTAAATATGTTAGAGCCGGGATGAGATTCATAAAGCTGGGTCAGTTAACGCCAATCATATTCAAATTTATTGCCTAAAAAGGATAGAATGGTCCAAGTTACAAAAAAGTCAAGAACTCATAAAAGTGAAAAAGAGGTACCTATGTCTACCCTTTCCAAGTTTTTCAGTCCCAAAGGTACTAATGATAATTTGAAAGGTAATTTTCTGTAACGCATTGCCGTTTGGCGTATGAGACTGATCTTTCAGCCGCTTTTTCAAGCGCAACGGAACTAAAAGCGCTAAAATTCAAAATCGCCACATTTTTCGGTCTCTACCAGTTTCAAAACTCCTACTTTCATAATGAACAATACATGTCGTAACATATCGATCTAGTACTTGGCAAGGGGAAGCTTCTTTGCCCCAGAGAGGCTCGGGGAGGCTTCTTGGCCCCAAGAGAGCTGGAAGCTTGCCCGATCCACTCCTGATAAATCATCCCCTATTATATGATTTCCTACACCTACATGAATAATGGAGTCTTTTTGATACATTTTGCCGTGTATAAGGTAGGGAATTGTAAATAATATACTTCGTGATATTTTGGTAGAACAAATGTTAGGAAAATGACGCTATCTACAAGAGAACATATTAAGTAATTTAAAAGTTTACAGCTGAAAAACGAAACTTTTTGTTAATTGTGCGTTTCCCGCTGTATCTGAACTGCGGCTTAGTTAGTGTTGCGGTGCTCCTATCAGGCGTCAAGTCTGCTCGTTTTCCATAAAAACTCTAGGAGAATGTGAAAGCTATAATATACCCACGAATACGTCTATAAAAGGAGGAATTTCTTTCGTTATTACGACCGTACGACGCAATAAAATCGTCTCGTACTCATTTAAACCGAACGACTTCCCCGAAATACCGTATCGTAGTCACGACCTCGGAATGTTTGCTTAATATCGGCTTTTGGGTTTTGAATTTATGATATTTACGTGATAAACAGGAAATTGGGTAATCCTATACGAGATATTTTGAAGTAAAACTTCGATCCCGCTGGACTAAGTGTTCCGCACATCGCGTCGCGTCGTAGCACAGAATATATATATAATAATTAGTACCTACCTTACGGTAGTCGTACTGACAGTGTGCGCCTAAAGCCGTGTTTCCACCTGCAAGACAACTGTCGCGAGAAGTGTCTGACAGTCTGTCTGACAGCAGCTTGCAAGTGACCCCGTAGCAAGTGCTGTCGCGACAATTTGTCAAGCGCTTCCTGCGAGTAGTTGCGACAGCATGTCCAAACACGTCTGCGAAGACTCGCGACATCTCGCTGCGGGTCACCGCAGATATAAGGTCTAGTTTCGTATAGTATTATCCGCGAGCTTCTCGCACGATATTTACTGCAGCAATAAATTGCAGTTTGCTTGCAGGTGGAAACACGGTCTTACAGCCAAGCACTGAAGCCTTTAGGGGCATTCACTGGCAGGATCGCGGTTGCGTTTTCCGCGTATCCCGTGGCGGAAGAGCAGGAACACCGTCTGGGTTTTAGTGGGTATGCCCGGGCGCGGCCTTCCGCCCACAGGGAGTCTCACAAACCCCGGTAGCCCTCCCCAGACTACCAGGGATGCGTAAAAGCATTTCACCAATGCAAAAATATAGGCTAACTAAAACGTGTAATGCAAGACGTGTTTTTAACTCCCAATGTGTCTGTCTGCACATCGAAACAGATCGATTATGATATCAGTTTTGATTTCACGCCGGTTTTGACATTCGGTGGTGTTAGCATATGACAAACAATAGCTTTGTCCACACTGCCTTTTTTTGTTCATCAAGGGCATGCGTTCGCAGTCAACAGCGAACGTGAGGCATGCCCGCGACGCATGCCCTTTGACCGTATTCAAAACTTTCGCTTTGTTCTTTATTGACAATGTTGGCGTTGCGTTCGTTGACGCATTCAATTATTGAATGCGCCAATACGAAAGTTGAAGACGAAAGTGCACAGTGTGGACATAGCTTATGGACCGAGCCACTTAAATCACAAAACTTTATTTTAATGTCAACACTTTTAAGCAATTTTGTGACTATTGGTGGTTTGAACCATAAATATTTTGCAGTATGACAATTTGAAACTTGTCTCGTAGCTTGGATACAGAATATTATTATTTATGTCCGTTGCTGTAAAACACTAACACTTAATCGTGAGAACAAATTAAAAAAACTTGGAGCACAACGTGTCAGTCGTGAAACAACGAACCTTGGTCTCTGAAGTCGTAAATATCGACTTTATGCATCAGCTTCAGCCATCACTAGTGTTCATTTGATGAGTTTCGATAAATCGATTTTATAGGTACAACACAACGCGCATTTCGGATATTCGATGAGAAAATTTTCATTAGATACTTACAATTATTATTACAAAAGAAACTGTCGCGTTTCCGATCTGTAAAACCTAAACTCAAAAGTTACGTTTTACTAGATCCTAAAGAAGCGCTTACACGGGCAATTAATTGCGGCAATAATTGCCGGCAACACGAATGGAGCGATCTGGAGCAATTAGTGGAGCAATATGGGGCAATTTTAATAAATTGCGGCGATTATTTCGGCAATATTACTCGAGATATTTCATATCGCTCAATGTCGCCGATACGAATTGACGAATATCCGATGGGCTCGTGTATGACAGTATTGCCTAGTAACTAGTTGATGAAGTTGCGCCATATCGCTCAATTGTATTGCGATGTATTGCGCAATATTGCAGCATGTTGCTGCTTGTTGCCGAAAATTGCTTGATGTAGTCGTGACGTCAAAGTTGACAAGAATTGACTGGAGTGGAGCAATTTTAGTTGCCCGTAAAAGCGTAGCTTAAGGGACGGTACTCTTCATCGGCGAATCCAAAATAAGCCCATTATGTTAATCGAAGTAGCCAGAACATTTTCTGGCACACGTTTCATCTGGCTTTATTCTAACTCAGTACATAAAACATCCATCCACTGAAACAGCTCTACTAATACTCCTTTATGTTACTATCTTCTTCGCAATTAATTTGCTGACAGTCCAGACGTTTTATTAGTTGTTTTTACGACCGTACTGTAGTATAAACATCATACAGACTACAGTAGAGTAACTTAGCCGCGTCCTTGATATGAGAACTATATAGATGACGCCCGCAACGGACTCGTTTATCGCGCGGGAACCGTAAATTTTCCCGAGACTCGAAGTATCTCCATACCAAATTTCAGCAAAATCGGTTCAGCGGTTTGGGCGTGAAGAGGTAATAGACAAACACTTTCGCATTTATGATATTAGTATGGATATGAATAATGGATGTCAGAAAAGCCCAACATACATCTCAATGCCAACACAGAGATAAGTTTTAGACGAGAACGACTCTACATAGTTTTGCTATTTCAAATTACCTGAAATCATGCTCATATGTGCGCCACGTTAGAGGAGTCCACCGTAAAGATGGTCCACTGATCTACTGTAATATTATCCATACTATGGCGTTAGTAAAAGAATCACAATCATTTTAATCGACTTCCAAAAAAGGATGCTTTCCTTTAAGGGCTCAGAACTAGTTATTAGTCACAAAAATGTGCACGTGTTTGTCCTTTGTTTTTAAATTACTTGTAACCAGGTAACTAGGAATTTGAAATATGGCAAGTGTTACCATATTTAGTGACCTGCCTAGATAAATATTAAAACCGGATAGCTATTTCCATTATAACCTTTAGAAATAAATTATTTTAATGTACCTTTTCAAGATAAGGCACCCGGGTAAAATAGATAGGTTATATAGGTGGTTATTGAAAACCAGCGTTGTGGATTTTTCGCAACATTGCTGAATATGAACTTTGGTTTTACTTAAATTTTATAATTGGCTTTAGATTTGTACAATATCATTTTTCTCTCTTTGGTCAGCAAATGAAAAGGCTACTGAATAGATTAATCCCAATTTCCAGTCAAAAAACTTTAGAGACTAAATAATAATTCATGTTGGCTGTGTTTGCGCTCGGAATCTTCTTAATAATTATTATTTTTAACAAAAAATTAAAACCGACTTCCAATGTAAAAACAATAATAATATCCTTATAATATGAACTAAAAAGTATTTAATAATTTTTCCTATCTGTCTAGGCTGTCTGTCTTGCCTTTTAAAACATATCAGACAAACTAGGCAGCATCATAAATTAGTTACTTCTGTCTTGTTCTTCGTTTATTAATAAGGCTGAAATAAAATTAAATTTAAACTTTTTATTATAACTTGGCGAGGTGTCAGAACTTATTATTCAAACAATTTCTTAATGAAATGAAAACTGAAACAAAAAGCGGACTTAATTAGGTTAATAGCACTTAACGAAATAGGATTAAAAGAAAAAGATCTTGAAATTAAAAATCTAGAAGCACTAATTCAACTTACTTTGCATAATATAAATGTAAGATTCATAACAATATCGAAATTATTCTAACTTGTATTAAGTAAATTGATAGTTTGTACTTTGTAGATACAAAATTACTAATACATAGTTCTTTTATGAATATTTCAACTTTTTCGCTAGGATAGAGTGTTTCAAACCCTTTACAGTTTACACTTTACACAAATCCTTACACCAACTTTTTATGAGACCTTACAAGTTACAAGCATAAAAATGTAAGCACTAGGCAGTTATAGCGTTTGCATATTATCATTATTTGACATATCTTGTGATCACTTTTCGACCTCATTGCCTAAGAGTCCATTTACATTGCAACCATTCCAATCTCAACTCTGTCTACTACTACCAGAAACAAATACAAGTAATAATAATATCTATGGACGCTCCACACCACGTCAGTCTGTCCCCATGCTAAGTAGCTAAAGGACTTATGTTACAGGTACCAGACAACGGAAATATATTTAATACCTTTACTATACATATATTTAAGATTTTTATTATATCATACACATATTTAATTCGCATCCAGAGAGTCCAGACCCGGGAACATTGAAAATCTTTTGTTCCGTCGCGGTCGGCGGGATTCGAACCCGCGACCCCCGGCTTGAGCTACCAACGCGCTCACCACTGAGCCACAGAGGTCGTCATCATAATACAAGAAACAAAATAAAGTGTCTTTCGGCTTGCCGCCAGCTTTGCAGCCTATTCTTATTTTGCCTGCAGGCAATAAAAAATGTCCACAGCCGAACATATAACCTCTTATTGTAAGTCGGTTAAAAATCCATCGCTGCGTCACGTGGACTGCGCTCTGACCCTAAGTTACACCGGATATCGCCTGATGTCGGCGACTGTACGGTCACAGTACAGTGAGTCACATAACAGCGTTTCGTCCTGCGCGTGCGCCCCCGGCACGTTATTATTCTATCTGCTAATGTTATACTCCTTTTCCTGTTTAGTGTTTGCTAAAAATATACTTAGCTCAGTATAATATTTGCTCTGCTAGCTTAAAAACAAATATTGTGTCAGCTAAATATAGTTTTTTAACTATAATATGTAGCGGACATGTCGTAATAATATATTATGTATACTGAAAGTGTCTTTCCATCTGCCTGTTTAATATTTCTTAACGCTTTAAAACACTGTAAGGATTTTTATGAAATATGGTATGGAAATACTTACGCCATGTTCACACCAAACCGACTGTGAGCCGCCGAATGTGAGCAGGCTCACTATGAAGGTAAATATACGGTATCGAATGTCCGCGCCTACGCCTAGCGTAATAGCGTATTGTCGGTAAAGCGGGGAATTGACTACCGGGCCGCCGGACCGGGCAATTCCCCGCTTAACGAAAATGTGAATATGCATGGAAATACAATAAACTGCGTAACGTTCGCTCACATTCGGCGACTCACAGTCGGTTTGGTGTGAAAACGGCCTTATAGAGCCGAGAAAGGATTATAGGATATTTTTTATTCCGGAAAAATGTTCGATTTCCACGCGATAAACAAATTTTAAAATTGTCAACCAAACAATTATAAACAAGTGTTCTGAAATTCGAATTACGTAAATAATTAAATTTCTTTTCCCCAAGGGGAACTTCAGTACATAATATTCAAGAACAAAGGAATTCTTTTCACATTTCGACCCTAATTCTATAGGGATAAGATTTAAATTTGTTACCCGCTGAAAGTCACCGACTGTACTCACAAAGGAACATTTCCGTTTATTGCACTTGGAGAGACTTGGAATTGGAATAACAAAGAATTGTCTTTCAAACGTCGAGGAACAAAGGGCGTCGTGACGGCTGACGAACGTCGACTCTCGACGAAAAATGCCATTAGGGTTCGACCAATCGCTTCGTCGGAAGTCGACGCGTTTTGTCCTTACTTATCGTCGACAATCGTTGCGGTAATTTTAACATGTGCGTACATCGTCACGACTTATGATAAATGCGACGTGAATTTATTTATAAACATAACGCTATGCGCCATCTCTACGTTGGCCCATCAGCAGGGCAATCGCGCTAAATTTATTCAACTGAACTGCAAATTAAACTCGGACGTTGATCGACTTTTGGAACGATTCGGTATCGCGCTAACGTTTTGACAGCCAGTTGAGACGTTACTGAACCTCAGCTCAAGCGCAAACGCTGTCGAAACAAAAAGTTGATACAATGCAACTTCTACTCGCACGTTTCTGAAACGTTTCTTATTTTGGTGTGTTAAATTGACGAAAATTGATGGAAAAATATAACATAAGCTCATAATCATACAATCATAATCAAATAATAATATAAGCTTATGTTTTACTTCAAAGCTGTAAAATAACACTACGGACTATTTTAGTTTGATAAAAAGTGAATTGAATTTAGACATTACTTCTTTACGTAAATGTTTTCTACTTTTGTAACAAGTCACAACTCACAAGTCACTATTCAACACTTATGGCGTTTGTAAAATGTAGTAAAACAATGTTATGAACTCAACTACGTAAATTAAAAACTCCAAGTAACAATCATTCACACTCATAAGTTCTACCAACACAACTTCACCCGTGTCATATTCATCCATAATATTATGTAAATAAACAATTTGTCAATTGACCAATTAACGCATCGGAAAAAAAAATTTCATATTTAACCCAATCAAAACTTAATCAGAAGGGCGCTGATTGGTCCGCTGCAATGTCTGTCTAAAGGTCAAACGTTGCGCTCCGTTCGAGTTCCATCTAAGGTTGAGTTACGGTTGGAACGTTAGCACGATACTGAAATTTGTTCAGACGCAGCGGAACCGAACCGTAACTGAACCACAACCAAAGCAGATGTGAACCTGAATTGAAACGTTTAAAAATAACGCGATTGCCCTGCAGGCCATCAACCAATATTAGCACGAACGTGTGATTTTCGTCTATGATCGACGTCTGTTTAGCATGCTGTAGTATGTATGTGTAGACGATTGCTATCAACCTAGCTCAACGTCTCTATCCAAAGTTTTTACGTAAATTTACTTCCAGCTAACTTAATATTTCTTAGTTGTTGTTCCACGCTAGCTCTTGTCACGCCTACGTTCTGCAATACCTACATACAGTGCCATATACCCTTGCTCGCTCATAAAGCAATTAAAAATTTGGAATGTTTCATCTAATTTGAACCCACTACGTATGCACATAATCTTACACGTCATTATCCCTTTCACGGAATTTGAACCAACGAACACAGAACTATTTTATATCAGACTTTCAAACCATGACTTTTTAACCTATTCCCTACTCCCCAACCTGCTAACACAAAGCCTGCAGCATCATATCTTATTCAGGTGGTCTTTGTCCTCTGTCGGCCGTTGCGCGGGAGTGGCAATTAGAGTAGGTGTGGACCTCACTTGACCGAGTATCCGACTGATTTTGCTAACACACTGATAGAGCGTCCGTGGCCTAGTGGGTAGACCTCTGGTTTGGTTCGCACTCGAGAGGGTGCAGGTTCCATCCCGGGTGATAGACGTAATGACCTGCTCATTCCTCTGGATTAATAGAGAAAATAATTGAGAATGCCGTATGTGCTTGGGCAACCATAATGGGCATTTAAAAATGTTGTGCCAGGCACTACTATTTGAAGAATGATTACTATTTACTACTTACTTCGCTGTGAAAATACTGTATAAATAATAATATATAGACCTAGAATCAACTGGTCCTTGTCAAAATTTCTCAATACGGAGTAGAGTAGGCTATGTTAGGTCTTGCAAGGCTGCCGGCGTAGAACGGGAGTGCGGAGGCGACGCTATGCGAACCTCCTAACTCTCGTCTAACGGGGCTCCGGGAGAGGATGGGAACCTCCCCGGCTTAGCCAGTCCCGCGCGCCGAGGGGAAGTTCCCTTACTTTGGTGGAAGTCCGGTCCGCAGGTAGACCGGCCAGTCGTGGAGGGAGTCCTGTGTTTGTTAGATCCGGGATATCCCTCCTCTACACGGCTGAAGGCGAACCGCAGGAGAAAAAAAACCGGCCAAGTGCGAGTTGGACTCGCCCATGAAGGATTCCGCAGCAGCAATAAGGTTTATTTCTATGAAATTAAAAGGTTTGAGATTTATAATTATATTTCAGCAAATTTAATGAAAGTTACATTAATGTTTACCATTTATGACGTATAAAAAAAACTACTTGCTAGATCTCGTTCAAACTAATTTTCGTTGGTAGTTTTTATAGTAATGAACATTATATATCTTTTTTAGAATTATCATGCCCCTACTTTAGAAGTTAGATGGGGGACCAACATTTTACCACTTCGGAAGAGTATCTCTCGCAAACTATTCAGGTTAGAAAAAAAAGATATTAGAAACCTCAATATGATTTTTGAAGACCTATCCATGATACCTCACACGCATAACTTAGATGAAAAAATATTTTTTTTGTTTCAGTTGTACCTATGGGGACCCCTAATTTTTTTTATATTTTTTCCATTTTTATATCAAAACTAGCTGTCCCGGCAAACGTTGCTTTGCCTTAATATAAAGTACATATTTCGCCCATATTACTTTTTTGAAGTGACTAAATAAATATGTTACCATAGCAACGTCTATCACTATCCCGTCGCACAAACAATGGTCGCCCTCAGTCTCGAGTTGTAATAATTTACTATTATTTATTCAACAAATGCACTTATCAATATATAAAGTAGATGTTGTCCGATTCTCAACCCTAGCCGATATGCTCGCTAAGATTCACGAAAATCGGTCGAGCCGTTTCAGAGGAGTTCAATTACGCACACCGTGACACGAAAATTTTATATATTAGATCTTAATGCGGTTCACAGACTACACCTACTTACCAAGTTTCAATGGTATAGCTCTTATAGTTTCGGAGAAAAGTGGCTGTGACATACGGACGGACAGACAGACAGACAGACAGACAGACATGACAAATCTATAAGGAACCCTAAAAAAGGGCTTGCAAGGCTTTACACCAATTGAGTAGAGTGGCAACTGGCAGTGCAGTCGCCACTGACTCGACCCACTCTCATTAGCTATGTCCACATTATGCGCTTTCGTCTTCAATTTTCGTCATCTTCTTTCATTCAAGTTTCGTTTTGGCGCATTCAATATTTGAATGCGTCAAAGAACGCAACGCCAATTATCATTTCTAACAACAAAGCGAAAGTTTTGGACGGTCAGAGGGCATGCGTCGCGGGCATGCCTCACGTTCGCTGTTGACTGCGCTATAACGCATGCCCTTGACGAACAGAAAAAGGCACAGTGTGGACAAAGCTATAAGACGATTTTCGAGTATGATTAAACAGAGATATTTGTATACATGTGGCGACAATGCACATTTGAGAAGCAAGACGCCAGGATAATGGATAATCTTGCGACAGCGAAATTCTGTTTGACAGAAGAAAATGTATCGATTTCGGCTGTCGAATTGCTGTTGCCAGATACATAATAGCCGGTTCCTAGTTCCTTAAATACAACAGAATAATGAACATTTATCCTAGTTAGTAATGTGCGACTTATAAAGGCATAATACGCATACAACAAAGAAAAGAAAAAATAGTTTACACTTGCACTAATATGAAAGTCAGGTGCGCTCAACTGTCGCGTATGCGTGACGCAAAATAAATTAATTTAGGCGTTTTTACGACGGCATTAACGGGCGCTGCTTTGTGGCGATAATGGCGAAATGTTTACCTGTACCGTGTTTAATTAATACAGTGAAATACGTTCTGCTATAATAAATGGGTTTTAATGTGAATTATGTGACTCTTTCTGAATTATGATAAGCAGTCTAGTGGTGAGAGTTAGCTCTATGACTGAAAGATAAGTTCTTAAATATTTTCAGAAACGTGCGAAAAGAAAAGATATATTTTATTACTCCGCTATTCAATCATCAGCTTTTGGAATATTATTGTAAAATATAAGTTAACAGCAAGTGAATACATTTATTTACGCACAAATTTTTGAGAACAGCCGGAGTTGATTGTCTGAAAATAGAAAATTGATTTAACGTATTGTTTCTTACAGCATTAATCTTGTCGATTGTGCCAAAAGTTCGCGAGCCCTGTACATCAAACAGTAAATAATACAAAATAGGGTTGTAACTCACAGCAAATTGTTACAAAGACAATTTAATAGTGTGTGTTACTGTCGCTTCGGATTTATATTATGACTGCCGAGCATACGCGTGGGCTGTTACATTTCTGTAAATAGAACTCGTTACATTTCCTATTACTATAATTGTAATATTATTATTACGATAATAAAAGATAGGAATCATGTAACAATCATCTAGTATTCTTTCTATATACAACCCGGCGGTCGAGTTTTTTCTCAGGCCACAGAATACTTACATCATATTAGTACAACCTCAGGTACAGAAATCAGAATACATATTAGTACAAGTACCTCAGCTCCAATGTGGGTCCAATCCATGCTAATATTATAAATGCGAAAGTGTGTCTGTCTGTTATATCTTTACGATCAAACCGCTAAACCTCTGACACTCTGAGTCCCGAGTCCCGAGAGAAGTTTCCGCGCGTTGAACGAATTTCATCAGTGATATTAATATTGTCAATACAATTGCAAATATAAAATTACAATTAATACAAGTAAGTATATATTCTTTTACTGTTTCCAAGCATTATGTGAAACAAGTTCGGGGGTAGTTATCCGGCGTGCACAAAGCGACCCCCCTCGCCCCGCGCCCGCGCCATTACCCGCGAGGTTTAATTACGACCCCGAGTTTGGCGGCACTGATTTGGGGGCATGAAATATTAGTCTGCTAGATTATTACCTGCTCTATTTTAAAATTATAGTTTTACTTTAAAAAATAGTATACTTGTAAATTGTTTTCTTCTGATCAAATGCTCCTTGACCTGTGAAATAAAAAGATTTTATCACTGGTTACTGCTGTATCTTTTACAGGAGCAGCAGTGGTGAAAATGAGTCGTGGGCCAATGTCAAATAAAAAATCGTCACTATAGGCTTAACAGTCAGACATAGCCATAGATATTTCCCTAAAAAAGAACAATGAAATAACAAGGTAGAATCCGAAAGAGCACTTAGAAACGTGATCTTCACGTCTGTACGACGATTAAAACGATTTTATTAAAAAAACCGTCACGGAACCCGAACCGGGAGGGCGCAGCTGACGCACCCCATACCAGGGATCGCCAACCAGCGGGGAAATCGATAGAATATTGAGAAAAGTGATGAGCCTTTTGTAAGCACCAGCAGTTTTTTCCTAAAAACAAGTGCAAATAATTTCGATTTCATAAAAATTAAACATGGAAAATAAATATAATATTTAATTTTGTAACGCAACTTTTATCACTGTGAAATGCACGTTGGAGTTAAGAAAATATGTTACATATGAATTTTTCAAATAACTAAGATTATTTAGTCAAAGAAAAACTAAATAAGCGTAAATAGCATAGCACATTATTATCATTACTCATTTTATTAAGCAGTTCGCTAAGCAATTAAAAAACAATCTTCAACATACAAAAACCAAATAAAAAAGGTTGCCCACACCATCCTAGCGCATACAAACAGAATAATTGCATCAAATGTAACCCTCAGAAGAGCAATTTTTAACAGACCCCACGTTCCTACCCTCAAATTTTTACAAATGACAAATTACAATCATTAATGTCATTAATAAATGATGGCAATTATAACGAAGAATGGTTCTTGTTAGCCAAACGAAGAGTTGATATTATTATGTGGCAATTCGGGTAACAGCATAAAACTAGTTTTCATGTAGGTTTCTTTAAATTTGTTCGTAAAGCTTTCAAATTTAAATTCAGGGACCACAGGCTAATAAGTGAGCTGATAATGACGAATAAACACTCTCATCGCGTCAGCCTAAAAAAATATCAAAGTCGGTTCATCCTTAGTCCTACGACCAACGATAGTACAAAAATTCTCACGCGGCACGCCTTTATTATATTATTATGGTGAATAAAAACACAGTTTATATGAAAATAAATGAACTTCCATCTGTAAAAACGTTCTTGGTATAGTGGCGTATATGAAAGGACAAAGTCCTATTTTTAGCAAGCTTTCTTCCGTAAACAAAGAGCACAAAGACTGTTACCACCTTATTCTGGCATCCAGTCAACTGACGTAAAATTATGTGCATTATTATAATTACCCTCTTCAAAATATTAATTTTCTCTACTTCCTTGAATTTATGATTAATTTAGGGTGTATTACTGCAATATCACGCTACAGACAGCACCAGCGTAGACGTAAACAAAAAGTTTACCCCAATTTGAGCTTTTTGGGACAATTTGGACAATTGAGGATTCATAGCATAAATGGCATGTAACATTTCCTGGATTTTCTTTAAATGTATATTTTATGAATGAAGCCCCGGAACCAACTTGAAGCATTATTTACTGAATATATTAAACGCAAATATACGGTAATTTTCATTTTTTATGAGCCTTAATTTTTTTAGAAGTTTCTATTGGTCGCCATCATGGGGTTCCATAATACCCTATATGAAGTTTCATAGGACCCCGACAATGGAACAATGGGGTTCGAACCTGCACTCTCGAGTTACTTTGGCAGAGCACGTATTGTACTTTTAGTGGTAAGGTTATTTTAAACTATCTTTGTTCACGCGTAAAATGGTGATAGTTTAGGTATAGTACGCTGTTCATAAAAATATGTGATGTGCCTGCGTAGAACATAAATAATAAAATGATATTATAGGTATTTTCCTTAGAAATGTGAATAAATATAGGTATAGTTTTACGATTGATAAATAATAATTTGTACTTTTTTCAGAATGTTTTTGGTAACTTTGTAAATTCGATAGATGTGATTGATAGCTTTAATAAACCTATTTGTATTTGTAATTTATTGACCTCTTAATATTATAAGGCTAAATTAAAAATAGACTAGACGTAACTTACCCTTACTAGTTGATACAGCCTACAAATCCTACAGTACACTACGTCTTGAAATAATCTCACTGTATATCACTTCCTAATTGAATTATAACTAATTAACATTCGAAAAGGATACATTTCTTGGAAGAAGTCGAGGCTAGGAGGCTGTAGGATATCCAACGCTGACAGTACCTGTAAAGAAAAAAAAATGTAAAAAAACAATAATTGTGGCACTCTGGGATAGCCGCGGTAAAACTATTGCATAGCATTTTTGTCAACTTATGTTATTATAATTCGCATACGTCTAGTCACACGCAGTAAAGACCGTGCCGAAGTATTGCAACGCCGCACACCGCCGAATGGTTAGGTTTTTTTCGTTACGGATTTTTGAAGTGAAAACTTCTTTAGCGGCGTTGAGCACTTGTGGGATGGGTAAAAACTGTGAAACTCGCGATAGATTTTCGTGTTGATCGAAAAACCATACAAAACGCGTAAGACGGTTGGAGAGTAGTGTTTTGTGTCGAACTCGAACTCGAACTCAATTTGAAACTTGATCGAAACTTGATCGAAACTTGATTCACTTATTCGTGCATACTTGCAAGCATATTTCGGTACTTTGATCGTGCATATAATCCGATGTCTAGTCATAATTAAACAAAATATAATATTTTAAAGTAAAAGTTTCCTTTTAAGAGCATTAAAGACTAATTGCCATAAACATATTTATTAATAATAATTAATAATACATATTTTAAAAACCCTACCAAAACTATTAAATGTAAAAAAGCCAAGTCTCTTCAAACAATCTATCCTTCGCAAAAAGTTTTCAAATTTCATAGAAGACAGCTTCAAAGGGTTCTAAGTCTAAGTCTGCTCAAAGTACTGTAGACTTTTGATGATGGGCAAGGCAGCCTCTAGTTAGTGACAAAACGTTGAAACTTGTATGGACCGTTGCTGATAAAATACACCCATCAACAATGTCTTCGGGATATTTGTATTTTTGGAATATCTAAAAACCTGTCAGGATTTTTTGAAGACAGTGTATGAAGCAATGTCAGCTTATTTTTGGTATTGATAAAACATATTACACTTTTCCGAATTTTATCGTTTCTAAAGCAATCACAGGTATCTACAGTCATAAAAAATCAATGATAAGTCAACAAATCTTTATTTCATTTTAAAAACTGAAAATTTCATTCGAATGAGATATTTTATTGCTGATTGTCAAATTAATAGTAATAATTTATACTGATCGATGTTTAAATGTTGAAAGCCTCAAAAAATTTTAAGATTAAAAAAAAATTATAAGGAAGATCCGTGACAAGCCTCGTGTTTGGACCATAGCAACGGGAAAGAGTTAGTCAATCATTTTTATTGCAGTCAATTATGCTAGCGGCAAATTTAACAGTACGGTAGTTTTAGATCTATATTAATGTTCTTGTAACTGGGGTAATTATTGTATTTCATAGTGTAGTTTCATATAGTACGTAGTTAGAGGATAGTAAACATTATTAATAACTGTAAATACCGCTTTCATCCTAATTGGCAAGGCGAATATTCAGGTGCCATGTTTATTATTAAATTAATTGAGGAAGCAGTACCTTTTCTTTGTCGCTTACATCTGTTGTAGAAAAGCAATGAGGCACAGAAGTGCCACGGCCAAGACAAGCAAAGTGACGTGAAGAATTATTCAGCTGTTGTTTGTTTACTGTTTTTTACCCACGACTTTCGTAACTCGTAAGTCGCGCGTAGAGATCAACTACGATAATATGGCGCGCCCCTCCAAAATTCAAAACCTTTGAAGTGCGTTGTCAAAACGTTTGAAGTGCGTTGTCTTGCGCGGTAGGCTAGTTATGATTAGGGCATCGAAACCCGGACCCAATTTTCAAAACCCGAGTTTTCGGGTTTTTTGTTAGACAAAACCGGGTACCCGGTTTTTTCGGGTTTTTTAACAATTTAATAATTAACAATGCGAAAATACTTCACACATGGTTTTCTGCGATTGCCATCACCTATCCAGTAAAATACTATTTAAATACCATTGTCTGGAGGTCACAGCAGTGCCCAACCAATTCTCGAGTAAACTGGCACGGCCGTATCATATTTTTATCGAAGCGACTATTTTACCTCTCCTATATTTTGGATCTTATCAAGGCTATGGATTAAGATTTTCGGGTCAAGATTAAGTATTACAACGAGCTTCACCTCCAAATTACATAATAATAATATTTAAATTATTTGTGTTTTATGAAATATGTAGGTATATAAAAATCTATCAAGAATAATTGAAGACAGTAAATGGAAGAATAACCTTAAATATAAAACGTACCTATGCCAACAAATCTTTATTTAATCTTTTACATTTTTATTCATCATCATCAGCCTATTGCCGTCCACTGCTGAACGTAGGCCTCCCCCAATAAGCGCCAACCATCCCGATCTTGGGCAGCCCTCATCCATCCGCTGCCAGCCACTTTCTTTGAATCGTCGGTCCACCGTGCTGCGGGACGTCCTACACTACGTTTCCACTCTAACACTTGTCTGCTCCATCTACCGTCTTCCCGTCTGCACACAATATGACCAAGCCACTTCCACTTCAGCGTGCTAATTCTATGAGCGATGTCGGTGACTTTAGTTCTCTGGCAAATGACTATATAGTCAATAGTATTATTTTTATTGCTCATTTTTATTGCTGATTGTCAAATTATTAATAATTATTTAGCCCTAATTGATGTTGGCATACTTTACCTATACGTCCTGTAATTAAGATTTTGTGCCTAGTTTTCACCTAAAATTGCCTTTTGTCTGCCTTGCTACGGTATGAAGCCGCCGTTCTTTGCAATTTAAGATAGCTTTTCTCTGTCATCTAACTTATTGGAAAATCTTACAATACTGAAAAAATTAAGATTACACTACACCTCAAAGCTTTTCATACTTATTAGTTCTAGTCACAATAGACAGAATTCGTGTCAAATAACCATGTAATTGATCAAACCAGACCACATGGCAAATGCGGAAGGTTGCTTTTAATGAGTTTAGAAGAAATTGTCTCTGGCGCTGGTGCACATAAAAACTCGGCTTGTATTTTATTTGGGCTCACTAAAATTACATGTTTTAATAATTCCGCAGTGAGTATGACATCCACGGCCGGCTAAGGAAACCCATCATTCGTCAACCAATTGTGTGTGTGTTACCAACATCATCAGTCTCTCAAGCAATGAAAAGCAATCTGCCGCATTTGACAGACTGCAATACTGAAATACAAAATGGTTTAACCTCATAGTTGGTGGAAATTCCTTTGCATGATTTTGTCAGTTTCCAGGGGCTGGTTGCTCTCCTGGAACCTTTTTTAAAGTTTTTACTGATTGATTGCATTCCAAAAAGCATAACGACAAACAAAAACCTCTTGAGACTTTTTAGTAAGTAAGACGACTGAAAATAATGACTTTAAATTGCAAAGAAGACTGTGCGTCATACCGCAGCAGGTAACAGAAAATATTTTTTACTAAAAATACTGAATGCCAAACATCGATCAGTATAAATTATTACTATTAATTTGACAATCAGCAATAAAAATATCTCATTCGAATAAAATTTTCAGTTTATAAAACGAAATAATTATTTGTTGACTTAACATTGATTTTTTATGACTGTAAACATCTGTGATTGTTTTAGAAACCAAAAATTCGGAAAAGTGTTTTAATAATAATGATGTTATATTAAAGACCAACAAATAAGCTATCATTGTTCTATACACTGTCTTAAAAATTCCTGACAGGTTTTTAGATATTCCAAAAATACAAATAACCCTTATGTACCCCGCAAACGATCAAATTTGTTTGAAAAACATGTTTGACGTAATTTACGTTTTCATCAAACAGCAGCGCAGATGAACAAACGTGTTTCAAACAAATTTGTCAAACAATTAGCTAGAATTGGGATGAGATCATGACATCTTGTTTGACAAATACTGTTCAAACACGTTTGTAATTGTTAAACACGTTTGTCAAACGCTACGCAAATCTAAATTTTCTTCGAACAGGTCAAACACGTAGTTTGTTTGACAAACGCTTAAAACAAAGCTGTACACTATCAAACTGTTTGACAAACACGTAAAATTTGACAAACAATTTGATCGTTTGCGGGCTACTTTGTTGATGGGTGTATTTTATCAGCATCTATCCATAGAAGTTTCAACGTTTTGTGACTAACTAATGGCTGACTTGCCCATCATCAAAAGTCTACGGTATTTTCAGCTGACTTAGAACCCTTTGAAGCTGTCCACACTTTATTTTGTAAGCCTTTGATCACTTAAACACATAAACACTTTGATCACATAAAAAAGAAAACTGTGGTCAATCACTCAATGTTGATTGAAAACTATAAAATAAGTTTAACAAGACTTGGCTTCTATGAAATTTGAAAACTTTTTGCGAAGGATAGATTATTTGAAGAGACTTTTTTTACATTGGCTGGCTTTTTTACATTGAATAGTTTTGGTAGGATTTTCAAAATATGTATTGTTAATTATTATTAATAAATATTTTTGTGACAAATAGTCTTTAATGCTCTTAAAACGAAACTTTTACTTTAAAATATTACATTTTGTTTAATTATGACCAATATAAATGATTAAACCTATACAATATGTTATAAAAATAAATAATTTGTATGTTAGTTTGTTAAAAATACCTTAAATCAGGTCTTGGCTTTAATAATTTATCAAAAAAACGAAAACCCCGAAAAGCTCGAAAAACCCGGATTCCATTTTTGAAACCCGGGTTTTTTCATGATCCCCAAAACCGGGGTTTTCCCGGTTTTTCGGGTTTCGGGAAAACCCGGTCTCGATGCCCTAGTTATGATTAGTTGATCAACAAATCTTGGTAATAAGTGACATTTACTAAAATATTACGTGTACTGTGATTGGTTGAATACTTACTACATACAAACTCTTTCATAAGGATATGACTACACACATTGAAACAGTCATTTGGAGGGGCGCACCAAGTTATCGTAGTTGATCTCTACTCAAAATCGGTGAGTCAGTGTCCAAGAGAAATAGGGATACATTTTTATGTGTGTACTGGGGATTTGTTATAAAATATGGATGAAACCATTTCTTACGTTTTTAATTTTGATACATCCAATAATGTGCTGGTTGGGTTAGGTTAGTTAGTTACTCAATGTTTTACTTGTTTGACGTGCCTACTTATACGAAAATACCACCTTGTTGGGATCCAAATCAAAGCTTGTCTAATATTGGATTATGATTGAACTATTCAAATAATGAAAAAAATGTGAAATGTGGAGTCCAGAATTTCCATATTTTCAGCGGCCAGAACTTTTCACCAAACATTAGGTGTTACGAAATGCATTCCATCTTCTCTAGCGGCGACCACAAACAATGGACGTTAATCGATAACACGCGAAATGATTACGCAGACCGACATCATCATCAGCTATCGCAGGGGTTTCCAAACTTATTTTGTTTACTTCCCCGCTTTGAGAACAAATTATGTTTTAGCGTCCCCCATTGTTTCAATTTAAAATGCATCCAGATGTAATGAAATTACAAATCACCTACAAGCCCCTACACAGCAACCACATCTTTTTTTGGTTCCCACACCGACTTTAGACTTGCAGCGCACACAGGGGGGCATTATCGCCCACTTTGGGAAAGGCCGAGCTATCGCATCACTATTCACTACTGACCAATGTCCTGAACGGTCACAAAACTAGTCTATTTGCCTTTATTCGCATTCAAATGTAAAGAAGTACACGCACAAGCAATCACAGTGAGCCACGAGTTCTTGTTGTGTGCTGTGTGTCTGTTGAGTGTTGGTCATTGTGAATTGTCTTCTTAAATGTCCGATTTCACTGACAGCAACCCAACGTAAGTGGTCCCTAGCGGATAACTTAAGTTTCTCCTATTTATGTCACCACTACTCACCAAGTCCTTTGGAATTATGAAAACTATTTGTCACCCATGGACTAAACTGGCTCCAGATTCACCGTGTAACCATACGCTAAGGGCCTGTTTCACCACTTCCTGATAAGTGCCGGATAGGCTATCCACAACTTAACTTGACAGATAGAGTATGGAGAACCTGTCAAAAAAGTTGTGGATAGCCTATCCGACACTTTTAATCAGGAAGTGGTGAAACAGGCCCTAAGAGACACGATCACAAAAGAATAACAGATAACTTAGGGGAATAAGGAGAATTTGGTAAAAATTTACATTCAGAATCAATTTAAATACTTCACAGATTCATTCTTGCTCCATTCAAATTTTTAGTTCATCGACAATTTATAGTATGTATAGGAAGGTGAACTGACGTAGTGAACTGAACCTGATATTAAATTAAAACCTAGACCTAAAAACATGGTAATACCAGCTAACCCAGTTATAGTGTGACGCAATATAATTATCGTTTAATTATTCAGTCCCAAATAACAATTGAGCACAATTTCACTTCCAAACTAGAATTGTTTTAATTAAAATTTCGCAATACCCCCTCGGCTGCCGTTTCGTTAGGTGTTTTCGCGTTACATAAAATTTTATCAAAATTGTTGCGAGTTACCGTAACCGATCGCAGTTAAACTCACTGTTAAATTGTAAGGTTAAAACCTTTGCCCTTTTAATAATAAAAATATTTTATGTTGTTTTAGCTAAACAACGTAACGGTCTTTGTCTGAAAATTTAAGAATCTACTAGATGGATAATGACAGTGAAAACGTGGAGAAGGCTGAATTTAAAAAAAATTCGGGAGAGGATAAAATTCAGCAATCAGCTTACTCCACCTCTTCTTACTTCTTACTCTTCCGATTTTTATAATGTTTATGTTTCCAAACTATAATTTACGTACATATTTTGTAAATTTAACTTGGCACCCGCTTGCATAGAGTAGCCGGGATGCCTAATTACCTTCTGCGTTCTATAGCCACATTTGCGTATAGTACACGCAAAAATTAACTCGGCACCTGCTGTCAATAAGGTTTCCTCCAAACAAGATGCCTAACTCCTACTGCCTACATAGGGAATATTATCATTCGAATATATTCGAATATTTCTTTAGTAAATATTCGAATAAAAACATTCCCTACCTTCATACTATAAGTACCTAAATTAAAAAAAAAAACATATCATACTCACGTTCTCGTGTTTGAAGAAGCACAGCATCTTGAGCTCGCGGAAGACGCGCTTGGAGGAGACCAGCGACTGGAACACGTTGGGCAGCTTCTTGAGAGCCACGCGCCGCCCGTCGCGTGGGTCCGTCACTGCCCTGCAACGGAAAATGGTCTTTATTAGTTAGTGTAGAAGTACGAAAATGCTTTGCGGGGAAAGAGGATTAAGAGCATAAGGCAGGGCCTGATTAATATTTTTTATGAATATAGGCGACTTTAATTTCGCCACCCCATCTATGTACCTAATCTGCCCCCATCCTAGGACGCTGCCGCCCATAGGCCATGGCCTATACTGCCTATACATAAATTATTCAGGGCTGGCAGAGGCTGGCATAAGGCCGCCAAATGGCAAATGCAAGCACGAAAATGTTTTGCGTGTGATTGTTATGGGACTTTGATGTAAGTACTTTTTTTTATCTGGGGTGCCCCAGACAAGCTTTTCAGCAAAGGCACGGCCGTACCATACTTTTCTCGAAGCGGTTCGCGACTATTTCACACCCCCTGTATCTTCGATTAAACTGACTGCAGACAAATAGCATGTAGTAGCCGCAAGATCCGAAAAAGTACGACCTAACATAGCGATTGGCGAGGCTGTACCGTGTAAAAAGGTTCAAAATTATCAAGCAATAACAATAAAAGTTGATGATGATGAATTATAACCATTACACTTTTAGCCTTATTAAGTAGTCCTCAGATCACATCCAGATAACAAAACTCTCATAAAATGTTCAAAGACAACGAATTTTTTTAAGCGACAGTCATTTTAGGTGTTCGTTGGAAAGCAATAATTTAATTTTTTTTTTAACAAAACCCAGCATCTGTTACAAACATAAAAGTGAAATGAAACAGTCTCTGTAGCGTTTAGTATTTCACAGAACTCTCTCGTTAAATAATAAACCATTTCCATTTTAATAATTACTGTCGTAAGGACAGACCTATTCAACTTGTAAAATGTATCCAACGTAAGTGCCCCAGCCCCGATATCTCTAGCCAATGCACTCCCGTACTACAGTTTCGACATTTCCGACCAACTTTTTGTTAGCTTTGAGCTTATAGCAACGAAAATAGGTATTGGGATATTTTAAGTCCCAGAAAAGGCAATAGGATAGTTTTAATCACGAAAAAAAAATACAGTTCCAACTTCCATTACGATAAAGATACACGTTTCAAGCAGCATCAACTAGTAAGTAAAGTACTATAAATGCAAAAAAAAGACGGGTTGCACTCCGGGAGTGCCGGCTGAAGTGAAAACTTGATTATTAACGTTGTGCATTTTTTAACCCATTTTTTATGAAAATCGATTATTAAAAAATATTTTTTTAAATTAATCGAAACCCTTACAATCAATTCGAGTTCGAGTTCGACACAAAACACTACTCTCCAACCGTCTTACGGTTTTTCCAAGGTTTTTCGATCAGCGCGAGAATCTGACACGAGTTTCACAGTTTTTACCCATCCCACAAAAGTGCTCAACAAAAAAAAGTTGCGGTTCTCGCGCTACAATGGCATCTCTACACAACAAAGTAGCGGTCAACATCGGTGTGTTATCGCTTATCCTTACTTCGGAAACATAAACCTATTTTGTTTCAATTGCGCCTACGTTTAATGCTTTTCGTCTCGTTTACGCCGGCTGCAATGACCAATAAAATTGGAGCTAATCTCCAACAATTACGTGACTTTATGACATTTGAGCTTGTTCGTTAATTGCTTGCATCATAATTATTGATGTTCATTTTGTACAAAAATCATTGTAGAGAATAGAGTCCAAAGTTATTTGTTAAGAATAGCTGATGTCTAAATATAAGGGAAGAGGTTCATGTACTAAATATTATTATCAGAGAAATTACTCAAAGACCTCTTTTTCGACGGCTTATGTCAAGTTATTGTTAGTGATCTATCGGCTGGGCGTAGAGCTTTATGCCAAGCAGTTATTATTAGCGAATAGCGAGCGATAACTGAAGACGTGGGTAACTAACATTTTATAACATCAGGGCGATAACTCATTTTTTCCTTATAATTTGAACAAACCTTTCAACTTAAGGTTGGTTAAAAGATTGGTTCAACTATTTTACCTATAAATAAAATCATTTGTTTATGATATTTCCGGTCCAAAAGCCTCCAATTAATAATTGTGTAAAAAATGAATTTTCAAATAGTCAGTTGCTCACTTCATAAATCACTATAAATCACTTACTACGATCCAGGCTCTAAAGCCTTTATTTTATTTTACAAGTAATGCACACATTTAAATAAATTAGGTTTACTACGCGCCATAAAGCGAACCCTCTACCATAAACGTATGCTAAACTCCTGTACAATGACAGGAAATAACATGAGGCCGACATCAATACAAGTACAACAACTTCCATTTTGAATTCATTTAAAAATAAAAAATATATCGACCGATTTTAATGAAATCGGGTACAGATAATATGTAGAGTTTCTTGTCCTTAGAATTAAGTACACTCTTACTTCCCAAATATTATATTGTACGAGTCTGGTGCCCAAGCTAGGCTAGGCCTATGTTTCAGGTCACCAGGCTCCTTATCCTCACAATTTTAATTATTATATACTTTTTCCTAAAACCATTTATTAAAGTACATAATACATTATTATGGCAGCAACAAAATCTATATTGTGTGTTTGTGTGTGTGTGTGCGAGTGAGTGTCAGTGTGCGTTCGTGTGTATGCATGTGTGTTTAGGTGTGGGTGTGCTAGTTGGGTCTTTTCATATTATGTTGGTAAGTATAATTTCAGTGTCATCATAGTTTAATCCTAATAGCCACTTTGTCAACGTGTATTTGCATTAATATTTTGTGAGATGGAATATATTTAGTAGCTTGTGTGTTTTATTGTAAAGATAGCCTCCTAGATAACGAAAGAATCTTTTGGAAAACGAGGTTTTGCAGCAATTGGGAGGACGTTGAACAGGGTTGTATCTTCTTTTACCTTGCGTGAGTAGAGGATTATACATTAGAGTGTTGTTTTAAAATCGTTTGCAGTATGAAAAGAAAGATAGATAGCTAAATATCTTTATTCATACAAACTTAAAACTAAACTTTATTAGAAGGAACTACACAAAAAGGTATTAATTATTACTGTTAAAAGCGATGTGATACAGGCTACTCTTAATTTCACCATTTTGTCTAAAACTTGAGCTAAATGGTCTAAATTTTGCCACTTTACGTAACGGCCGTGATGAAATAGGTCGTTCTTTGTACGTCCAGGAGATAACATCCGTCAAAGTCAACCCCAGACCTCCGAGTAGGGTTGTCACGTCGCCAAACTTTATACGAAAATGCCGGGCCCTGCTATTAAGGACTTTGCAATTTGCATCTCAACTCTTAGTATATTTATAGACTTAAATCCGCATATATATTTCATTACTTAGCCAAGTTAGTTCTTGAACAGGTGGCAGCCTACCACAGGTGGTAACCTAGTGGTGGTAACTGGGGGCGGCTACACCATCTACAGCCGCCCCTAAGAAGAGGAAGAAGCCAAGGCTTCGCGTCCCCGCCACTGCGGCCGTCGCTCTCACTATCGAGGAGTCGGCCGTGAAGGCGGGCATGAGGTACGCCAAGGCGATCGAGACGGCCCGGCGGTCGATGAGCATTGCGGAGTTCGATATCCCGCAAGTCCGCTTCCGCCGGGCCCGAACTGGAGGGTGCCTCCTTACTATCGCCGGCGAGGGGGCAGAGAAGAAGGCGGACGCCTTTGCCGCAAGGCTCAAGACCGTCCTGCCTCAAGAGGTGAAGGTCGGGCGGCCAGCTGCATGCGCTGAAGTGCGTATCGCCGGCCTTGACGACTCTGTGACGGCCGCCGAAGTTAAGGAAGCGGTCGCACGAGCAGGAGAGTGCCTGGCCAGCGATGTCCGGGTGGGTCAAATGAGAGAGGGGCCACGGGGGGACGGGTCGTGTTGGGTCCCAGTCGCCTCCCAGTCACGGCCGCCAAGAAGCTCTCGAGCTGCCCAGCGGTTGCGGGTTGGCTGGATGTCGGCGAGAGTAGTATTGCTGGCCGCGAGGCCGACGCGCTGCTTCCGCTGCCAGGACACCGGCCACGTGGCTGCCAAGTGCCAGTGCCCGGTGGACCGTAGTGGGACTTGTTTTCGCTGCGGGAAACCGGGGCACAAGGCGGCGGAGTGCGGGGCTGCAGAGCCAAACTGCGCTCTGTGCGAGGCCGCTGGCAAGGAAGAAAGGGGGCACGTGCTGGGCAGATGTCCGTCTGCCGCTAAAAAGCCGGCCCTCGGAGATGAGAAGGCCCCATCCAAGAAGGCCCGGCAAATGCCGAAGCCTAAGGGCGCGCGGGCTCCGCCCGTCTCTGCCGCTATGGAGACGGAGGCCTAGACCCGCGGGCGGCGATCGGGGATCGGGGGATCCCGCCCGCATCAAGGGTCCCGAGACGAAAAGCCCCCCTATGGCCCGCGGGGCTCTCGGTGAGGTCAACGGCTCAACCCGCTTGAAGAAGGTGCCGGTTGCGGCTGTGCGCGGGAAGGGGCGGAATTGAAATCGCTCTGTGGTACCCGTCCCTCCTGCACTAGGCGCATGACGGAAGGCTGGGGGGGTTTTAGTGGGTAGACCTCTTGAGGGAGTCCCACATACCCCCGCCCCTTCCCTTCCCCTTCGAGGGGGTGGGGGATACGTCAAGTATTTCCCCTCCAAAAAAAAAAAAGTGGTGGTAACTAGGTCAACAAGGTCACTTTTTAAAACATTTTATTTAAAAATGTATTCGAAAATAGAACAAGCTTTATGTCATTTCAATAAGAATTAAAATCTTCTAACGTTAGTAAAAGTTTCATGTTATCAGTAGTATTAACTTATAGACACGTCACAATGCCTGTGTATGACTGTATGACGTATGTCCAGCTTTACCGGACGCCTGGCAACCCTACCTCTAAGCCGGAGGGACCGGAACAAAAATTTCACGTCAATTCATCATAAATCCTTTTGTGCCTTTTTGTCTTTGTAAGACAAAGAACTTTAACCTGCACAAGACTCGCCAAAGCTTAAACATTTAACTTTGTAAGGGTCAGGCCGAAACGGGACGGAGGGCGACGCAGCATCGCAGTTTTGTGTTGATTTTAAGCATCGCCAACTAGCGTCTCGTTTCGACTCATTTCGATGTGACAGTAAAGGAACAAGAGTGTCCACTTAACAAAACTAAACAAAATTTTAATGTAATTAAAATTATGTTAAAAATAAAATAATATCATACTACAGAGTACAGACAGTCAGGTAGCTAGTCTCGGCATTCCGCATTCACAAAAACAATTTCACATAAAAATCGAATGTGCCAAAAATAGAATGACTCTACGATGCGGTGGTTTCACAAACTAAAAACAATTATTTTGAAAAACGGTTGTTTTTAGGTGTACCAAGAACTAAACAAATACAGAAAGAAATCGTCTAAAAAGTAACAGGAAAAAAAGATTAGAACCGCCTTCACAGTTATTCAATTAATGTAACTATTTTTAATTACACCTGGCGGAATCCCTACAAGAGATAATCGTGTAGGGATGCTCTAAAACTGTCTGTCCGCGTGTACGGTCGCCATAAACGTGTATCATTACTAATTAGTAATTACTAATGAATAATTAGTAGTATATAAATATTAGACACAACGTATTGCTTGCTAGGCTTCGCTTCGGATATCCATACTAATATTATAAATGCGAAAGTTTGTCTGTCTGTTTCTTACCTCTTCACATCCAAACAACTTTGAATTTCACGAAAGGACATAATATGGTAATTTTTACCCCGGAAAAATGTAGGGTTCCCGCGCGATAAACTAATTTTGGCGCAACGGAGATACGGGCGCCATTTGTAGTAACATTTAACTGATTGATAATGATGAATTGTCTGGAGAAATTGGCAACAGCAATAATAAGGGCTTGTTCCACCACTTCCTTATAAGTGCCGAATAGACTATCTAGTATCTACCACTTAACTTGACGGATGAAGTATGGAGAATCTGTCAAAAAAGCTGTGAATAGCCTATTCGGCACTTATCAGGAAGTGGTGAAACAGGCCCTAAGAATCATTAAAAGAACACTTTAATACTGCAGCACTAGTTTCAAAAGCACCACTTAGTTCATATTTATTACCTACATTAGTTTTTATATAAGAAAACTAGTTTTATATTACTTTTATTATGACCATCCCTCCCATTGCTTATTATTATCAAAACATTGTAACAATGCGCTTATTCATCTGAAACTGTCGTTTATTTTCACATGGTACGTTGCTTAACTGCCTATAAGGGTCTTGATTCTTACACCTAGAATGTGGTTACGACCACAGCTTTTCCTACAAGCATAATGTGCTCGAGTGATACAAATTACAACCTTCGTACGAGGCATCGTTCGAAGTATGAGAATCGGGGCCCCCATCTTACTAGACAATATTATAACATTGTAGCAAAAACCTATTTTAAATAGTTTACACGTTTATATCAATACTAAGATATTATTATCATAGGTCTAGAGATTAACTACGATATCATGGCGCGCCCCTCCAAAATTCAAAACGTTTGAAGTGCGTTGTCAAAACGTTTGAAGTGCGTTGTCTTGCGCAGTAGGCTAGTTATGATTAGTTGACCAACAAATCTTGGTAATAACTAAAAGTGACATTAAGTGAAATATTACGAGTACGTTGTTTGGTTGAATACTTACTACATACAAACTCTTTCATAAATCATAAGGATGTGACTACACACATTGAAACAGTAATTTGGAGTGGCGCGCCATGTTATCGTAGTTTATCTCTACGGTCTATACGACGGTATTTAAATTGTGGTGTAAGTAGTAACAGACAGGCAGACTTTCACAGTTATATATTAGTAACTAGATGACACCCGCAACTCCGTTGCGCCAAAATTCGTATATCGCACGAGAATCGTACTTTTTTCCGGTACTTATAAAGGTACCCTATGTCCTTTCCCGGGACTCAAAATATCTCCATATCACACAAAATCTGATCAGCAGTTTGGGCGGAAAGAGGTAATAGACAGGCTTTCGCATGTAAGGCCGTGTTTCCACCTGCAAGGCAACTGTCGCGAGAAGTGTCTGACAGTCTGTCTGACAGCAGCTTGCAAGTGTAAACCCCTTAGCAAGTGCTGTCGCGACAATTTGTCAAGCGCTTCCTGCGAGTAGTTGCGACAGCATGTCTAAACATGTCTGCGAGGACTCGCGACAGATCTCGTTGCGGGTCACCGCATATTATTAAGGTCTAGTTTCGTATAGTATTAACCGCGAGCTTCTTGCACGACATTTATTGCGGCAATAAATAGCAGGAATTAGTATGAAATGTAGACAATATTGCAAGAAACTTACTCAAGACTTCCGCGAGTTTGCTTGCAGGAGGAAACACGGCCTAAGTATAATATTAGTATGGATAGGGATGTTTGTCATACGGTCCATACGGCGGTATTTGAAGTGTGAAGTGGTATTACAGACAGACACTTTAGCATTAATAATATTAGTATTACTATTCATTGTTGTCTGTATGTCACAATCGGATGTCTTCACCATTGTGTGGCAGTGGGACAAGGCGGTTCTAATAATTGTATCACAAGGTTTCGCACTAACACCGACTTTTACTCAATGCCGATCGAAAATAAACCGTCAGGTATCAGGTAGCACTTTGCCTGAATTCTGTGTTGAATTCCCGCAACTTTTAATGCCAAATTATATTAGAGACACCGTACATTTTCTTCGATAGGAAATAGCTTATGTCCATTCTCGTGGTGTACTCATCCCAGCTGAGTTTTGTCAGAATCAATTCAGTAGTTTCAGAAACTTCGGTTTTCGCAGGAAAACGGTCTTTCTAATGCCAAGTTTTTGGAAGTATTTTGACAGAAGTAAGAAGTTTGTTTTTTATTAGCGCTTTAATTGGCTACCATCAAAACATTAACAAATTAATTACACTGATGAGTCGATCTTTTATTATTTCTGAGGTTTTTATTAAGTAGATTATTGAGGAAACCGCTCTTAAAAACCGGGTATAAATGAGGTCCCAACCTACCTCAAAAGCGGACCGCTATTCGATACGTGAACTCAGTGATACGCTGCGATAAGCGTACAAAAATACAACAAAAGATTGTGTCAATGCCAAACGTGATGTCACAGACGTGACACATTCCAGCTTCCATTCAATGTCACTCACAAGTCACTGATGACCGTCTAGTGTCTACTAATGACAACTAATGATCATTAACCCCGCTAACGCCCAAAATAGGAGGCATTTTGAGCGTTTTGATCGATTTTACCGTCAAGTGGAACGCGGGGTAAATAGAGCGACATTGACTGGATGTTATCCATACTAATATTCGAAAGTGCGTTTGTTACCACTTCACACATAAAATTGTAACCGTTTTAGATTAGTAAGTTCTATAAAGTCTGAAAAGAAAAACGTACGGTTACTGTGTGATAAATTGCTGAGAATTTGCGAGTAACATCTGGTCTACAGATATATGTAGAATTTGTTGTAGTTAGGATCAATAGAGTTAGGCCGCGTCGATTCAGAAGCTTGGCTCTACATTAGATCTGATGTCTTTTTCACAGGGCAAACCTTTTGTGGTCGTCGAGGTAACTTTTACATGAAATGTTTTTGATGGGATTTCAGTCCTTTTTGTAAGTTGCTACTTGCGAGGCAGTCTTTTTAGTCTTTTTAGTGATTTTATTTTAATTTTTTATTAAGAGGTTTTTAGTTAATGTCCATCCCGTATAAACTTTCATGTACTTATTCATAAAATTGGTAAAAGTCTCATTTAAACTTCCATTACCCTCTACTAAACTTATTTTACGGCGTATAACCCGGCGTATTTCAGATATCAATAAAATATAAAGTATTATACCTATTTTCAATTGAGACTTTGTATGTTCAATAAGTCTATTATTGACATTATAATATTATCCTGAGAATATAAACTATCTGGCACATCGGAAACCAACTATATGAGGGTCAACTTCCACTCACCCCCATTTTAGGGGATGAGGGACGAAAATTACAAGTTTATGTTTTTTTTTTTGTTGGTTATATACTAAACTAAGATTGCATACCAAATTTCAGCTTTCTAGCACTTCAGGAAGTAGCCAAACATTTTGATGACCATCAGTGTGTCAGTGACGAAATCGGTGTATTTTAGATATCAATAAAATCTAAAGTATAAAAGCTATTCAATTGAGACTTTGTATGCTTAATAAGTCTATTGATGACATCATATCCTGAAAATACGAACTATCTGCTACAACGGAAACCAATTCTATGAGGGTTCAAAAAACGGCGAAACACTTCGAGAAAAGGTAGGTAGTGCCCTTGCGCTTCGCTTGGCTCGTCTCGGCGGGTGCACTACCGTGCACCCAGATTACTGTCATTACAAATCCATTCGTGCCAAAGGCTCTACAATCTACACATGGGTGAATGATCTTCTTAAACCAAGTACATACTACGAATACTATGGAAGAGTTACCGAGTCGAAATGGTTTCACAAAATGCACACCAAGACTTTAGTTAGTTGGTTTGGGTCGGTCATTCAAATACGAACCGGAGCCAAATTTTTGCGGTCAATTGTGTAACACTTATTTTTCGATACTATTGTATAATTTCGATAAGCAAGTATACATGGTGTAACAAAACTTAGTGATAATACTTGAGGGTGTGTATGAGTTGCTTATTTTCAGTTCACTGTGAAAGTAGCAACGCTGAAAGAGCAAGTTTTTTTTTAGATTTGTATGAGCACGCGCGCCCTCGTCGTTAATTTTTCCAAAGGTAAAAAAATACTATTTCAGCACTGCTACTTTCACAGCGAAGTCCACAAAGTGTAACAAAACTAAACTGTTATAATACTTTAGGGTGTGTATCTGTTCCTTGTAGAGAAACGTTGTGGCAGCGCTAAAAAACAAAAACAAATCACTTTTGTATGGGGAAACCCGTGAATCTGGGGCGCTCGTCCATACAAAAGTGAAAAAATAAAATTGGCCTGTCAGCGCTGCCACTTTCACATTGAACTATCTACAAGGAACACATACACACCCTAAAGTTTTATCACTTAGTTTTGTTACACCCTGTATAGGTACCTACTTATAGTGGACCCATGCACACCATAAAGTATTATCATTAATTTTTGTCGCATCCTGTATAAAATCGATTTATTATTTTTAGTTCGGCATTTTCGCGACGGTACGCAGGTGGTAAGTTCACAGTCCTTCAGTAAATGTCAAGAACAGAAATCGTAGACATCTGCGCACAAAGTCTGAAAGACCAACGTGGCAAAGGTTTCCTTATAGTCAGGGAGCCCTAGAATAGCTTTTTTTTTATTACTATCAAGCAAATTTTTTGTGAGTAGCTTCATTTTGATAAGACAAACAATAAATAAATAAAATATGGATTGTTCTATTTGTCCTACAATGTAACTTTCAAGTTTCGGGACCATCAAATCAAAGTATGAAATCTTTTCTATCTCTGTTAGCTACCACTTTCAAGATTTTTCGCAGATAAAAATGTTGTTACTTGTTTGTCTTATCATAATGAAGCTACTCACAAAATAATAGCCTAATAGTAATAAAAAAAATGTTCTAGGGCTCCCTGACTATTAACTTTATGAAGAAACCAATTTTTTTGTTTAATTGCTTGGCTAAACTGCTTTTGAAATGAAATGATTATTTCTGAGAATGTGGAATTACGAACTTGCTTTCAAAACTAGCTTACTTTCATTCGTTCCGAAACTATTTACATATTTTTTTTTACTGTGACACATTTTGCCAAAATTTCACAAAGATATATACATAAATACAAGAAACAGCAAAGCGATCTACGCCAATGTCATGTCTACTTTAAATGTCATAAAGGTCCAAAACCCCCTGGTAGACCCATTCATTGACAACGGCCTTTGGATCGACATGCCATGTCTATTCAATATGCATATTTAATGATTTTCTGCCTATTTGAAATTAACAACCTCGGGTCGCGGGTTCGAGTCCACTCGATGTCTACAATTATTATTGAATTTGTTTTAATACAATGGTTTGGGTTGGAGGGTTATTTGTACAGCTGTCCAAGGTTCGACAATGCTACTTACGGGGTTATGTAAAATAATATTTAAGCAGAAAATATTATTTTTCAAGTTATGGGTGCTTTTCGTTGTATGCATTGGCTACCTTCTGGTCTTGAAGAGACTCTACAGCCGCTATCCCCAACCCGCGGCCCGCGGGCCGCATGCAGCCCGCCGGCACTCTATTTGTGACCCGCGCGATGTTAAACAATTTTGAAATTCACGCCCACCGACAAAATAACGTAAAGTCTACGTTACAGTCGTTACATTTTTTCCATTTTTTAATCGTTAATTTTGAAGAATGTTATATTTTAACCCTAAAAAATTTTGTTGCGGCCCGCGACACCAAGACCAAAACATGTTTGTGGCCCGCATGAAAAAAAGGTTGGGGACCACTGCTCTACAAGGTGTAACAAGTCTAAATGATATTACTTTACGGTGTGTATGGTCGTTCTATATAAAGTTCACTGTAAAAATAGCAAAGCTAAAAGAGCAAGAAATTTTTTAACTATTGAATGGGCAAACTCATGTTGCGCGGGCACTTGGCCATACAAATCGCAAAAAAGTTTGCTCTTTCGGCTCTGCTACTTTCACAATGAACTCTCTACAAGGAACACATACACACACCGAAGTATTATCACTTAGTTTTGTTACAGCCTGTATTATATTATACCTCTATGTCACAGCCTGTATTATATTATACCTCTATGTTACAGCCTGTATTATATTATACCTCTATGTTACAGCCTGTATTATATTATACCTCTATGTTACAGCCTGTATTATATTATACCTCTATGTTACAGCCTGTATTATATTATACCTCTATGTTACAGCCTGTATTATATTATACCTCTATGTTACAGCCTGTATTATATTATACCTCTATAATATTATGACTAGATGACGCCCGCAACTCCATTACGGCAAAACTTAAAAAAACCGTACATCTTTTCGGGATAAAAAGTATCCTATGTACTTTCCTGGGACTGAAAGCGTCTACATACATAGCTAAATCGGTTCAGCGATTTGGACGTAACGATGTAACATACAGATACATTTTCGCATTTATAATGTTAGTATGGATTACCTAAACCATTATGCTGACATACATATTATGTAGAGATAAACTACGATAAGATGGCGCGCCCCTCCAAATTAGTTTCAATGTGTGAAAGTCACATCCAAAGCCACATGAAAGAGTTTGTATGTAGTAAGTATTCAACCAATCACAGTACACGTAATATTTCTGTTAATGTCACTCATTACCAAGATTTGTTGGTCAACTAATCATAACTAGCCGACCGCGCAAGACAACGCACTTCAAACGTTTTGACAACGCACTTCAAACGTTTTGAATTTTGGAGGGGCGCGCCATGTTATCGTACTTTATCTCAACGCCATTATATTTTTAACTGACTTCAATAAAGAAGGTTATCGTTTAACTAAACGCCCGAAAGAGCTTCTTGTACAAAGGGCAGGCTATTTATATCGTCGGACCTAACTTAGCCCGAGTCTAGCTCCTCGAGCGCCCTCATTTCTCTACGTGGGGCTTCCAACGACGCCAATAAAATTTCAACCTTGCCCCCCGGGTACAGAGTTTAAAATTCCAAGTAGATTTATCACAAAACCCATATAATGTTATTTCATGGGCAATTTAATGGTATAAGATGTAAGAACACGCATAGAGATTCTGACATAAACAACGCATCTTTTTATGTTACTACGAAAATTGTCTTTTGCTTTAGGATTCGGTAGTCCATTACTGGTATACTGTACTCGGCTAAACATAGCGGTAGCAGTCATTGACTCCCTGTCAAAAACTTGTCATTTTCTATACAAAACCGTGATTGACAACATCTGACACTTCATTGTCAATCGCGGTTTATATAGAAAATGACAAGTTTTTGACAGGGACTCAATGAACGCTACCACCGTGTTTCGCCGAGTACAGTATAGTCAGTCGTAGTTTGAGATACGATGCAAAATTATTATAGATGAATTTTTAGTTACACACTCGATATTTTTTAGTATAACCAGAGAAAAACGATTTCGATGTTCTCGCATTTCGAACTTCAAAATTTTAAATTTCGAAATAGTAATCACGGGGGTATTCCGAAACTGTATAATTTGGCCATTGCTTGGCCAAGACTGCTACTGCAGTTTGAAGAGATTTGATTGGCTACCTAGACGACAGATGGCATTAGCCAGCACGCTATTTCAATTTTAGGAACACACCTTCTTGACGTTGACGCAATACCAAAATTTAGCTATAAGCTAAGTATAGGTGCTATAACTGTAGGACCGGACACACTACATAGTCACAAAAAAGTTTGCTAAATGCTGTAATAAAAATAGTTCTACCGGTACCTACCAATAACGGTTCATCCAGATTTTACATCTAACATGCCCCTTGTTTCTATCGACTTAAGAACCAACACAGTATGAACTTTTAGATTTTCCGACGAAACAAAGTTCGCGAGACACATTCAGAGTTATTTTACCTTTAACGTGTCTCTTAATGCTATCCACATAAGAATCAATATAGCTAAAGTTAAGAGCGACGTATATCGCGTCATATCTGATGAATATGAATGCGCGTGGGAGCGCCGATCAGCTGTGTATGACGACGCGTCACACCCGTCACACGTCATACGCCCCTCGCACGTCACGCAAGACAACTTCAATTCTAATGACTAGAGCTTAGAGTTCATTTCACATTGATTGTAAAGTTAAACGTAGATCCGTGTGAAACGTTATGTACTTTAATAGTTAGATAATAGAGTTGGTTTTACGTTGTAAAGTGTATGTATGTAGGTTAGATACGATAACATTGGCTAGCGTATGTCTGTGCTGTACGATCAGTATCTTTATTGAAATAATGTAGCTGAAGGCAATGACAGTTTTTTTTTTTTGGTTATACTGAAAATCAGATTTTCTAAAACGTCATACTCAGGCGATTCAAGACGAGTTAGTTAGTCTGCATTTGGTATGAAGAACTTTCCAGAACATAGCATAGTCCTGGAAAATTGTACGGTTCCCACGAGATAAACGGATATCCGCGCGACAAAATTGCAGACAACGTATTCTATTAAAACAATAAATTATTACTCTACTGTAGACACTAAAGTATTTGATCATAGCTGTAAAGATTGACGTCAAAGAATTTCCTTGTAGAGACTTATATGTAGCCAATAACAAATACAGTTATGCCGTAATATGTTTTATAGCCAGCGATTATCTACAGGAATTCAATTTAAATCAGTCAAACTAATTGTGTGAACTGTGATTAGATCTATGCCACAGAGAAATGTCTGTCAATATTAATTATAGTTCTAACTTCTACCAGAATCTGATGGCTGACGGCAGATTTTCAAAAAATATCCTTGATCATTGGATAAATTTATAATACTAGCTGTCCCGGCAAACGTTGCTTTGCCATAATACTCGTATATTTGCCATATTATTTTATTGAAGTGACTAAATAAGTATGTCACCATGGCAACGTCGATCGCTATCCCGTCGCACAAACAATGGTCGCCGTCAGTCTTAGGTTGTAATAATTTACTATTATTTATTCAACAAATGCACTTATCAATATATAAAGTACCGAGCAGCCGATTCTCAGACCTACTGAATATGCATATAAAATTTGGTAAAAATCAGTAAAGCCGTTTCGGAGGAGGTCGTGGACTAACATTGTGACACGAGAATTTTATATATAAGATATTATTGCATGTTTCACACACAGAATCAGCCGCTATAAGGAAAAAAAGGATCAAAATGTTTTATTCCAATTACCCCGGTATTGCTAGTCAATTTATTTTTAACCGACTTCCAAAAAGGAGGAGGTTATATTCTCACTTTTTAAATCAGATTCTGGTAGACCTATACATCTTATATATAAAAATGGATTTTCAAATGTGTTAGTCGCGCTAAAACTCGAAAACGACTGAACGGATTGGGCTGATTTTAGTCTTAAAATATTCATAGAAGACCAGGGAAGGTTTTAAAGTGACACGAAGTACACTGGGACAACTATAGTAATCCATAAACATCCATACTTCCATACTAATATTATAAATGCAAAGGTGTCTCTGTCTGTCTGTTCCTCTTCACGCTGAACCGATTTTGCTGAAGGAGTAGTAAAAGTATGGAGATACTTTGAGTCCTGGGAAATGACATAGGATACTTTTTACCCAAGAAAAATGTACGGTTCCAGCGCAACTCGTTTATCGCGTATTCCACTTAGAAATCCACTTAGTAAGCTAGTATCCAAAAAGTATTTTTAGATTCAAAATCATAATGTTTTTCACAAGTTTGAACGCGGCCTATGTAACTAGTTTCCAAACGTAGCCCTTGAATCACCGACCAACTCTACCAGTACGCCACAAAAAGAACATTTTCTGTACCGTACCTGTTCTTTTTCTGTCACGTACCGGTAACTTTCATTGGCCCACTACCCTCAATTTGCTGTTCCAAATATTCTGTAAAAGCCTATAGAGTAATTAACTTTGCGTTAAAACTTAAAAGTAGAGTTAGCGAATAATAGCTCGGGTTTTGGATGGCTTGTTTCTTAAAATCAAACCAGTTAGGTAATGTTTTTGTAATGCTTATTTACAGATTGCTTTTGCTAGAGCAACAAATATAATTTAACCAAAATAATGAGACACATAATTTCATATTTCCAAATTTTGTCTCCATTTGCCCTTTTCGATTTGCCGATTTCCAAGAGTTTGGTGACTTTAGATCCAGATACGTTAAAAACTATCCATACATGACTTAATCAAAATAAGACCTTAATAATAAAAAAATATTCGTAGCACGAACTAAATTATCAGGGAGGCGTGCCTGGAGTGTACAATTTTTTAAACGTTTAGATTCTGATTTATTAGATCCTAAAATACTAGATCCAGCTAGATCCAATATAGTTTTAAGGTGTTACATGGTTACAGCGTTATCAAGTATCACCCGATGGCTCCATTATCAGCGCGAAATGTTTACGAGCTACATGCGCGGAGATAGACATTAGACACATCGTAAATACTGTACGTGTCATAGAAAATATATAAAAACATAATATTTAACTATATTATATAGGTTAGGTTATAGTACAGGATAACAGCAAAAGAAAAGTTTTAGGCCGCGTCTCCACTGACGCGGAGCGGAGCGGAGCTTAGCGGTGCCGAATTGAACAATCATTATGCTCGAAATCTTCGCTCCGCTTCACTGTCATTCCGCTGGAATAGCACGATTGGTTAATTCGGACACCGCTAAGCTCCGCTCCGGTTCAGTGGAAAGGCACCCTAATTCTGCCATCTGCCCCTCTTATTATCCAACTTGGTAAGCGAGATGAAAAGTAAAATGTCTAAATTGCGTTTTAAAAAGTTATAACGTCTAAATTGTTACGCAATTCCCAAAAGACCCAAAAATTAAGGTTGCCATCCACCTATATACCTTCTACCATCATCCATCTCAGCGATCTCGTCTTTAATATAAGTGCTGTTCCACTTACGGCATCCGTTGATCTAGCAGAGCCTAATCTCCGCAGTTGCGCGAAAACTTCTGGAAAAAAACCCGCCTTCAGATTGATAAAGAGCTTCTTATCAGAATTGCTTTCCGTCAGCTCGACTGAATATTTAGTTAGGATCCATCCAATATTTCGGAGCACTATTGTATGAAATTCCATCATCCTTGAATAGAATAAACATTGTGCGAATACTCACTAAAAGCTTTTACTAGATTGCTTTCTTCGTAATCTAATTTGGCAGGCCTGGAATTTGTTTCGCATCACGCTGAATATTTTATCATTTATTTGTTGTTGTTTCGAGAGATTTTATTCCTAATGACTACTTCTTACCCAATTATGGCGAAGCCAGATTTTGGGAGGATATAGGTACGATATCGATAAAGTAGGGTCTCGAGTCTCATATCAAAACTCAACTGCGCTGTGAAACTTGTTACCGTTACTTGAGACTTGAGAGGCTGTGTGATGCTTAACTTACCTAGGCCCATATAAGGGTTGGACCTCATCTGGCAGCACGGAATCGCCTTTTTCCGTCGCCCTTTCTCTTTCTGTCGCTTAGAACTGCCATTTACTAGACCGAGACAGAAAGCATAATGCGATAGCCTCGAGGATTCCGCCGCGTGCTATAGCATTATGCTTTCTGTCTCGGTCTAGCAAATGGCGGTTCTAAGCGACAGAAAGAGAAAGGGCGACGGAAAAAGGCGATTCCGTGCTGCCAGATGAGGTCCAACCCTTAATAGTCAGTACTTAAGATGCGACCCGGTCTCAAGACGCGGTTTGGCTCTGTGATTGGTTCAAATTTTTACATCCAACCAATCACAGAGCCTGAACCGTGTCTTGAGACCGAGATGCATCTTGAGTACTGACTATTTATACGGGCCCTAGAGCGTATAAATATGATTGGTAGAGTAGGAGTATAAGAACGGTTTATTATTAATACTACTAATAAAACAACGTGCTTGCTAGTTGTTACGAGACTAGGGACGAACTGCCTATAGACACTTTATTTTGAGAATAGACAAATCTATGATCTACACATACAACAGATTAAATACACGAGGTGTCTTCTTCTTATTATTTTTATATAATACTTAACACCCCCACTATATAAAAATAATACAGGTATATACCTAAATATTTAATTTTTACAAAGTCACTATGTTTAATTGAATTTAAACTTTTAGTGAGTAAATCACTAAAAGTTTAAATTCAATATTTAATTCAAATACTGAATATTTAACAACTTTTGAGCAACAATTTCTTTACAAAAATGAAATCTTATATCTATATGTTTGGATTTGTGGTGAAAAACAGGATTTAATAATAATTTTTGTGCACTTTGGTTGTCATTGTACAGAGTAATAGTATATAATCTGTCTGTAATTTCACATTGCAAGTTTTGTAAATAAATAGCTTCTTTACTACATTCTGTGATCCCTATATACTCCGCTTCTGTACTAGAGAGTGCAACAACCTTTTGTTTTCTGCTTTCCCAAGATATTGCAGCACCTGATAATTTAAACACATAACCCGTATATGATTTCCTACTAATAACATCACTGCCCCAATCTGCATCGACATAACCAATTTGCCAGTCCAAGTAATGCCGAATGCGTCTGTTAATGATATGGAGTAGGATTTTACTTGCATGTGATATTAGGGCCAATGTGCGGTAGTTCTCACATTGCTTTGTAGAGCCTTTCTTATGTAAAGGTAGCAGCACAGTTGACTCGGTCCAATATTTTGGCCACTCGCCAGTGGTCCAGATCTTATTGAGGATTGCATGCAGTACGTCTACACCGGTCTCGCCTAGTAATCTAAGATCTTCTGCGATTATTCCATCAGGACTTGGAGCCTTCTTTAATTTAAGGGAGTTTATCGCAGTCAGCACCTCGGAACGTAGGATGCTTGGCTCCAAACTTATATTGTTCCAGTTCTCTACAGGCTTGGGTTGTTTTTAAGGGTCTCTTTAAAGAGTCGTTGAGAAGAGTATTTAGTTGATTCCAGGATGTGTCAGCCGAGCTCAAGTCCAAGCACAAAGACCTCAACCTGTCCTCCATGGTCTGTCGAAAAGCTTTTCTTTCAGCTTCATTCAATAGGCTACTTCACCTATTTTTTTTCTTCATGCTAATCGCTTCTTAATCATTCATTTTCACAAAAAAAAAACTAATATTTTAATATTTTACACAGTAGAAACCCATAAAAATGTTGATTGAAAAACATACCTTTTAAATGGCGCCGAAAACACTGTCCGCCATAGTGTGACGTCATACGTTTTGTAATTTAAACTCTCTTTATTTAATTTTTTTTTATGTGCTAAATGTACGAGTCTAAAAGTGCCCAAAAATTATAAAATAATTAAATAAGAAATTATAAATCATTTGTAATGTTGAAAACTTTTGGAGAAAAGTTTTGGCCATTTCATTTCCCGTCTACAATAAATGGAGATAATATATAAAACGGATGTTTTATTTGAATTATTTAACAAAATATATTTTACAAATCTTTCTAGGCTTATTCTTAATATTTATGTACAAATAAACTTACATATAACGAGCGCGATAAATAAAAGATATTAAATTACTATGAGGATGACGTCACATCCAAATCGGAAGTACCGCAAAAGCGTTTTGGCAGTACAAATCCTATTTTCATAAAATCATATTTTCAAATCGACTTTATTTATCAATCATAAGCTTTTATTTGATGATAAGGGTGAAATACGGTTCCCTAGGCCAAGTTCTACTAGAAATATGCATTTGTTCAATGAAATTGAATATAGGTCAAGTAGCCTATTGGTGACGTTTGTTGACAATGCGTTTTCTAGGTGTTTTAAGGCGCAGATTAAAGAAAGCCACAAGGGGATTGTGATCAGAACCATATTCAGCTCTCCTGGAAACGTCTTAACATTGCTCACAGATGATTTCCATCGGGAATTGATAAGGATATAGTCTATTTAATTTCTGTATCTATCACCTGGTGATTTCCATGTATACAATCTTCTAGGATGGTGTTGAAAGCAGGTGTTTAATATAACAAGATGTCGGCTGATGCAGAAACTGATTAGTCTGTCGCCTCTCTCATTTCTAGAACCAAGTCCATGACGCCCCATAACCTCGTGTGGGTGGTCGTCTTTGGTAGTTTTGCCGATCTTTACATTCCAGTCCCCAAGTATTAAAGTTATTTCTCGGTTTGGTATAGAGTCTAGCGTTTCTTCCAACTTTCCGTAAAACTGTTCTATCTCTTCCCCCAATGACTGTGAGGTGGGAGCATATATTGATATGATGTGTAAAGCGCAGGGGTTAGTATTTAATTTCATCGTCATAATTCGATCTGATATTGGGTTGTAACCAAGAACATAGCGGTTTAGTTTATCGGGTATTAAGATGTCCCCTTTCAAGCTGGAGTCGTCCGATCCAGAGAAATAAAACGTGTTCCCAGAAGATGTTTTAAAATGGCCATTGTTTCGCATGTGTGTCTGACTTACAGCCAGTATATCAATTTTGTTGGTGTCCATTTCCTTCTCTACGGTGCTCAGTTTGCCTGGTTTGAGTAGTCCTCTAACCTTCCAGGCTGCTATACGATGACGTTTACGTATTGATGTTTTTAAATGTTTAGAGGTGGTAGATACGCTGATAAATCCTCCAAGTGGAGCTTCGGTAGCATATTTCACACCATCCGGCCCGGGTACCGAATGGCGCCGAGTGTTAGTCGGGTCGTCCAACAAATCGCTCTCATTGTTCTCAGTACTCATGGTGGGGGGGTGTGTACTCATGGTGGACAAGGGTCACATAATAATATATATTATTATGCATGTATTTTTTGTGTAAGTACGTATATTTAGGTACACAAAAAATACATACTGCAGCAGCTGTACTTCTATAATGAGCCGGGAAGTATTAAAAGCTAGATTGAAAATTCTGCCGAAAGGTGGCGTCCAGCGTTATATTGCACAATGGCCATAATTCGCTAAATAGTCGAAGTAATCGACATTATATTATGAGAACAACACAATAATTATAATTGCGTAATATTGCATTCGGCCCTTTGAAAACCACTGTCTAATGAAATATAGTCTCAAGTCTGGCTATATTTTAGTCGGTTGAGAGTTAAACCCAGTGTTAAAATATGTATGAAAAATTATTCATATTTGACGCGGACGAAGTCGTGAGCAATAGCTAGTGAGAAATATATATCCAACAGATTAAATATACCCTTTCTACACCTATTTGCTAAGGATAGCTCCTTAAAGTAACTATTGATTTTGTGAACATAAGGTGCAAAAATAAATAAACTAAAATATTCGTAGCTCAGCTCCGATATTACTTAGAACAATTTTTATTACTAATATATGTTTCTCTAATATAGCGCTACAAAATACTAATGGTTTTATCCCTGGCCGCGGGAAAAAAAATGACGCCACAGGTCCATACAAAGTTACCCAATGTCCAAAGGTATGGGGATTCTTTGATTTTTGAGTTCCGGGAAAGGACATAGGATGCTTTTTATCTCGGAAAAATTTACGGTTCCCGCGTGAATTTTGACGCAACGGCGTTGCGAGCGTCATCTAGTAAAGGTTTTGGGTAGGTACAAAGGTATTTCGCGCGGCCCTGACGGCCGCAATCGGACCTGACATCACGCTGCCAGCATTGGTGCGAGCCTTGCTGCGCGGCGACCCGGACTGGAAAGCGGTGGAACACTTCGCCGAAGAAGTTATCTCCGCCAAAGAGGAGGCAGAGCGCATAAGAGAAAGGAAGGCGCTCGACCCTAGAAGACGGCCAAGGCGAAGACGTCGTGCCAACAATGGCGACAACGTCCCGCCATAACCGGGGTGCTCAGGGCGGCGGTTTGGGGATGCCGTCGCCCATTACACTGAGTCGTCCGAGAGGGTCGATGAGAATGGCCTAGAAGCAAGCCCCCATTGGGGCCTCTGCTCGGCCTGGGGAGCGAGTAAAACACTCCCATCGAGAGGAGTCTGCAGCCCACTAAGCAGACGTCCGCTGATGAAGTTGTAGTGTCGTACAGTTCCCGCGACTTCGTTAGGAAGCGGTGGCTAGGAGCACCGTAGACTGTAGAGTTTTAGTAGGTAGGGCCGCACACACCATCTTCGCCCGCGGCGAGTCCCACATATCCGCAGTGGGAGCCCCCAGCCCCTGCGGGATGTGTCACAGCATATCTCTACGTCAAAAAAAGGTACAGGGTATTTGGGTTTAGATACCCTTTTTATCCTTAAAGGAAGCACAAGTCATAGTAACTCGAGCTGCACCTGGCGTCTCTTGAACCGTGACAGCTAGCCACCTGCCTTAATTGACAGTAGCACAATGACAGTTACTAGCAGTGCAATGACACGACATCATTGGAATTGTTTGAACTTTAAACAATAGTAATCGCTTGTCTATGTCATTGTTTTGTAATAATTCTAAATATGTCAATAATATACCTAAACTAAACGAAGCAAGATTATAATGAACACTAGCACAATAATTTAAGTCATTGGTTTAAGTATTTACTCAGAAACTGAAGTAGAAAAACTCAAGACTTACAAAAACTAAATATTATATTAATATTATTATAATGAACATAATCTCTAAAATTACAATTTTAAACCTTCCTTTTGAATCACTCTTGCTATTATTATAGTAAGGGAGGAGAAGAGGAGATTTCGGGACAAGCTCGAGCGTGTCAGATTAAGCTTCAAGTATAGACTTCCAACATGTGTCTAGTTATAATGGTATAGAAATCAGATTTCTCACGTGGTGGGTTATATTATTATTATAAGAGGTTAAGTAAGCATGTAGGGACATTTTAAAAAATAAAGCTTATTATTTTCCTAACTAAGCTTCACAGATATTTTATTGGGAACAAATATAATGACCACCAAAAAATGCACTGATACCCTAAACTTGTTTACCAAAAAAAGATATTGAACACCAAAAAAATAAAGTCTAAAATTACAATACTACCAGCTATTTTGGTCATATAGTAAATGACCGAAATAGCTGGTAGTAAATGATCACCAAATATAGTAAATTATCGCCAAATCCTTGTGAGCAAATCAATGCAATAAAAATAAATCACTACGATTGTCAAAAAAAGGTAAGCATATTATTAACAAAATAATCGGCCAAGTGTGAGTCGTATGGAGGGTTCCGTACCGTTTATAGAGCAAAATTAGACCTAAAATTGTGTTTTTGTATGGGTTGGGACTTGGGTGCCCCCTTTAATTATTTTTTATATTATTATTAATTATTGTAGTAAACATATAATAATCAAGGCCTTTGCGAAAATATCAACGTGCCTACTGGTTGCCATTATTGATATCGAGCAAAAAAGGCCAAAAAAAATCACGTTTGTTGTATGGGAGCCCCCCTTAAATAATAATTTTATTTTGTTTTTAGTACTTGTTGTTATAGCAGCAACAGATATACACAATCTGTAAAATTTTCAGAAGTCTAGCTGGAGCGGTTCTTGATATACAGCCTAGAGAAAGACAGACGGACGGACAGACGGACAGACATCGAAGTCTCAGTAATAGTGTCCCGTTTTTAGGGTTCCGTACCCAAAGGATACAAACGGGACTATTTTACTAAGACTTGCTATTGCTAAATAAAAATATATTTGGTTATAATTTTACATTAAAATTCTAACGTATAATGTTGGTGATCATTTACTAATTTTGGTGATCGTTTACTACTTTTGGTTTAACAATGATTTATTTGGAGTCATTTTGCATAAATAGGATAGCGAGATAATAAATCTTTGGTGATCATTTTACATTAAAATGCTAGTATAATGTTGATGATCATTTACTAATTTTGGTGATCATTTACTTATTTTGGTGATCATTTACTATTTTTTGGTTTTAAGATGTTAAATCATTGGTTATCATTTTACATTAAAATGGTGGTCTGTATTTTGTTGATCGTTTACTATTTTCGTCTGTGAAATGTTACTATTTCTGGTGATCAGTTAATTATAAGCCTATTTTATTTTGCATTAAACTAAATGATTAGTCCTTGTTGTCTAAAATATATTTATAATTTGCTTACCTAGATAAGCAATTTTCTGATTATTTTTTTTTAAAACTTTAAAATGGCTGCAGTTTCTAAACCCACCGCTAAAATAAAAAAAACGCTCTTATTATTTTTTATCAGCTTTACCTAATGTATAAAACCTACTAGGTCTCCATGACGCTCGAATGACTACACAAATAGCACCCTCCCCTCCCCTACTATTAACACCGCATCAAATTTACGAAGTTTTAAAACATCTTCTAACTTAAACAGATGAACGGTCAACGGATTTTAATTTGGTATGAAGATGCTTGTTGTCCCAGGAAAAGGCATGAAAATCGACGCAACGATTTTGGGGCAAAATGTAAAGTATTACGTTTCTTTTAATTCTGTAAGTTGACACCTGAAAGCTTAACAAAGAGTTCAAGGCTATAGTAAAGAGATATTCAACAGTTAGGCCGTGTTCACACCAAACCGACTGTGAGCCGCCGAATGTGCCGTGAGCAGGCTCACTGTGAGCCCCAGTGTGAAAGTAATAGCGTATTGTCGGTTAGGTGTGAACGAAAAAATGAATATGTATGGAAATACAATAAACTGCGTAACGTTCGCTCACATTCGGCGGCTCATGGTCGGTTTGGTGTGAACACGGCCTTATAGTAAGAATGAAATCTAAAGTGTACATATTGTATTCGAAAGATAAACCCGAAATTCTGGATACGTAAATAAGATAACCTCAAAACCATCAAGATTCAAGATTCAAGACTTTCTGGGTACGTTTTTTCAATTTTCTTTGTCAGGTAATTTCCTGAAACCTTCAGGATAAGGCATCAGATGTTAACTTCCGCGCTGAAGCCGCGCCGTACTTAATAATATAACACCAAAAATATTGCCCTTTTTGTAAATAAGGATTCAGTCATTTTGTTTTCATTAATCGAAAATGGTTTCTTTCCATAAAATCGAGCTGCTAGTACACTCGTTTGTTTTGATGACTTTTATGGCTCATCTGGTGAGAGCGTCGCTCAAGACAGAGGTCGCGGGTTCGAATCCTGCCGATAGAACAAAGTTCGCCCAGGAACACTGAAAGTTCAGGGGTCATGGCCAAGTATTAAAAAGCATCTAATATAACAAAAACCCTTCTGTTTATTAATTTCTTTTGCTTGGTAACCGTAACAAAAGTCATTCGGGCACTTAGCACGTTAACAACGTGATGGCTACATTATTTCAATTCAGAGACCCAATCCAACGCTAGATTCCTACGAGTACCAGAATAATAGAGGGGTGAGCCAAAATCTTTTCGTTTTCGCTTTGTTATAGAATCGCCGATGAAAATGTATGGAATTGACATAAGCGTTTGTTATTATGACGTTGACGTTCGATTCGTCTTATGTCAATTCCATACATTTTGATCGGCGATTCTATAACGAAGCGAAAACGAAAAAGTTTCGGCTAAATGGCCAGGTACTGCACTAAATTGTATTCCAGTGCATTCATTGGAATGTAGCCTAATCTGGCAAACGAGCATTGGCTCGTTTTCATTATGTGGTATCGTGGTAATCCAGCTCTGGATTCGACCTGGCTGGATTCGGCTGGACTGGAATAATGTAAGCCCGCTATAGTGTCTAAGCACACTAGGCTGAATTACGCCGGCGTAATTTCCGCCAAACGCATACAAAACGCGACGTAATAGTGTGTCACCACTCACCCCTAGTATAATTCGGCCCGTATTTTGTATGCAATTTAAACGCGGCGTAAACGCGGCGGAATTTACGCCGGCGTAATTCTGCCTAGTGTGTTTAGAGTTTAGACCCATAAAGTGTGAAGCGTCCATGTACCATCGAAGAAATTGAATCATAGGCGGAACGAACCTCTATCATTTGGGTTTTGGATAGTTATTAATACATATTATGTCAATTCATTGTTAGTCGTAATCTGCCGGATGGATTTGACATAACGCGACCAAATTACGGAAGTACGTCATCTGCCAGCAACTTCTCTGATAGTGGAGATAAACTACGATAACACGGCGCGCCCCTCCAAAATTCAGAACGTTTGAAGTGCGTTGTCAAAACGTTTGAAGTGCGTTGTCTTGCGCGGTCGGCTAGTTATGATTAGTTGACAGTGACATAAGAAACAGTGAAATATTACGAGTAGATTGATTGGTTGAATACTTACAACTACATACAAACTCTTTCACAAGGATGTGACTATACACATTGAAACAGTAATTTGGATGGGCGCGCCATATTACCGTAGTTTATCTCTACATATTTGTACCCTGTGCTATGCCGTAGTATATAATATTTATCTTCACTTCTGCCCTACTGCAGTGTTGGCACCAGAAGTAAGTCTGACCAGTCCCTCGCTGCGCATGTCTCTCCCTCGGCTCAATATCCCAATTTTAAGCCCCGGTCCTCGAAATTTGGACTTCGCCCCCGGCCGTACAGTCGGGCACATTCGCGTCTAACAATTTCAACCTTATTTCCGTATCAATAGGGTTTTAATTTTGTATTGCAAATGTCCCCGATCGTACCTAAGGTCCTTTACCTGGCGCTTTTTGTAATCCTCTAATTTCTCAACGAAATATTTTTCATTGTGTAACGCCTATTTTGATGGTATTATGTATCTGACGAAGTGGAAGACCAGATTTTTCTTTGTTTACTTGATTTCGTCTTCAGATTAGGCTACCTTTTGTCACGAATAAAGTAGATAAACCGTATTCTACCTGTAAGTTATGATCCTGTTTTCTACTTACCTGTTTAGTTTTAACTGATTTCTAAAAAAGGTGGAGGATATTTAGCTGTGGATATTTTGTCTTATTTTTTTCTATAATATGCCTTTCCTTATCTTAGCTGCAGAGCATTCCTAGCAATCCTAGCCGCATTTCATGCGGTTTTTAAATAAATGTGATTCAAGAGGAAGGTTTATATTATGTGTAATCACGTATGATAAATAGGCTGTAGTTAATATTATGTAAACTGTGTTGTTTACCTCGGCGTTCCTACGAAAATGAACCGTATAACATGGGTATAAAGGTCAGCACGATGAACTGTACAATTGTACATGTACGGTAAAGCTAATATTAGCAGCACAATTATCGCGAATTCGCGACGAAGCAACTCAATGATTACGTCACAGCCCACACGACATAAACGAGAGTTATGTGCGAGAACTTGGATATTTTACTTCGGCTCAGATCAAATTGGTAGAGCAAACGAATACATAGCTATAAATTATTACTGTTAACTGATAAGCCTTAACATAGCCTATTAATATAATATTTTTTCTACCTTTATGTTAGGGTAAAGCCAAACGAGCGTAATTTGTGAGTTGTGACTTGTGAGTCGCAGAATTTCTGCCGCGTAAATATCTTTTCACACAAATCATGATTCACAAAATTACGCTCGTGTGAATCAAACAGGACTTTTATATGACACTGAACGCAGCCGAATTCTGCCGAAACGAAATTCTGCGACTCACGACTCACAAATGACGCTCGTTTGGCTTCGCCCTTAAGCTCACAAATCCAGAAGTTGCAAAAACTGTCGCATACACGACAAGATAAGTGCCGAAATTTCTGAAAATATTTTTTTATCATTTATCCATAAAATTCAAATCTATGAGACTATGGATAAACTCCCATAACTGCCAATAACTACCCATAACTTCTCAATATGTCCTGACGTTTACATTCCTATAGCCGGCCCATAATATTTTTCAGCTACGAAAGTCATAGCTTCTCCTCCAAAGTTTAACCATCTGTTATAGCTATGCCTTTATTAGGTATATCCATAACTCATAACACTATACATCATAGCTTGACATGAAAAGCTAAAGTCCATCAATCGCCTTCCCATCGAAATGCCAAACACGTAATAACCCCCAGGCCCCAACTAACGAGGTACATTAGCCGCGGAGTTTTATCACTGCCGCATCGACCGGCTCATCATCAGCTCCAGACGAGGGAGTAGGAAGGGAGGGGGAGGAGGAGATATGACGTGACGTAAAACGGGATTATTACGTGAGGATGGGGATTAGATGCTATAATTTGTAGACCCAAAGAAGGAATACTAGGCCGTAGATGATTGACGCCGCTGAGCGCCATAAGAATCAGTATCATAAAAAATAATAAATTATAACATACATTAAAACTCCCATGCTAATATTAAAAATAAAGAAACCTGTATGTTAACTCCTCACGCCGAAGACAAATCGATCCAGATGAGATTTGGTATTGATATTCTTCAAAGGACATACGAGTACAAAGATTCGTGTGTACGCGAGCGAATAACTTTGGACCCCTTTTTACGAAAAGTGCGGAAACGTAGGAGCATGAAATTTTGCACAGTTATAGTTATAATATTATTTTGAAATTATGCTTTTATCATACATTTTTTTAACAAATAAAACATTACGTGCACAATACAATGTGCACAGTGCACACTACCATCTTTTTGAATGACAAGCCTATACAAGTATACAGCCTTTTGTTTATGACTGAAGTCTGTTGTCAAATTCAAAATTCAAAATTCGAGAAGTCAAATTTTTTTTTTGACGTGATAACGTCTTATAATTCGATATGGGGTGCGCGAAAAACATGACAGTTCATGCGGCGTTACCTCGCTCTGAGGCATTCCATTTAAGGCTTGAAGTGCAAGCGAGAGCGCGGAACGAGCGACAAAGAGGCACGTTGTCTCTCAACAACCGTAAGACTCTTAGGGCCTGTTTCACCGCTTCCTGATAAGGTGCCCGATAGGCTTATTTGACAGATTCTCCATAAACTATGTGTCAAGTTAAGTGGTGGATAGCCATATCAGGAAGCGGTGAAACAGGCCCTTAGTCTCGAAACAAAGATATTACGTATTTCGATGACTTAGAGAATACTTTTGTATGAAGAAGTTTGGTTAGTTATGACCTTTGATACATTGACCACACCCTGAATGAAAAATAAATAAACGATCTGTGAGCTATTAGTATTATTTCGGCTATTCAAAATTGTGCTCTATTTCCTACGTGTCAAGGTATGACTTGTGCTTTGTTCGAAGATTTTACTGGATTTCACGAATGTATATGTTATAAATATTTTTAGACAATCATTTGAAAGAAATACATCGAAATAACTTTAGGTTACACTCGAAAAAGTTTGTTTCTATTTATAGAGATTCGCAAGCGAGGGTTAAGACTTAAGGGGTTAAAGATAGTTGAACGTGACAAAGTCATACGTTGTCACGTTCAACTATCGTCAGTAAACCGACTTTACAGACAACCGATTTTTTTTAATGTATTAAATCTGAAATAGTCAATACTTTAAACGGAGAGCCAAAGAAGAAGATAACTTTTAAGGTCGAATTTCGACCATTGGGCGATCTCTAGTATTAATAAATATCTATTCTAATTTGCAATCCTCCTCTTCTACATGTAGTTCTTTAACTTGGAACACGCCGCTATACATATTATAATCTCAACTCAGCTCTCGAGCGAGATCCACGTGAGATAGATTGAGAGTAATTCGTATTTCGTACTAGTTTGACAGTTTTGACAATTCATTTGCTGAATTGATTGAGAGGAATTGCTAAATGTAACCATTTTAGCCCCGCAGGGATATGATTACTGGATACTTGATATTGACTTGAGTTGAGACATAGCAAATTAATATTTTTACTAGAAAAAGTTAAGCGCTTACGCAATATCTCATCTATGATGGTTCCGTACCCGAGTAATAACAGGACCCTAGAAGTTATAGTTCTACGAATTTGATCAGTTGGAATCTGCCTGTCACCAGGCTATATCTCAAGAACTACGACAACACGATGAATGTATTTACAATGTACACCGCTTTTTAGGTTTAATAACCTGAAGTAAAACACAAAGATTGAAAAAATACATTCGAGAAAGCATAGACAATAGGTTTTTGTGGAGCCGTACCTAGAGCGGCGTGGCACGGGTATTGCATTTCATGGTAGAGCTATCCACATAGATACGAGGGGAGGTACAAAAGTTTGCGGAATGAAAGGGTTGTTAATAAAATATAACAATAAATTTATTTTTCCTTTTCAATATAATCACCCTTAAGTGTAATACATTTATTTGATCTATGGATTAATTTTTCTAAACCATCGAAAAAATATGTTTTGTCTTTGGCCTCAAAATGCGCCGAAATTGCCTCCTTCACTTCGTTATCGTCGGAAAATTTCCTTCCCCTTAGCTCTTTTTTTAAATTTGGAAACAAATAAAAATCGCTAGGGGCCAGGTCTGGACTATAGGGTGGGTGAACAAGTGGTTCGAATCCATGCGTGTGAAGAGCAGCCATGGCAACTCGGCTCTTGTGAACCGGCGCGTTGTCTTGCAAAAGCAACACACCCTTGGCCAATTTTCCACGACGTTTTTCTTTAATTGCCTCCTTTAACTTTTCCAATATTGATGCGTAGTATTCTCCGGTTATAGTGGTACCTTTTTCTTTATAATCAATCAGTAATATTCCCTCACAATCCCAAAAAACAGTGGCCATCAACTTTCCAGCCGATTCTGACACTTTGAATTTCTTGGGAGGTGGTGTACCCTTTTTGTGCCATTGCATGGACTCCTGTTTTGATTCAGGTTCAAAGTGATGAACCCATGTTTCATCTCCAGTAACAATCCGCTCCAAAATCTGCACAGGGTTGTCTCCACACACCTCCAAAAAGTGCTTAGACGCGTCGATGCGCTGCTGTTTTTGAAGCGGCGTAAGCATTCTCGGCACCCATCTTGCACTGACTTTTGTCATGCCCAAGTGGTCGTGCAGGATCCGCAAAATGGTTGTATCTGATACTCCAACAAATGCAGATAATTGTTTTTTCTTTAAACGTGTGTCTTCCAGTACAAGTTTTTCGACTTTTTCGACGATGTCTGATGTGGTGGCCTCAACTGGCCGCCCAGAGCGAGGGTCGTCTTCAATTGAATCTCGACCATGTTTGAAAAGTCCATGCCACTTATAAACCATTGTTTTACCAGGGCACTGATCTCCATAAACGGCTTCCATTTCATTTAAAATGGTTTGAACGTTTTTTCCTTGCTTGGTAAGGAATTTTATCACAGCGCGATGTTCAATTTTCTCCATAGTTGCAGTTTGCTTCCGGATTGACTTGTTTAGCAGGCGAGTACTCGTAAACGAATGGCGCTATAGGGTTGAGATTTTATATATATATATTAATTATGAGTGCTCAATTAGTATGACACTAAGCGAGCTACCCTATCCCCACTCCATCCCCTCCATTCCGCGAACTTTTGGACCTCCCCTCGTATGTCTGTCGATTCCCATCGGGAATGGGATAGCGGAATTTATACGCCAACTACCTCCAATTTCACGTTTATAACGATTAACTGTTGATTTTGAAGAAATTTCAAAATCAACAGTTAAAATAATTGGCAGTCTCAGGTTGTAATAATTTACTATTATTTATTCAACAAATGTACTTATCAATATATAAAGTAGCCACTAGCCGATTCTCAGACCTATAACTGAAGATGCATATAAAATTTGGTAAAAATCAGTAAAGCCGTTACGGAGGAGTACGGTAACGTAATTACGTACGTACGGAGAATTTTATATATAAGAAGAAGAAGAAGAGAAGGAAGTAAAAAAGTAAGAAAAATTAAGTACCTAAAAAGAAGTTATGTTTACAAGATAAAATGCAGATATCAGTGACCATTGGCCAACTTCGCATTTAAAAAGGTTTTCTTTGCAAGTCGTTAAATATTCATTTCACACGCCGCCGCATGAGCAGCCGCTTTCCGGCAATATTGGTTTTGAATGTGAAAAATTGCGACCGAAATCGCAACTCAGCGTGATATGGACCATAGATATAGTGAGGAAATAGAGAAGGTCCATAGACAAATAGTGGTCATAGCACAGAGAGAGATCTAAAGAAAGCCAAAGAGGGCAATCGACATAGGAATCATATGGCCGCACTCAGACACATTTTAAATTACTTAACTTTCATTAAATAGTCTAACAGAAAATGTAGTGTAAACGTTAAAAAAATCTTCATTACTCACATTAAAGTAACGTAAATGATGAGTCTCTCTGAGTGCGGTCGATACATATGGACCATATTATATTATGTAGCATAGGGAGTGAATCGAACCACACGGAAAAGACCACGCTAAAATTTATTGAATTTGTTTGCACAAATACTTTAAGTAAGAAATCACACTTATGCGCATTCGCTTTAAAATAAAAGCAATTTTACGGTTACATAATATAGAAGATTTCACGTAAAGTCATAATTGGAATGGGAATGTTTTGACTTCGTGGTTTGAACCATATTATTTTCAGTGTTTCACGCTTCATACCCAAATTCTAATTCATGTAGAATAGACCCAGTGTAGTGTGTATGGACTATGGACTATGGACCGATCTATCCATGCTCTACATCTATGGCAGCTGATCTGCCGTTTCTAATATTGTCCATTCGATATCCTCGACGTCGAGTGACAACCAATAAGGGATTGATGTCATACTAAGATATATTGTCATATTCATCATCAACCTTCATCAACTAAGCTATCTTGACTTTACAATCTACAAGCAAAGATTCCTGTCGAAAAAGTTTTTTGTAGAATCAAAGCTATCCTAGGCTTAAAAACTATGATATTCATCATCATCAGCATGCATCAAGAAAGATAATATTATGAACAACTACAATCGAAGAGTCTTGACGAGAACGTTGTTACTTGTTGTGAAGTCGGAGCTATCCTACACTAAACTTGTAAACTAGGGTGTGTTATGAATGCAATCCATACTAATATTATAAATGCGAAAGTATGCCTGTCTATCTGTCTGTTACCTCTTCACGCCCAAACCACTGAACCGATTTTGCTGAAATTTGGCATGGAGATACTTTGAGTCCCGAGAAAGGACATAGCCCATAGGATAGTTTATATTATCCCAGAAAAATGTACGGTTCCGCGCGATAAACGAATTTTGGCGCAACTGAGTTGCGGGCGTCATCCAGTATGATATGTTTGGCAAACATTGTTTGTGTAAGAGCTAACGCCTAACCTACATGCCTATGATAGGCTGATGGAGTGCAGCTACGTTATTTGGTTGGGTTATGTCAAACCCAGGCGACAATGATTATCACTAGTTTTTTTTTTTTTATGAACTAAGAGGGCAAACGAGCAAACGGGTCACCTGATGGAAAGCAACTTCCATCGCCCATGGACACTCGCAGCATCAGAAGAGCTGCAGGTGCGTTGCCGGCCTTTTAAGAGGGAATAGGGTAAAAGGGGAGGGTAGGGATGGGAAGGGAATAGGGGAGGGTAGGGAAAGGAATAGAGTAGGGGATTGGGCCTCCGGTAAACTCACTCACTCGGCGAAACACAGCGTAAGCGCTGTTTCACGCCGGTTTTCTGTGAGAACGTGGTATTTCTCCGGTCGAGCCGACCCATTCGTGCCTAAGCATGGCTCTCCCACGTAGTATTGACGGAACACCCAACCAAATTACTTAAATGGTAGGTACCTAGTAATATTACCTTTAGTAGAAATAGATTTTAAACTTAAAACATGCACAGTAGGAGCACCAAAACAGTTATTTACCTGAAACAAGAAGAACAAATCATTAGTAATTTTATAAAGGCCTTACATTTTTGTGTCATAATATTATGATCTAAAGTTCTAAACCAAAAACATTATTCATATTTTTTATAAGTAAATCTATTTTTAAATAAATTTTCATTTAAGTACTTAATTAAAAAAAATCAAAAATCAATCAATTTTTTTAACAAACACGAATTTTTATGTCTTGGCTCGTGATTGGACTACATATTTTTAGATGTCCTAAAATGCTTAACTAGCTAGAAGTACGAAAATTCGTAATATTAAACCTTGATAATACTGAATCTAATAATAATAATAAGTTAAAATACTATATTATCTAATCTTATATCAAGTTACTATTATCACTATGAGTAATAATTAATAATCTTCTTATAAAATTCTCGTGTCACAATGTTAGTCCACGAACTCCTCCGAAACGGCTTTACTGATTTTTACCAAATTTTATATGCATATTTAGTGGGTCTGAGAATCGGCTACTCGGTACTTTATATATTAAGTGCATTTGTTGAATAAATAATAGTAAATTATTACAACCTAAAACTGACGGCGACCATTGTTTGTGCGACGGGATAGCGATCGACGTTGCCATGGTGACATACTTATTTAGTCACTTCAATAAAATAATATGGCAAATATATTATGGCAAAGCAACGTTTGCCGGGACAGCTAGTATTATTATATTATTAATTATTACTAATAATAACCAACATAGAAAACAGAACAGAAAATATAAAACACAATCGAAAATTAACCATGACACGTAGAATTAAGGTTTTAATTAGTGTGAAACGTCTTCGACACGGTGACAAGACAAGGTCATACAAACTCATTTGAATAATTTTTTGCCCTCGCAACTACAGAAAATCCCTTGACATTAGGCAGTTTGTCCACTGCCGCCGTCATTGAGAAAAATCCAAGTAAAATTACACTTTATGACCTAGGCCAGGGGTCACCAAATGGCGGACCGCGGTCCGCATCCGGACCGCCGACCCCTTGCGGACCAAGCATGTTGGAAGATGAAATAAATTTCGGTCTCGACATCACGAAACACGTCTTCAGGATTTAATGTCAATAGCTTGTACCAATTTCACTCCAAACAAGCAGCAAAAATTATAAAGTATATCTCTGTAATTTCCGTAATTACTTTTTTGTCGGTGACGTCCCGGCGGCCGTGGACAAACGGCCAATCCCTTGACATTATAGTTATTACTTGCTGGATTTTCTCAGTAATACTTTACTTTGTATCCACCGTAAAATCTTTTGTATGAACATCTTGTGTGGTTACAAAGTTTGCGATCAAAGACAAGGTTTTTGAGACCTAAGTAGAGTATAAAGATTGTTCACACTGGTCAAACGTAAGCTATCTGCTTTCTTAAAGATTTCTCTCAAATAATAATAACATAAAATATTTTTAGCACAAAAGAGGTCAATTTGTTTTTAGTATTTGTTAGAACGGCAACAGAAATAAGTACATATTTTGTAACAATTTAACTCTGTATATAATATGGCGGTAGACAGACAGACAGACGGACAGAATTATTAGTAAAAGGGTTTTTAACCTTTGGGTACGGAACCCTAATAAAAACGGAGTACAACTTACAAGCTATTGTCTATCCACGCAAGCCCAAGAAGTCGAGACGCGGAAAGGTCAGCACCTTGGCTGCAGCAGTTCGTGCGCATCGAGCCAATATCGATTTTTTACTGCACAATAATCGATTCTTTGAGCTCCGTAACCTATCGATTACATAAATTAAATTCAATAACAGTGTTTTTGTTGATGGTGTATGTTATGAAGTAAAACAATGGGAAAACGTACAAGAATACTAGAATTATTCGTGATTATAAAGTTTTTACTGTTAGGCAATTCCCTAGCAATAAAACGAATTCGAGGGAAAGTTACGTGTCTGTCAGTCTGTTCTGTTTGTCTCCGAAAAGACAACATACTTTTCACAGCAAAGTTCCAGCACCAGAAACTTCTTTTGGTTTCGGACAATAGCTAGTCAGCTACTTTAGCAAATACTTCTAGCAACACTTAGGGCCTTCCTGATAAGGTGCCGGATAGGCTTATTTGACAGATTCTCCATACTCCATCTGTCAAGTTAAGTGGTGGATAGCCTTATCAGGAAGCGATGAAACAGGCCCTTAGAATCTACTTATCAAAATAGCCAAAAGCTATGTCCACACTATGCGCTTTCGTCTTCAATTTCTGTCATCTTCTTTCATTCAACTTTCGTTTTGGCGCATTCAATAATTGAATGCGTCAAAGGACGCAACGCCAACTATCATTTTTATTTAATAACAAAGCGAAAGTTTTGGACGGTCAGAGGGCATGCGTCGCGGGCATGCCTCGCTTGCACTGCGTTGACTGCGCTATAACGCATGCCCTTGACGAACAGAAAAAGGCACAGTGTGGACAAAGCTAAATGGTATCATAAATTATTATTAAAGATAAATATTGATAGATAAAGATAAATATTGGCCTTCAACTAGACTGAAATTTAGACTGATTCTCGTCGTGTTGGTCTGGTCTAAATCGAATCATTGTAGTAAAGTCTGGCTGTATTTGGTCCTGCTATTGAGATTTACTAGGCCCAAACCAGAGGAATCTGGATATCGCAATAAACTACTTTATGGTTATTATACAATACAGTTCAATTTACTTTTCCGTGTTTGTTACAAGAGAAGCAAAAAGGATTTAACTCAGCTACTGAGGATTTATAGAGTAAGAGTCTGCGATGGCCAGACCTTTCTCCGTTTCCTAAAGCTGAAAGTTTTCAAAGGCCTTTACAGAGGTAAGAACGACCAGCAACTATGGAGTTTCGGTCACGGTTACTTTATGAGTTATCCAGCTCTGAAGGTCTACCTGACCTTCTAGAAAAAGTTAAGCTCAATTTTATAACTTAGGTATATTCTTCGTGGTTTCGCGGTTTCGCGGACGAATTGCATTCAATGGTTTTATCAGCGAAGCAAAGTTGATCCGACAAAGACATGATTGGTGACATAGCTCGACTTAACAACGTAACTACGTCATACTTTCAATGTCAAATTCTATTCACTTTACAATATCTAACTTCGCGTAGAAGTGTCTGGTTTGCGAGCTGTAGGTACTAATAATTATTATTCTCCTCCTCCTTATTCCCCTTAAGAGGATCTGTTTCCAAACTTTAATTTAGCTACCTTCACCTATCAATTGCCCTAGTAACCCCTAAAACATCTAACCCTTCACTTTTTAACTATAAAACCCTTCAGAAAATGCTCACAGCTTTGCTGGAATGCGTAAAATGCCCGCACAAAAACAAGCCAACTGCGATATGTCTGTAAATATTTTTTGTTAACTCGTAACTCGAACATGATCGCTCGGCTTGTAACTTTTCCGAATTTAGGTGAAATAAAATGTGGATCGGTTTTTAGCCGACTTTCATATTCACATTCGTGATATCGCTTTCTGGTAAAAACATCGGTTGTTGAAAAGTCAGAGTACAAACAGCTTGTTGAGTGCAAGATGTAGACCTAACTTTAGATGCGTACCTACAAGAAACCTATTTTCAAAAAATCACATTTTTTAGTTCATCATTACCATTCGTCTACTGCTGGACATAGGCCTCTCTCAATGAACGCCAAGATGACCGATCTCCTGCTACTCGCATCCAACATGGACCCGCAACTAGTTATGAATAAATATTATCTGGACATCCACACCATGTCTACAACTACTCCACTACACTGAATGTGCGAATTAGATAGTCAAAAAGAATTAGATTAGAGACTCAAAAGTATACTATTACTGAGTTCCATCATATCAGCACCGTTGTCCAATTACGAGCTTGGCTCTTGACCCGTAGGACGTGGGTTCGATTCCATGATCGACACGACTGGCGATCGTTCGCCCACTCCAATATCCCACTGGGTTAGGGCCTGTATTCACTTTGATTAGTGCGAGTGCAAGTGATTAGTTCAAGTGATTAGTGATTAGTAGAAATCAAAGGTCTTGCACTAATCAGTCGCTGTCCACACGCACTTTTACCTGATAACTAATAAACTGCACTAATCACTTGCACTTATTACTAATCAAAGTGAATACGGGGCTTTACGAGAAGAGAATCCTACTAGTACTAGAAAATTACAAATGCGTACCCGATGTATGCGGGATTATTTTATTACTATTATAATATACCTACTAAATAGTAACTCAGTTAAGATATAACATGTACCTATGTACCACATATCGTTCCTCTCAATGACAAAGTATAATAATGAAAGCGTGTTTATTTTGCCCCAACTTTTCCTTTTGTTTTCGTGAGCGATGTTGCGTGATAGATGACGATCACCGTTCACTCCACAAATTAACTACACACCACTCGTAAATTATCAAAATATTGATATCACACACGCGCCCTCTTAATGTGATAACAAAGGGCAACCATTCGTGGAAAGTGGAAACACGCCACTCATTCACCAGCAAAAATCTAGGGCCCCTTTCCAGGTGACAGCAAGTAGATATATTTTACACCTGTATTTTAACTGAACCAAAATTAATGTAAGATTGTATTTCTTTCCAATTTTCTCTTCTTTTTCAAACGAAAAAGCAACTAAAAGATGCCAAAGTCCCTTTGCTGCAGTCGGTCATTATGTATGTAGGGCAAAAGGGACACATGGCCCACTTACATACGAATCGCGACGTTTTGCAACGCAGTAACAACTAACAACTGAAACTTTGCTCTTTTATAAGAGATACATGAGATCTAGGTCAAAGTATCGTAGATCATTGATCATAAATCATAATAAGATGTCCTTATGTAAGATGTAGAAATGAAAAGATATTATTGGCTAATTGATTAGGTACTACCTACTAATGATAAAAAATAAGAAACTCAAAGCAGATATGTTACTACCGCGCGCGTTGTGAAGACTCAAATACGACCCAATTGGATCGTCATTTATTTAGTCTGTCTCTTTTATGTAAATGGCATTTCGTATATTTTGTTTCACTTATCTGTCAAAGTCCAATTTTGAATTTGAAAATTGTTCGGAAGCGATGCCGGAAAATAAACTCATTCCATCGAGCATTAAAATAATTCTTTACGTAATATTTTAAGCGCATACTACTTTTTAAAAGAATATAATATATTTCAAAAATACTTTTCTAGCAACGCAACACAACTTTTTTATCGTCTTCATAAAACATGCTAACTAAAACCTACTCTTCAAGTTTTTGTTCTTTCACCATCAGCAAGACGTGTTAATATTGCACATAATTATAGCAATAATATTTTATTGGCAAAAGTAAAGTTATCGGGTAAAATGCTATTCTGAACTCAAGGTGCATCAAGTGATTAACTTGTCACTAAAAACTAGTCTAGTCAGGCTGCCAGACGGGTGTACAATGTGGCATCGTAAAAAAATCACAAAAAAGATACAACCAAAGAATTGAATCGAGGCACGAGAATTGGAGCCCACAAAAAGTAAAATAAAAACTGAAAGAAAAACTTGAAAGAAGTTCCAAACTTAGTATGTAGTTGGTTTTCCAGTCTTTTCAGCGTCGTCAGCATCACACACCATGCGCCAAAGTTATAATATTATCCTATGTCGATGTTAGTATCGTAGGTATGTCCTTTCCTGGGACTATATCCATACTCCATAGCAAATTTCAGGAAAATCGGTTCAGAGGTTTGGGCGTGAAGAGGTGACACACCCACACACACACACAAACACACACACACACACAACACACACACACACAACACACACACAGACAATACTACGTGGTTGATAAGGTGCAAAATATAAATAGTGACATTATCGTTCGCTTGGCTTCTGACGTAAGACCAAAAAAAAATCACATGTACTTTTTATATTTTTTTTCGTTAAAATGGGGTATTTTAAGAATATAAATTATATAATTTTGAAATTCAGGCCAAATGACCGCTGCAGTATGTTTAAATTTCCTTTCAATCTTATTTACAATGGCTGGTTCGTCAAATTCAAGTTCTCATTATGTGAAAGATGATACGAGAAGCTTACCAAAGGTTCGAAACGTAATGTTGCTCGATTTATTGCTAATTTAACGCCATTGAAGGTCAAACTAAGGTCAAACATATTTGTTCAAAAATATAAGTAACTAATGGGTATTTTTTTTCGTTTATATACAGAAAAACGATCACTGACCTTATTCCTCGAAATGATTTTGTAATGAGCAAAATTAAAAAAAAAAATGGACAATCCCCATAGCTATCTCCAAAACCAAGCAAACTGAGAGTTGTCTGTTCACTACAATATTTAATATAAAGTCATGCAACTATGTAACAATCACTACACTACAATCAAAATTAAGACAATGATTAAAACCTATAGTTAAACCTAATTTTAGGTCCTCTTTCACAAAACAAGTAGATACTGCCTATACCTAGTACCTTGCAAAATCATTTCAGATAATATTGCAAAAGCACAAGGAGTATTGAACTATTGATAATATCATTTAACAACGCGATTGATAAGACCATTAAGCACATACGTACAAAGTAACATTACTTTTAAAAGAAAATGAACTTTATATTCCTACACATAAGGGCATATCAAAGGTAAAATACATCTGAACGAAATCCTCAACAATAAAACCACCGTAAGCCCTCATCCATCATGGGCCCTCCGCCCTCCGCCCTCCGCCCTCCGGCGATACGCATGACGCAGCTGCCCTAGCCTTTATTGTGTTTCGCAACTTGTACGCTTCGCGTTCTAGCCGGCGGGACGCAAAGGAGGGTAAAGTGTTTTATTTTGCAATTGATGTGTTTGATGACTGGAACTCCATTTACAAATTAAGCTAGCTATATGACCGAGCTTTGCTCGGTATTCGATAAAACACGAATAAAATGACATTTTCTAAAAATTATTCCTAGCTAGATCGATTTATCGCCCCGGAAACCCTAATATACAAAATTTCATGAAAATTGTTGGAGCCGATTCCGAGATTCCAATTATATATCTTATATATAAAATTCTCGTGTCACAATGTTAGTCCACGAACTCCTCCGAAATAGCTTTATTGATTTTTACTAAATTTTATATGCATATTCAGTAGGTCTGAAAATCGGCTACTCGGTACTTTATATATTGATAAGTGCATTTGTTGAGTAAATAATAGTAAATTATTACAACCTGAGACTGACGGCGACCATTGTTTGTGCGACGGGATAGCGATCGACGTTGCCATGGTGACATACTTATTTAGTCACTTCAATAAAATAATATGGCAAAGCAACGTTTGCCGGGACAGCTAGTATTTATATATATATACAAGAATTGCTCGTTTAAAGATATAAGATATAGTTTTAGAGGCCGTACCGATAAATTCCGGTTAGGCTATCCACAACTGTTGTGGATAGCCTACCCTGCACTTATCAGTAAGTGGTGAAACAGACCCTTAAACTTTCTCTTTTGCACCTCAGTGTCCAAAAACACCCGAAAAGCAAGTCTTGTAATCGATAGCAAAGTTTGTGTACCTTGCCGTAATTAGTCATGCATGTTTAAAATTGGTTTGTTTAATGACGAAAATTGTTTATCTTTGCATCATCCAAATTCTTCATTTTATCACCAAACAGTAGACATCCACTTATAGAATATCAATATTATTACGTCAAGAAGATAGTTCTGTACGGAGGTGAGTATTGTCAGCAGTCTAGTATATGTTTTAGGCCCAATTTCACTAACGTCTGTTAGTGTTAACCGCTTGTTAAAATGTCATGTCTTCTCTTTCATTCATATGAAAAAACGAAAGAGGACCCGTGATACTAATTCGTGCATTAAGTATTAACTTAAACAGTCCTGAAATTGGGTCTAAATTCAGTTGTTATAGCAGTCGTTAGTATTAAAAACGTCAATATTTGGGTCTTCGTATCTAGGTCCCGTTGTGCAAGTAACCCAGAGACCTTTGCGATCAGCTGAGCAGTTGGCAGCGCCAGCGACACAATTTCCTCACCTACTTGATGATCATTGACCACTCATCATCATCAGTTTACTCTGTCCAACCAGCTGATTTAGCATCACCACAGAAGAAATGGGAAGTTTTTAAATAGAATATTGATAGATTTTTTGGAAAATTGAACTATGAATATACCGTAAAAACCTTGTTATTTTTTTGTAAATAGGATACGGTCAGGGTCGATGCATGATTATGCTTACCTAATATTGGATTTAAATATATAATCGAAGAAGGTTCAGTACATTTATCATTCGAAGATGTGAACGTTCATGGTCTTAGCTCTGATACTTACTGGCGTCAACCAATAATCAGGATTATCCCATGCAATTACATATTCAGGAGCCCTGATGACATAAGCCTCGATTTAGCACAGACCGCTAAACGCTTTGATTAGTAATATCTGAGTGGCTTTGGTACAGTCACAAGCAATTACAGACAACATTAAGTCTTATCGTGCAGCTAACTTTATAGCTAAAGTCTACACTATCCTTGATTAAAAGTGTCCATCAGGCATAGCATGGCAAACGGAATGAAACTTTCTTTCGATTATTACCTTTCTTTCAGAAATAATTATAGTTCGTTTCCGAAAAACATTGTCTAGGACAACCATGATGTGGAAAACTATTTTTCTCATCGACGGAAGCGGAAAACGGCAACATCGGTAAGCGCAGCGGTTCTTTCCGCTGCGCTTACCGTTGACGTTTTCCGCTCGGAGGTGAGAAAATGTAATTTAATCCTTCGATTGCGAATTCTTGGAAATGCTATTGTATTCTATTGTTGTCGCGATCACCGGTGCTCGCGCGGGGCTTGAAGGATTAAAAGAAGAAACTTTCTATCAAAAAGCAATTCTATTGTAAGTAAATGCTCTAAAAGAAAATAATATTGAAGTTTTAACTACTTGTCATAAAGTAGGCGCTTCCATCTATAAATAAGTACTATGAGTGATGGTAATGGTTTCCTCTATCTTATAATAGTTGAGATCATGCTAAGCTGCTATTCATCAAAATCGGTTAAGCATGAAGTGGCGACAGGCAGATACATTTTCGCATTTATAAGGACAAAGATCATAAAAGCTCATACTCAAACTTATTACGGTTGGTTTCTGTTACGGTTCAACGCCAATAAGTGCATACGTGTTAATGTCCCTAACTGTACACTACATAATATATAATGCGGCACTATGTTATTGTATGCGAGGATATTGTTAGTCAGGATGTTTGTTATTCAATCCGCAGCTTCCTAAAGCCGATATACTGTTCACTCGAATGAATGTTTCATTTTTCTTTGAATACAGCTTCCATCTTTAAATTTGGGATCGGACGCGTCTTTTGGAGTGAAATGTAACGCATGATCATGCGTTCTGTAGTAATGTACTATCAGAGCAATTGAATCATTGGCATATGGCGGACCCAGTATTTAATGTGACGCCACGTTTAAGAAAAAAAACCGTGTTGGATATGTTTTAGATTGATCGTTTTCATAGAAAACAAGCAATGGAACAGCAAAAATACAAATGGCGTAAGCGACAAACTGGTTTTTGTCGCGTAATTTAAAATCCATAAATACATTTCATATATGCTATGGGCAAATTAAAGTGTATTCTTGAACCAATCTATGTACAAATTTTGGAAGCTTAAATCACTCTCCTCTGTTGGCAAAATAGGAATCCCCTTTTTTACAGAGGTCTTTTTTATTGATTATTCTGTGTTATAAAAGTTGACCAATCGTGTTATGCTATGGGTAATTCAAAGACAAAGACATGATGAATACTGACAATGAACTTGAATTTCTTAGCTCTAGTCATTGCTGAGAAAAATCGATATCGCTACAGCTAAATTATCAAGGCGCGCCTTAATTTCGTCGAGTTCAGTCAGGATTTGGTCTCATCCCACTGTTCATAACTAACATTGACTCGATATACCTAGATACCCCGACCATTAGAATTGGTCCGATATGTTTTGCCTATCAACCAATTTCTCTGATAGTACACTGTACAGTTCGATTCAAATATAATAAAATCGTACATTAACTTATTACCTTTCAGTCTGTCTCTTTCAGTCTGATTTCCAAAGAAGTTCAACTACAGGCCAGTATTAGATCAATACGCTTAGCCCTCTTTGTATAGAAGTGGCATTAGGGTAACTGTGGGTAACTAGCATCCTTTCCCCTAAGCGTTATTTTATACAATTCATCAACGAGGGAGCAATCTAGGAGCTTTCCTTTGTACTATTACTAAGGGTACACATTTGCAATGGATTGTTTCGAGTCTGCCCTTTAGCAAGAAATGGCTGATAAATCACAATATTTACATCTATGCAATTAAATATTACCTCTCCACGTCCAAGCCACTAAACCAATTTCGCTGAAATTTGGTATGGACATACTTTTCATGCCGGAAAATGTTACGATTCTCGCGCGATAAACGAATTTTTGCGCAACGTTGCGGGCGTCATATCTAGATTTTAGTATAATATGGCCATTTGCTTATTGTCTTATGTTTCTTTATAAATCTGTCATATGGTAGTGAACTGTCGCTACAAAGTCTGTCGGAGTTTGTGCCAACAGCAGTTAACCCACATATACGCGGAACACAAAGAAAGAGGGTGGCCAGTTGGACACATCTCGGAACAGTTGAAAAACAAACATTACCTTGGAAGATTAAGTTGAAAGAGTGAAAAAGATAAAAAAATGGAAGAATTATTCCAATCCAGTAATCCAATACAGCGCTGGGATTGATATTGGAATAATGTAAACTGTCACTTGAATGCAATTCAATGTATTCCAGTGTACAATGTACAATCCAGTACCCGTTTACATTATTCCAAGCAATCCAGCGCCGTATTGGGTTCCTGGATTGGAATAACGTAAACCAGCTACGATTCGTGCGGCCAGTGCTTGTCTCTTATCTTGTATCCTATAAAATACATTATTTCTGGTTACCATAGCCACTGTCCTGAGAAACGCTGAACTTCTGGTAACTCTAGCGGCCACACGTTACACAACCCTGCCCGCATAATCTACAAAAGGATTAGCTGAATCAGAGAAAACTGATAACCAAGATCTCGTTTCTACGAACGGTTCTGTCAATGATGCAGTTTAAGTTCTGAGAAGTTAGAAAATGTTCATTAATAGTATGGTAATTAACAAACAAAATCTTTCTATAGCTTTATGAAAAAAATTTTTTTTTTTTTTTTTAATGTTGTTTGTCACCCTAAAAGTGGATTGCGGCTAAGCGATTTGGCTTCTTTTAGTCTTGAAATATTCGCGGAAGTCTTACCTTGACTTTTATTTTATTGGTTTAGAGAAAAAGTGAAGAAGTTAACCTGGTCATTTTGTCATTTAGTAATGAATAGAAGTTCAAAACTTATTGTTAGGAATGTGAATCCCAGCTTAGTAAAATTATCAAATTACAATTATTATGTTGTTTCGGACCTCAATATCGTTTTTTTAAACTATGGTCAAAAACCACGAGACAAATCACGAAACTTTTTAATTACCTTTGAGAGATAAGTCACATCATGTTTACGACTTATCTCGTGGCTTGGAATATACTGTTCGATTTTAAGAAATGAAATGCCTAGGGTGAATTGTTTGTTTTTTTCTTTGCAACATTCATACTTTACGTAGTCGGGTTATAGTTTTTTAAACGTATTATTTCAGCAAATTAACCCAGTACCATACCGTAATTATAAAACGGACCAATTAAACAGACCTTTATCAGCTGGCCTTGTACGATAATGAACCAATGACATTCATTATGTTGGACTTTCCACATACATGTTATGTTACAATACAACTTAAAATGTGTAGTAGGTAACTTATAAACTAGTAATGTAAAAAAGTAAGCATATTATTATTTTTGGTAATCCCCGAGACTTCCCAACTCTCGAGTTTGATGATACAAAACTGGTGTAGAATATAAGCAGGAAAACCAACAAAAGTTAATATTATAATTCGGTTTATATCCGTTAAGGAAATAAGCAAGCATGCACAAAACTAAAAATAAAACTTCTTTTTTTTTTCATATATGAAAACAATTATTTTTCGAGGCCCACCGCCAATATAACAAAGGTAATATAAAATAATGAATCAATTATTATCAACTTTAACCAATACAAAGAAATCAGACTCAAGAAACAAAATGTGGTAAGTGAGAAAATTAAAATTTTAGGCGACAACGAATTGAACGGTACTTAAGGCCTATAGACCCGAAAATTAGCAGGTCGATGTCTGTCAGTACGAATATCGACGTAAAGGACATTAAAATAACATTCATATCAGCGCGCCTTGTACAGTGGCGGTTACGACGCTCGCCGCGTTCTTGATAGGGCGAAATAGGAGAAAAAACCCTTTTTCTTTGATAATTAAACCAAAATGCAAAATGTAACCACAAATAATTCTTCTTTAAGTTATGAGCTTTTCGTAGATATGATTTTTGAAAGTAAAATAAGCTTCATGAAAAATAAAAAAATATCACAAAATATTCGAATTTAGCCTCCTCTTCGGAGTTATTTTTGATCGAGTGAAGTTTTCAATATTATGTTTCGAACCACAAATTGTCAAAGTACATTAAGTAAACAACAATGTGTATTTTTTTTTTGGCTTTTAAAAGTCACTATTTGTTTGTTTATTATTGATTCAAAGTCATGTAAAATTGGGTCTATAGGGCCTTAAACTTCTCGTTATAAACGTTATTCCCACAGTGTTTCGTAGGCGCTATATTACACAATCGTTTGTTTGCATAGGGCTACCAACATTTTTAATACAAGGAACTATGCCTACCTTTTAAGGGGACGCTACGTCTACAAATTGCGCGGTATTTATGGGAGGAGGTGGTCCAGCCAAATCTTTAGACTGCAGCTATCTCCAACCGCGGTCCGCGGGCCGCATGTGGCCCGCCGCGCCGGGACTTTATTTGTGGCCCGCGTGCTGTTTAACCATTTTGAAATTCACAGTCGTCGTGGAAGTCGTAATTTTTTTCCACTTTTAAATCTTTAATTTGGAAGAACGTAATTTTCATCCTAACTTTTTTTTTTGTTGCAGCCCGCGATGTATACTAAGACGAAAAAGGTTGGGGACCACAGCTCTAGAGTCTAGCTAGGGCCTAGTCCGTAGTATAACGGCCGCACTTAGACATTTATTATTATTTATTTACTTTAATGAAAATAAGATTTTGACATACACTTCATGCATTTTCTGAAAAACTCTTCAATTAATAAATGTTATTTAAAATATGTCACTGAGTGCAACAGATTCCTACCTACACTTATGGCCCTTACGGTCAAGCCAACCATGTTTATTCGCCGTGTAAATATTTTTACTAGTAAAAAGTTACTGTTTTAACAGAAACTAGGATGCATTAAAGTAAAACCATTTTTAAAATACTAGACCGCAGCACGAAAGGAAATGGCAGCCCTGGCAATGCCGGTAACAAATATAAATTACCTCCGAACAGCTGGATTTTTCTAGTTCGTACCGGAATTAACTGGTATTTACACACGAAATTCATATTTTTCCACTTTCGGTGTACATTTTTTTATAGTTGATATGTTTAATTTTTTTAAGACAAAGAAAGTGCCTGTATCTAAGCATCAATAAAAGAAATATTTATTTTTTATTTCAGTGATTCATTTGAATCTCTGAATGAAAAGCAAAAAATGTATCTGCAATTATATTTTAATGAAGGAAATACAAATTATACAGAAAGTGTTCGGTTTTCCGCATTACAGTTTTTCGACGGATTTCTTCGCAATTTCGTTCAGCATGTTATAAAAAAATATAAATAATATTCGAATATCGAATTCGAATCTCCATCCAAATGAACAGGCGGGCCTTAATTTTATTCACGTTCAATACGTCCTTCCCTTGGCACTCGCAAAGGTCACGAACTCGGAGGGCACCGCATGAATGAGGCCCTCGATGTCCGGGCGACGGGGGGGGAAAGGGGGGACAGCCCTCCTGCTTCCCCCCTGGAGGGCGGGAGCGGGGGTTACACCCCACCGTACAACAACCCCGCTAACTCCGGGACCCGGGATAGCCGAAAACGCGGCGCCGGCTGCGGGATGGGCAAAAGACTTTGTCGTCGTTTCATGTTACGTCACAGTATAAATACAGTAGACTACTGCAGTGGAAATATACTCTATTGTGTAAAGCAGCGTTTCCACAGGAGCTGTGCTGCGAAGAATGTGTTTTTAAGATACATTAGAATCACTGCGCTGAGCGAGGTCGGCAAATGAATCGTTTCTGTTGATTCTCAAGAACACATATTTTGTCGCATCGCCGCGCCGCGCCGCTCCGAAAGGAACACATGACTCTGCTACATCCTTAAAATCATGGTCAATATAAGCCGTTTTAAGCACGTACGACTACACGATACTGCATTGTTTGCTACGTCAAGTTTGTTAAATTAATCTTAGGTGCGTGGAGCGATTTGAGCGGTCTATTATGAAGTTGACTACTGTATATTATTCATATTGTGGTTTCGTGTTCGGAAATTATTTCTTTGATACCGCGATCACGTTACGTACAGTAAGTAATTAATTACAAAAAAAAACTTGGTTAAAGTTATCTTAATAACTAAATAAATAAATTTCAAAAGCTTATATAAAAATGAAAGAAACCAGTCATATAAGTATAAGTCAATAGACGAACCTCTCTCTATCTGACGACCGGAATATAGAATGCTATATTGGCCACAACTCACGAGTCACAACGCAAAAAGTTATTGATTGTTCCTTCTCCTGACATATTTTAGGTCCTGTATTATTAATTTATTACTAATATCCTGTAGGTACTAAGTACTAACTTCACATTTATAGTATAGAAGAACACACTTAATTCCTTACACATTACATTCTCCGTCCAATGACATTATACAAACATTCCCGGGGGAACCTCAGATGGTTTTCCGATACGCAGGGGATCTAGCTGTCTTCAAATACACATTAAAGTTGGAATCGAACGAACCATCGTGGCTTAGTGGTTTAATGTCTCTTGGTGATGGGTTCGATACGTGTGCTAATTTATTTGTAACTGAGCTGTGCAGTGGTATTATTTAAAAGATAATATTTATAAACAAAAAATTGAAACCGACTTCCACACTGTAACACCTATCCGTTACAGTACCGGGTTAATAAAATTACAATTAGATAACAATGTAGTATATTTAACAAAATTAAAAAAAAACTAAAGGTGCCCGGTGGCGGTAGGTGAGACAACAAAATTTATATGTCGTGGTAAGGCCTACTTGATCGTCACTTATGGATCGTAGGGCTACTCTCCTGGTCTGATGTGAATCTGGGACGCTGGAGGTACTGTGCTTCCTCTCAGCCGCAGCGTTGAATTGCAGATGGTCACAGGAAGGAGCGAGCGACGCAGTCACAACAATTCGGAGCAGTGATATTCGGAGCAGTGAAATTCGAAGCAGAGAAATTCGGAGCAGTGATAATCGGAGCAGTGATATTCGGAGCAGTGATATTCGGAGCAGTGATATTCGGAGCAGTGATATTCGGAGCAGTGATATTCGGAGCAGTGATCCCTGGAAACGATACTCCGTCTCAGTACACTTCCCTCGCAAACGTCTGGCGGCCTATCCACGAAGCCCGAGAAGAGCGCCCTCTACCTACAGCGGTAACGGTATCATCGTGGTAGGCCGACAGGAAATAATAATTTACAATTTACATAAAATATCTTAATAACATAAATTCCTAGTAAGAATCTAACTAAATTAATCTTTTAGAAAATGTTATGTTTTTTTTTATACAAAACAAGTTATTAAATAGTTAAGAAATTAAGTCTTAAGATCAACTCAAGATAGAATAAAGTAAATACAATTTGGAAATGTCTTAAATACAGGATCTTTGATATTATCAGTACTAACTACATGTGTGCTAACAAAACTCACCCTAATCCGGGGATTTCTCCAATTAAATTATCTGAATGAGACAGTTAATGTAGCTAAAACGCGTACATTGAATAAAATAATTTATTTATGAAGAATAAGCATTGGCCGTTGATCTCCAATCGTTTTTCATTTCATCACGGAAAACTCCAGAGCCAATATTTCAAATAAAAATCAAATAAAATTCTTATTTTCAAATTTTGATTTTTTTTTAAACAGAACAGAAATTGACAAAGACAAACCGAACGTTAGTTCTTCCTTACAACTAAATATGTACCTTTTTCGAATAAAATATTATCAATTATTAAGAATGTAAATATTAGTATAATAAGGCAAAAATAAGTATAAAATATATTAATAAGAAATGGAATAACGTTCCGTTACAACACTAAAAACTACGGTGAATAAACTAAAAAGTGTTAAATAATTCTAATTCTATATTACTGGATTTTTTAGTATTAGCCTAAGCCTCAACTATGTCTGTACTCAATCTTCATGCTATTGAAGTCGGTACCAGCCAGCTAACTTCTATGTCAAAAATCTCAGAAATTTTAGGAGCTGGTACCGACTACAAAAGTATGAAGATTGAGTACATAGTTGAGACTTAGGCTAATCCTAAAAAATCCAGTAATATAGAATTAGAATTATTTAACACTTTTTAGTTTATTCACCGTAGTTTTTAGTGTGGAAGTCGGTTTCAATTTTTTGTTTAAAAATAATTATTTTTCTCTTTTTAGTTATGTATAATGTATAATATGTCCATTACGCATATCATACGCAGTCAGATGTATATCATATTTTTCCTCATTTGTCTATACCTAGGTGGATTTCAAAAAGTTACAAATCTAGGTCTTTTAAAAAGAAACACTACGATGTTCCACATATTTTACGGTCATATTAGTGTAATGATAACTTGCAGTAATCATCTTTCTGAACTTATAACATCTTTAAAGGCTCCGGAAATCTGTGCTGTGCCAATGGATTAAGGGTACACCTTCGTATGGGATTCTACATAATGGCAAAATATTATTATGTTTGAGTTATTTGAAATAACGTCACAATTACATTTTTTTTTAGAGAAGGCAGGTCGTTATAGCCCTGACGTCACTGCGACCCATGAGGATCTATTGCGACTTCTTCGCACTAGAGAATCAGCCCCAACCCAATACTGCTCATAAATTGTACGATATGTTTGGGGTTGGTGCCACGAATTTCCTCTGTGGATGAGTATTCGTGGCGACCAAGGTGCCTGTTCCTGCTCTGTAGTAGAGCAGGACAGTCGAGGAGAAGGTGAATAGGTGTTTCATCCTCCTCCTCACAGAATCTGCAAGTCGTTATGCTACAAATACCTATTCTGTTTAGGTATTTGTTGAGCTTGCAGTGCCCAGTTAGGCTTCTGGTAAGGATTCTTAATTGGTTCCTACCCAAGGTGAGCACTAATTCTGATAGTTTCTTGTTGAAGCCAGGAATTAGTGCCTTGGAGTGTTCAAGGCCAGGGGTCTCAGCCCATTGCTTCCTGCATAGTCTGTGACCCCATTCCTTGAGCACTTGCTTTGTGGTACTAGGAGTTATACCACAGACTGGTTCTGGGCCATATATGAGACTATCGGCCCCAAGCCTAGCTAGTTCGTCAGCGGTTTCATTGCCGGGGACGTTGCTGTGGCCCGGGACCCATACTAGGCGGATGTTGTTGTTCCTTCCCAGCACGTTACAATTACTATATTCTATTAAATTTCATATCCCTCTATCGATTGATATATCGATCATGGCTGCATTGATATGAAATGTATTATTATGATTTATGACCTTCGGAAACATGGTACCAAATTAAGATTACATCTTGAACAACAACAATAAAATGTTCAAAATCAAACAAGAAACGGTGGGAAAATACCATGAGAGGTACCAGTAATAAGGTCATAATATGATGGTGCGTGGCATAATAATTATGTTGATGATGATGATGATGATTGATGAAATTGATGTATTGGCAATTTGGGTTTAGTTGTTTAAATAACTCCGAAATCCCCGAACATCTATCTATAAGGAGTCAAGAGTTCTGTACAGCACCTTCGGAACCAGGGCATACATTGGTGCATAATCTTCCTTTTTAGTAGCATATACTTGAAATCCTTCAGAAAAAGTTAAAATCACTATAGGTTTCCATATAAATTTTAAGGAGTTCCCTCGATTCCTCATGGATTTCATCATCAGATCACCACTTTTGTGAACGTGGTATCAAATTCCAACTATATCCTTTACAACATCAAAAGAATTTTGGAAATCGGTCCACAAATGACGGAGTTATCCGCGAACAAACATAAAAAAGAACATATATACGGTCGAATTGAGAAACCTCCTCCTTTTTGGAAGTCGTTTAAATAAAACAAGTTAGATATCGCCCGCAACATCATTGCGCCTAAATTTGTTATTTTTTCTGCGAATATCCTAAATCTTCTCATTTCGCTTAATTCAAATCTTAAAGTAAATATTATACCATACTCTTGTAACGTTTGTCCAGCAATATACTATATCCCTTCACCTGTCACGAACTGTCAAACTATTTTCGAAAATTTTTCAATTTCCAATTACTCTCATTAAGTGGGCGACTAACCCAAAATTGTCGATTTTATAATTCATTTTTACACTTCAAAATAAGCCCCAAATTGTTTCATTTCCTCAAATTAGATATTACATTATATTTCCAAGAGTTCGATCTGAGCAAAAACACGATATCTTAAAATTTTCTCGATAGAAAAAAATCGCAAATATTCATCTAATTTTCACGAATTTTTCATTTATTGCCATAACCGTGCATTGAACTAAGTTAATATTTCAACACATTGTATAAAATTCTATCATTGAGAGATCGACTTAGCGGATTTTTAAAATGTTGTATATTTATCGAGTTATTGAGAAAAAACTTATTTGGCGATGAATCCGCGTCGTCCTTTTTCGCCTGGCATATGAAAGACGGGCATGAGTGTGAAGAGAGAAGGTGATGTTTGATTTTTTGCATTAGTCGCCCTCTTAAAGTGATTAAATAATCTAAAGAAATTGCCATGAAAGCTATTTAAAAATTTTATATAGTTATATCGCAAATACATAGTTTTATATTTGAAACAAAATACTAAATCGGTGGTCTGCAAAGTAGAAGAAGAACTTTTGTATAGTTTTAGGGTAAGACGCCCATTTTGGGCGCTTGAGTTAATACAGCAAATTTCATAGAAATCGGTTCAAGATTTTATGCGAGTAACAGAGACTTTGCGCCTAGCATGCGCCAACGAGAAAATTTTGTCTACATGTTTTCTCGATGTTTGATGGTTTGTCTCTTCATCGAGCTATTGACCCTAACATGACATACATTTTTTTCTCGTGTAGATCCATCGTCAAAATAACACATTTTTATCGAGTTTTGTCGAGATTTTGACATAAGGAGAAGAGTAGTTTTTAACTACACTCCAGAGTGAGATATCTCGTCGTACGCATGCTAGACGCACTGATCAGTCTTAGATCTATCTCTATGTTACATTAAACTTCTAAAGGAGCTTGATAGATCAAAAGACAGACAGATACACCTTTCCATTTATATTAGTTTATATAAGGTCACGGAAAGTCACCGTCAAAATCCATGTCTAATATTGTAGGGTGAACCGTCAAAGTACGTTGTAAATCCCAGCTCCTATACTGAGTCAGCGGCGAAGCACGAAGCTACCTGCGGTTTCCGCCAGCACGGCCCTACAGTATAAATATACACAGTAGAATAGAAAATCATCATACTAGACCACGCAAAGCAGCACACATAAGCTAGATCTTTATCTGAATAAAGAGCAGAAGCAATTGCGAGTCACACGCTAGTCAAACTTGTCTGTGTTGGGCCAAATTAAAATATGGCTCGCGTTACTCTACTGTACATGTACTTTTATTGTGACCGCTTACTGCAGGTTCGAATAATGATCACATCCATGATTGGTGTGAAAGATTAGATGCGGCTGTTCAAAGGATACTTGATAGAATATTGGTGATATTGGCCATTGGGCAGGGCATAGTGTTGAAGTTGTAACTCTCGGTAGGATGCTCCGCAAGTTTATTAAGGTTTAATTTCATCAACGATTGTTAAAGTTAATGCTCGAATTAGTATCACGTTACCTCTTTCGTTTTTCATATCAATGAAAGAGGAGACATGACATTTCAACAAGCTGTTAACACTAACAAGCGTTGGTGAAATATGGGCCTAAGGATCTTACAACAGGTTTGGTAGCAGCTATTTTATGTCTTGGACAATATTTTTTGTTGATTTGAGCCTTCGGCTACGGCTTAGGTTTCGCCTAAGCCCTAACGTGACCTTGACGTGGCCTTCGGTCGAATACTACATACTATTTAACTTCCTGAATGCGGAGGACAGGTTTGTGTAGATTGTACCATCGAGGAAATTGATTCCTAGGCAGTTGACGGACCTTCTTCATGTGGTCGGCTTATCGCGACCAAATTACTTAGGTCCGCCATCTACCTAGGAATCAAGTTCTCTGATAGTACATTTTGGAATACAATTTAGAGCAATACCACACTGTTCTGGTAGACTGGTACATTGCGTTGTCAGAACAGAATAACGCGTTAAGGAAGAATTCATACTAAGGTACGAATGATAATAATTGACGATACTTTTAATAAGATTGTTAGTATGAACGTGTTAAAAATAGCCGATGTGAATATCAAATAACCACGCTATTGAGCTTCTGTAAAAAACTCTAAAACTAGACTAGTACCTAGTAGTAAGTAGGCTAGTCATGTCAAACAATAATTTAATTAATTAATTTTTTGTTTTATGATTTTATCGAGACTCGAGACCTTTGTCTAAGGACTAGAGATGTCACGAATATTCGGCGACTATTCGGTATTCGGCCTATTCGGCTTCTTTTTTGCTATTCGGTATTCGGCCGAATAATACGTACTATTCGGCCGAATACCGAATACCAAACCACGTTAAAAAAACACGTTGTATTCCTCAAAATTATGTATTTATTTCCAAATTACAACACTTTGGTAATTAAAATTGATCAGTGATAAGTTGTGATGGTTAAAAACAAGCTTTTCAGCATTTTTGGTAGCAAACGATTAGGTACGCTTTCCATCGTAAATGTTACCAGCCTCAGAAAATTACCTCTCGCTATACACGCTACTTCCAGGAGATAAACTTTGGCCGAGAGGTTTGGGTATTGTTTTTCGTTTGCTAATCAACACTTGTAAGGATCGGCCTTCCGGTCTAGACGAACTGTTTTCAAATAAAAATCCAACTAATTTGTCGCAAATGACTCGTTTTAAAACGCAACGAGGAAAACAGGTTGCGACTTGTCAATCCGGCTACCGCGCCCCCGAAAAGTATATAGTATTTCGTGCCGAATATTCGGCGGCCGAATATTCGGTATTCGGCCAATTCACTATTCGTGGCATCCCTACTAAGGACCCAGATTTTTAATCAAAAAGAAAGAAATACAAGCACTCTCAGTGAGATTTCCGATATAGCTCGGACCGTTAAAACGGCCGTACCGTGGGAGAGTAAAACTTCATTAAATAAATTTAAATTGGACACTTACAGTGCGTTCAGTTATTTTATATTGCAGTTCATGTAGTTCTTATGTCTCTGGAATAAGGGTCTCGTGAGAGACAGAATAACTCTGAACGGACTCTACAGAGGAATTGTCGCTACTCGCTACGGATTCCTCTGTTCTCTGATATAAAAGTGTTTCTTTCAAATTCTACCAAAATAATCTGGCGTTAAACCTATACTTTACTTGAATTTTTTCTATCATTAGACACTTAACATCTAAAATAGAAATTTTACACAAAATGAATCCAATTCAATAATTATTATTTTTAGTTATTCAGGGAATATCACGTTACCATTCTTTTTTTTCAAGTTTTTTTTTTCACTTTTCATTCTAAGATATTATACTAAGCCACAGTTAATTATTAGTTAGTCAATATTCAAGGTATCTTGCCCTGTCCAGGAAAATATTTCTCAATAATCCAAAACTTTTTTTAATCAAATCGACCTTACTGACACACAAAACCGCGACCCAAGATGGCGGGGAGTCAACGAACTAGGATTGCATTCGATTCCTTTTGGAATTCCGGCCGGTTCCTACAAACTTCCGAGATAAAGTGATCCTTATTGTGTTAGTATTAAGGTTTTATCAAGGGCAGTGAAATCCTGAACGGGATGTGCTAGGGTTACCAAGTTGTAAAACGTAACAGCCGGACAAACATATGCACATTGCACATTAAAAAGGCCAAACACATTGCTTGTGAATTTGTATGAATGGATTTTCTGGCTAATGAAATCAACAATATCTGACATAAACATATGATTTTCATTTCAAATTAACTGAGGATGCAAAGTTATACATCCAGAATTTAGTTATGGCCAGACCAGCCATGGAAAAGAATGAGTCTGATCGAGATTTACATATTTTTTTTGACAGAAATTTCTATTTGCGAACTCTTCTGATTAGCTATCAAAACATTATTAACCAACCCCAACTCTGTTAAATATAGATATTCTATCCAAAAAACTTAGAAACCGGCAGAATTATTTTGCTCAGTGCAACAGCAATGCTACTGGCGAAAATTACTATCAGAGAAGTTGATTCATAGGCAGATGGAAGGGCTAATGTAATTAAGTCACGTTATGTCAAACCCAGCCGACAGATCACGACTAATATTGAAATGACATAACTCGACCAAATGACGTAGGTCCGTCAACTGACCATGAATCAATTTCTTCGATGGTACATCTGCTCAATCGGAAATTCGCCTGCTGCATTGCTGTCGCAAGAATTCAAATCATCTTGGCATATGCCGGCATTATCCGACTTAATCCAGACGCCTGGCAACCCTAGCCGTAACTATGAATAATTTTTGGCCGCGTACGCCTTACCTGTTGTCTTGAACCTGTTTGGACCTTTCCGAGAATTTCACACCGCATTATATCGGAGCGACGATCAAACGTTTGATATCGATAGAAATTAAACCTACAGGGTATAAACGAGCTGTCGGTTCACCTGATCGGAAGCATAGCTTATTGTAGCACCAACTAGGCTAAAGTCATGAAGATACAAAACTTGGGTAATCTATACATATAATAAAACTGTAGAAATAAAAATTCTGTACATTAAAGGTATTAAAAAAATAATAAGCGGGGGGTGTCACTACATCGCTATAGAACCCAAAATTGTAGTTAGTTTTTTGTCTACTGTCTGTCTGTCTGTATGTTTGTTCCACTATCACACGAAAACTACTGATCCGATTTGAATGCGGTTTTCGCAGATATATTTGTCCAACTTAACATCTGGCGTATAAAAAAAAATCCCCCCACCCCACTAAGGGGACCAAAGAGGGGGTAAGATTTTGTATCAACTAATGAAGTACAAATACTTTAAATGGCAAAACAACGTTTGCCGGGAAAGCTAGTAACTAATAAGTTTCAATTTAAAGTTATCCCTTTATGCGTAAATCGCAGAAAACTCGAAATTTTGTACAGAGATACTTACGTTTGAATCCCGTGGCAGGACTCAGGATAGATATTTCCATAAATTACTTTTACCGTTACCGTGCGATACACAAATTTCAATATCTAGTTATTTTATAAACTATCAAGAATAACTATGAGTGTAATCGTCCACTTTCATAAAAATTACGATTATTGCTTTTATGCAAGTAATCGTTGAAAATTAAAACTTTTCCTGTTTGTGATGCAAACGAAAGTGATTTTTAATTGATTTCGCTACGTGAGATGCAGATGAAATCGTTGTAACAACAGGCTCTTGAACTACTTGCAAGAATAAAAAAATAATAATTCGTTGTTAAAATTCATATTTAACAGAGTAGACAACTACTGTTAGTTCTGTTTACTCAAATAATAATATTACACATTCTGTGGTTTGGCTGATATAACCATGACTAGATGACGCCCGCAACTTCGTTGCGCCAAAATTCGTTTATCGCGCGGGAACCGTACATTTTTTCGGGACAAAAAGTATCCTATGTCCTTTCCCGGGACTCAAAGTATCTCCATGCCAAATTTCAGCGAAATCGATTCAGCGGTTTGAGCGTGAAGACGTAACAGACAGACAGATAGACAGACAGACAGAAAAATAATATTAGTATGGATGGCGAAGATGTCTATACTCTATAGCATACACATTACGTGACAATACACAGTCAATGTCGTACATAGACTATCATAGAAGATTATTGTACGCTTGTAACCGCTTGTATCAATCAATTAAGGGGCGTGGACGCGCTTTTAAGTATTACTGCGTTTTTTGTCGATAAAAAACAATCAAACAATTTTCCACTTCCAAAAAAGACAAACCATAAAACTCTATTTTCTCCATATAAATATTTCCGAGTTGCGGGTAGACATAAAAACTGTAATCGTTCAATCTCGCACGCCAGGCCGCAGCCCGCACGTCATACACGCCAGCCGTGAGAAACACTTGTATGTTTTTCAACTATAATATAATATTACATATTATATAGTTTATATAATTAACTGTGTGGGAATATGCGTGGAGGCCAAAGGAAGATCTTCCGACCGAGCGAGGTGGTATGCCCGGACAGGCCGAAGCCCACGTGATACATTTCAGCTGTCGTATATATACCGCCGCGCTTAGAAAACTTCGATAGCGCGATGCAGGAATGTTAGGCGAATTGTGGGTACCGCCACATCACTCCCCCCCGAAGACCGGAGGTCGAATCTTGAAGTCTTGTCGCTTGAGTCGCCAGTGCCAGAGAGTTCCAGTGAGTCGGAACTGTTGCAGTGAGTCCCAGTGAGTCGGAACTGTAAGCTGCTGCACGGGATCCAGTGAGTCGGATAAGCTGCCGTGCGGGGCCGATGCTACGTGCTGACCAGGAGAGATGTGCTCTGCTTGCTGACCGGTCGGTGTAGTGAGAAAGCCCGATGATGCCGATGCGGAGTCGCCCAGGCCGCGGTACATTGCGGTTAGTGGACGAGGTACCCGATGAGGCGATGCTGGCTGGCGCGGTGCGGAGGGGCGGGGAGTGATGATGATGAAGGAGGCGTGTTCTGTCGAGGGTCACCAATGTGGGAATAATGTGCAGTGGGGGCCAAAGGAAGATCTTCCGACCGAGCGAGGTGGTATGCCCGGACAGGCCGAAGCCCACGTGATACATTTCAGCTGTCGTATATATACCGCCGCGCTTAGAAAACTTCGATAGCGCGATGCAGGAATGTTAGGCGAATTGTGGGTACCGCCACAACTGTAGTCAGTGGTAACGTTTATTATATGGGAAAATTGTCTAGCCACTTTGACTTCTATCTATAATTGACTTATATCTATAAGTTGACAGAAACTCCTGTGAAAGGCTTTATTTGTTTGGGCTTTGGTAAATACGCATGGAAACTATTATCAGAGATTTCTCACTGTTATCAGAAAACTTTTACCTGAAGAAAGCAGATAAAGAGGAAAAAAGTGTCGAGTAGTCTTACCTGGGTAGATATGTCGAAGTGTCACCTCATTTAAGAATTCGACCCTTTAAAAATAGCGCACACTTTTCGGACTTGTCCGTTTAATTCTAACTTTTTTACACCCCCAAAAATCCCGATCAAAGACCTCATGGCAATCATGGCATGGCCCAAAAATAGAACGGCTTTATAAGTTTAAGCGTGGGGCGTTATCGATTGTGCCGCAGCCCGCACGCACCCTCAAATTCGGGCACAGGGAACGGTTTATTTTAGTATTATTATTAAATATTAAAGTACACATATAATTAAGGACTTTGTGAAAAATTCAAGAGCCTATCTGTTGCCATTATTGATATAGAGCAAAAAAGGCCTAAAAAAAACTCACGTTTGTTGTATGGGAGCCCCTTTAAATATTAATTTTATTTTGTTTTTAGTAAGTACTTGCGACCCGCCCCGGCGTCGCACGGGTTTAAAATATATAGCCACTGAAAAAATTATTAAAATCGATAGCCTATGATCCTTCACGTGGTCTACTTCTTATCGGTGCCAAATAACATAAAAATTGCTCCAGTAGTTCGCGAGATGAGCCCTTTCAAATAATTTCCCCCGTTTTTTCCACATTCTCCTATTAGTCTTAGCGTGATAAAATATAGCCTATAGCCTTCCTCGATAAATGGGCTATCTAACACTGAAAGAATTTTTCAAATTGGGCCAGTAGTTCCCGAGATTAGCGCGTTCAAGTTAGCCCTTTCAAATAATTTTCCCTGTTTTTTCCACATTATCCTCTATTTCTTCGCTCCTATTAGTCTTAGCGTGATAAAATATAGCCTATAGCCTTCCTCGATAAATGGGCTATCTAACACTGAAAGAAACATCAAAATCCGTTGCGTAGTTTTAAAGATTGAAGGGAACAAAGGGACATGAGGGAAAAAAAGCGACTTTGTTTTATAATATTATGTATATATTTGTTGTTATAGCGGCAACAGAAATACACAATCTGTGAAAATTTTACAGATATCGAAGTCTTAGTAATAGGGTCCCGGTTTTACCCTTTGGGTATATCCCAACAAACTAGCCTTTTAAAATTAACTCAATAAGGTCTAAACTCTTATACTTGTTATAAAAGAGCATTCATTATGCCAATGGTACTTATAATGGCACACTATTAGGAGATTTGGCTAATATTACCTTTATTCTTATAATTTGGTTGGGTAAACGTTAATAAATCTAATTTATACGGCAACTATAAAAATATATTCATCTTATAGTGGCTATTTTCATTGCTTTTTAACCTTATAATATTCAAAGACTATATAAAAGCTTTTAATATGGTCAATTATTCTTATAAAAGTACAAGGTAACTAATAATGCTTTTAACTTATAGGGGCATTTAATAAGACATCTGTCCAACAAATGAATGCTAACATTTTATATGACCTTAACAAGGATGAAAGCAATCCACATTCCCTTATATAGTGATTATAAAGATATTATTCTCTTTAAGGTTATATTAAAATACTTTACATAACTAAATTCGCCATTTTAAATGTACAACAGATTGTGTGAATTTCTTGCGGAGCGGAATGATCGGCCAAGTGCGAGTCGGATCTGTGCACGAAGGGTTCCGTACTTTCATAGAACAAAAAAAGGCCTTTTTTTAAGTTTTTAGGCCTTTGTGTAAATTTCAGGTGCCTACAAGATAGGACAGACAGGCGGACAGATAACGAAGTCTTAGTAATAGGGTTCCGTTTTACCCTTTGGGTACGGAACCCTAAAAAGGGATTCAAAACTGTGGAAGAAGTTGAAAAGGAGCGATGGTTACAGAAGAAAAGTAAAAAATAAAACGATTAATTTGATAATCACGTATTTTTAATAATATTTCAAACTTAAAATTAGTTTGCAAAAGTGAGCTAAAGTATCCTTATAGTATTAGTATTATTAGTATAGCGCGCGGCGGAATCCTCGGGGCTATCGCATTATGCTTTCTGTCTCGGTCTAGCAAATGGCAGTTCTAAGCGATAGAAAGAGAAAGGGCGACGGAAAAAGGCGATTCCGTGCTGCCAGATGAGGTCTAACCCTTACTCTACATAATATTATGTGAAGGCCAGCAGAAGGCAAAAACCTTACTAAACATTGTACCTAAATTAAAATAAACTGCCCTTTTCGGCAAGGTCACTAAGGTCGCATTTTCCTCTACATTTATACCACTCGCTCTAAGCTGGGGTTGATGGGCCAAACATAACCGAGATAATGACTTGGTATGTTGGTTGGATAATGCATTTTTGACTCTTATTTCCATTGAATTAAGGATGGGTCTTTTTCGACCCGCATGGACCGCTTTTAACAGAGGAATTTTAGAAGACACAATGTCTACTAAAATTCCTCTGTTCGGGGTAATGTTTTCTATTAAAATCTACGAATTACACATACAGAATATTTTCAAGGAAATTGAATTAAAAGGAGTGTTTTAAAAAATCTAATACACCAAACCTAACCTATCTGTTAGAAATCACTCTGTATTTTGTCCTTGTACATTTAGCGACTTAGTGATTACTGATAATACTTTAGGGTGTGTATGAAGCCTAGAGTTAGCTGTGAAAGTAGGAGCGCTAAGACTTAACTTTTTTTACTTGTTTATTGGAAAATTCATGACGCTAAGCCGCTTGCAAATCACAAAAAAATGTTCTTTCATCGCTGCTACTTTCACAGTGGACTCTATACAAAATATATAATAATGGACACATACACATCCTAAAGCATTATCACTTAATTGTGTTACACCTTCTATATTATGCTGATTATTATGTGTATTGTTATACAATGGTTTTTTTTCCATGTCCCATAAATAATTATACTTACATATTACATGGTTAACTATGTTGCATGTTGTATATTATTATCTGTATATGTACATATGTACTTTTTTATTAAGGGCCTAAACATTTGCGTCAACGGGTTTAATGTGCCACAGATAAAACTTCCCCGACGATAATGACGGGGTCGGGGCAAAAAAAACATGCCTTACGAAGAAAAAAAAGAAACCATGATTCCTACGTGCTCCACGACAGATGTTATGATACGTGCCTACTGCCTACTGCCCGCATGCTATTTAATATCACTAGCTTTATTGTAGTCAAGGAGTGAATATAGAGAAGGCTTGATTACTGTCGAAAAAGACAATTATCCATAGACCCCAACATATTAAACATAATATTATGATCATCTTTCTTTTTGCCTAGCAAACTTTTTTTTGAGATTTTGTCGTTAGAGAGACTGACAAATTGAACTGTTCCTAGATACCTACCTACTAATCAAGCACTTGTTAAGATTAGACATCAAGACGATTTCGTTATTTATGGTTCAGCCCCTAGGATTTCTCTATTTCGTATCTAACAAGTAACAACTCTATTTGTGTGTAGCCTTGTGTGTCAATATATTTTATTGAACGTCTGATTCTCTCTTAGATGCAGCGTATACGGTATACTACTTCCAGCTGGCAAAAGGGTTCTTATTGAAACTTTTAGCGACCTACACCTTATTAATTCCCTATACAATCAACAAACACACACGCATGTAATAATAATAATAATAATATCTGTGGACGCCTCACACCACGTCAGTCTGGCCCCGTGCTAAGTACCTGAAGGACTTGTGTTACAGGTACCAGACAACGGAAATATATTTAATACTTTTATACTATACATATATTTAAGATTTTTATTATATGATACACATATTTAATACACATCCATGACCCAGGAACTTCATAAACATTTTGTTCCGTCGGCGGGACTCGAACCCGCGACCTCCGGCTTGAGCTACCAACGCGCTCACACTGCGCCACGGAGGTCGTCAAATGTGTATGTGTCGTCGTATGTGTGTGTGGGGCGCTGACCTGCACAGCCTGCGGTCGCGTCGTCGCGGATCGCGTTAGGTACTAAAAACGGCTTTACTAGACACCTAGACGATTAACGATTCCCGTTTGACACGGATTCGGAAACTCTACCGTGCGGTCATTGGAGCGTCTATTGGATGTCGCGCGATGAAGTTTCCGAATCCGAGTCGACTTACGGATAGTGAATACTAGAGCATAGTCGTTAATTAGTTTTGAAGTTTAATCAATCGTTGCTCTGGCCCTAGTCCCCACCATACTCTACGCGGTTCTGCTGACGCGAAAACAAGGCAAAGAGCAGAGCGTTATTAGTACGCAGGTATGACGATATTAGAACCGTGATATTAAGATTGTAGAAGTTTGGACAAATTAGAGAGGCCATTTTGTTGTTTGTATTTTTTACATAGAGTTGTTATTTCGTTACCGTTCGGCGAGGCCTACGCACCTACTAGGCGTGGAAAATTCTGAACTTTTTAAGGAATCAGCCATTAATTTTTCACTGTTGGAAACAGTGAAAAGGCCGGGGCGTTTAATTAATGTCCTGTCGATATCAGAGATATTTGTAATATCTCATAGCATCCCTAATCTCTTTAATGATTCAATCCAATTCAGAAATATATGCTTGTAAGAAAATGCACGGAAAACATAGCATAGGACAGTATAGGCGTTTGGTGGTTCAACACCAAATACCATAGCCAAGCTGTAAACAGTAATATTATGCAAAATGTGTCATGGACTTAGAAAATCTCTTTGGTTTTGTTCTGGACTCTGGGCCGTACTCTTCCTATTATTTGCATTGTCAAGAGTTCTGCGCAGTAAAATATTAATTACTGGGCGAACCTTTGTGCAGCGACATCCGATACCGCAACCGGAGCTGAGTGCACGGTGGAAAGAAACCGGATCCGAACCCCGGACCGGTCACCAGACAATCGCACTGGGAATCTAGCTTTGAATACGATATATGCGCAGTTAGAACTCTAGTTAATTTCTTCGGTTTTTGCGAATATAGTTTGACTACTTACGAATTTTGTCATGGAGTAAGCTCAAGCTAAAAATCTACAGTCTGCTATTACTCTTATCATATACATTGTAGTCTGTAATCCTACCAACCAGCCCCTTCTCAGCTCCGCAAGATGCAACGTTGGTACTTAAATTATTATCAGTGTTCCTCTACTTACTGCTACACTTATACACGTCATATCCTTTCTCTTGTAACCCTCTGCATATTTAAATAAAACCACATTAAAATCCTTTTAAAATCTGTGCATGTACAGATAGAGGAAATTACCAGCTTTATACCATAGTGTTACTGTACAGATCGCTCGTGCTCAAAATCTATTCCACCCCAGTTATTTTTAAGGCCAAGAAGTCATAACGTGGTCATAAACGTCGAAATAAATTTTACCGACTGTCGTCGCAAATCATAACGACTTCGAAAGTACATCGAAATTAGATTGAATGATTAAGATAATCGAATGAACTGCCGTGTATGTCACCAATCGAATGAGTCATTTCGACCTCATCAAGTGAAATCAAATTACTACGGAGCAGAGGGCACTTGTGTGTAATGAAATTATGAACTTTTTTTATTTGCCCTTTCATGATCAATGACTCAAGCTGCGCGTTTACTGCATCAGCCATTCTGAAGCTACGCATTGCCAGTATTTACAAACGCCAAGTGATTTTTTGTATATGTATAATTGTATTATGCAATGCACTATAATATTTTGTGTGTATAAATCAACTACTGACGTATCGTACGGCCATATTCTGATGGATATACGCATCACGCGTGTATTAAACTCTTTAAAACCAGCAGCCACCCCTGAAACTGATATAAATCATCCCATCTAGCATACGCCAACGAGAAAATTTTGTCTACACGTTTTCTCGATGTTTGATGGCGTTTCTCTTCATCTCTATTGACCCTAACATGACATAATTTTTTCTCGTGTAGATCTTTCGTCAAAATCTATCGACATAATGTCAAAAAATGATTTTGACATTATGTCGTTATCGACAATATAACTACGATATCTCGACATTTTTTCGTTTGCGCATCTTAGGCCGGCTGATATCAGATTTTTGACACTTTAGATGTCTAAAATAGCTCTATTTTAGATGTCTAAAGTGTCAAAAATCTGATATCAGATGGATATCAGTTTCGGGGGTAAGGCTGCAGATTGATGCCAGATTTTAAATGCAACATTTGTATTGGATATCAATAATAGTAAAGGGTAAGATTCAAACTTAATTCTAAATAATTAATTACCATAGATTATCTGATATTGATTGTATTTGCGATATTAACCTATCAGACCCCATAAGGACACCGGCGACCGCGACAACAACAGATTTCCAAGAATCCGCGATCGAAGGATTAAAATCAAGAGCTAAAATAATCATCCTTATCGACTCTACAAGTAGTTCTAAGTTTAACTTAGGAACAGACGTTTGCGGAGCTAAAACGCAAATAAAGTCTAGCCCTCAAGCGACTTCCAGCTTAAATTCTTCCAGACTTTCCAACACTTGAACATTCCAATAACTTCCCTCCAACTTTCCAGTTTTATTTCTCTTAGCTGCATCACTGCGGAATCGTTAAAAATCTGGGTTCTTGGCACTCAAATAAATGAGATTTGGCTGATTGTTATTCTTAATAATTTAATTTACTAAAATTAAGAATAATAAGTTAAACGTTATTTAAAGTTATTCCTCTTCCTTATTAGTAATCATTTAATCAGGTTGTATTTATGTACTTATATAAAGAAACTTTTTGAACGCATCAGACAAAAATATAATAACAATAATAATTACTGTACCCTGTACCTATGCCCAGTGTGCGTCTTTTTATTTGTAAGGAGATTCAGTTCAGCTGTCAGCAGTAAGTAACATTTTCCCAGAGGAATAAATTAAAATATAACGAGTGTGGCGTGCGAGAGGACAGCCCATTGGATGTAATTACAGCTCGTTAGGCGAAGGTGTGCATCATTACCTGCTGGTAAATCATAGCACTACGAAACGGGACGACTATTTTCATAATAGATATCATTTGTATAAACAAATTGAACATTTTTCTTTACTATTGATACTGAAGGTTGTTTTATTGACTTCGACTACATTTAATTGATACAACTGTTATCGGGTATTAAACTGTCTAGATTTCAGGGATTCTGAGGACTAAGCATCTGATAAATCTAAGTATCTATAATCTAAATCCAAATAAATTTATACGCAGGAGAGCCACGCTTCGGCACAAATGGGCCGGCTCGACCGGAGAAATACCACGTTCTCACAGAAAACCGGAGGGAAACAGCGCTTGCGCTGTGTTTCGCCGAGTGAGTGAGTTTACCGGAGGCCCAATCCCCTACCCTATTCCCTCTTAAAAGGCCGGCAACGCGCCTGCAGCTCTTCTGATGCTGCGAGTGTCCATGGGCGACGGAAGTTGCTTTCCATCAGATGACCCGTTTGCTCGTTTGCCCCCTTATTTCATTAAAAAAAAATCTAAGAGTCAGTTAGAGGCGAAACGATTCGAGGCGAGACGCGGCAATGCATAATGCGAAACAAAATTGAAATATTCAGCAGCGTCACGCTCATCGCCGTTACATTATACTTTATAGGTTTGCTGTTAGGGTAAATTGAGACCGCAACGCGACGTATATGGCTTTGACAGATTCGCAAGACGTCTCACCCAATTGAAGTCTGTCAATTCAGTACAAAATAAGAAATGCGCGCGTCGCGTTGCGGTCTGATTTGACCCTAATGCTGTGCCAAGTCGCCTTATCTCGTTTCGTGTGACTGACCCGTTTCCAGCAGTGTTTCTTAATTTCTGATACTATATTATCATGACCATGATGTTGTCTACAATCGGTCAACACCTGCAATGTATTGCGCAATATTTTGTGCACCTGAAATCAATAAACACAAATCACATCGCATTTGCGGAAGCTCGAAATCTGAATTTGGCATAAAATCCATATCCATTCTAATATTATAAATGCGAAAGTGTGTCTATCTGTTAAATCTTCACGCTTAAACCGCTGAACCGATTTCGCTGAAGTTTGGCATGGAGATTGGAGATACCTTAAGTCCCGGAAAAGGACATAGGATAGTTTTTATCCCGAAAAAATGTACGGTTCCGGCGCGATAAACAAATTTTGGCGAATCTAGTGAATAATATGTTAGGATATACGAGGGTGTTAATTTGATAGCACAAGGTACGAGATTGGGGCATGAAAAGCATGGCAAGAGACGCATACACAGTGTTGTCACACCAAATTTTAGAAAATCAGTAGACGTCATGCCAAAAATTGGTAGAAATAGGTAGATGTTAGAACCAAAAATTGGTAGATCTACCACCCTCATATCAGTAAATTTTTTAGAATAAAAAATGCTATGTAAGGGTCCCCATAGGTACAACTGAAACAAAAAAATTTTTTTTACATCTAACCTATGCGTGTAGGGTATCTATGGATAGGTCTTGAAAAATCATATTGAGGTTTCTAATATAATTTTTTTTCTCATCTGAATAGATGTGAATGGAGAGATTCTTCCAAAGTGGTAAAATGTGTGTCCTCCCCCCCCCCCCCCTTCCCCTTTAACTTCTAAAGTAGGGGCATGATAATTTAAAAAAAAAATATATGATGTACATTATTATAAAAACTACTAACGAAAATTGGTTTGAACGAGATCTAACAAGTTTTTTTATACGCCACAAATGGTAAACTTTCATTAAATCAACTAAAATATAAAAATAAAACAAAAACTTTTTAATTTTATAGAAATAACCTTATTGCTGCCGCGAAACCCTTCATGGGCGAGTCCAACTCGCACTTGGCTTGATTTTTTAATGATAATTGCTGAAGGAAGTGCTTAGCCAAGACGACTCAATATACCAAAATGCTATCCGAGTAGCCTGTAACGTTTATTATTTGTACGTGAACAATGATAATTATATGTTGAAAAATAGGTAGATTTGATACCGAAGTTGGTAGATAGGTAGAGGGAGGTGAAATAGGTAGATCTACCATAAAGTTGGTAGATGTGACAACACTGCGCACACATGATTCGAGAGCAAAGTTATAGAGTACGAGTTGAGATATGAGACGCAAACCAGTTATGAGAAATTAGGCGTTTTCAGGCAACATACAGTAGATTAGAGTTTGTTTGAGACATGAGGTTCGATTCGGGTAGCTATAGACATTTAAACACGAAGAGACAAGAATTGAATTAAGGTACGAGAAATGAATCGTCTTCAGTAACTTTACAAGAATTGAGGTATGAAATATAATGCATGAAGTAAGAGAAATGAGGCATTTTCAGGCAGGATGGAGGGTTGAGGCAGGGCGCGAGGCAGCAGGCAGGAGGCAGTGCAATCACGGGCGGGAAGCTCATCCCGGGTGCATCTCCGCTGATAAATTAAGGGCCCGTCAGCGCATCCGACTTATCTTCCATTTTCTAAATTCTTTGTTTGAAAAATGGCGGCTTTTTGTTCGGCGTGACTGGGTTTAATTGAATTTTGTTTAGAACGCAGTCATTAATTGTGGATAAGCGTGCGGTAATGTTAGGTATGCAGGGAAAAGCCTATTCATAATTCTTTATATGATGTGAATTGCATTTGCTTTTAACTTTTTAACAGCAACGGGGCAGCAACTATCTAAATTCTAAAAGAATAAACAGCAGGGTTCTTGATTTCAAGGGGTTATGATTAACCTAAATACATTGGATGTCTTTATTGGCCATGATCGACGTCCATTGTGGATGCTATAGACAGCAATCAAGGCTATCAATCCTGGGGGGTGTGCCAAAAGGTTTTCGTTTTCGCTTCGTTATAGAATCGCCGATGAAAATGTATGGAATTGACATAAGCGTTCGTTAATATGACGTTGACGTTCGACTCGTCTTATGTCAATTCCATACATTTTGATCGGTGATTCTATAACGAAGCGAAAACGAAAACATTTTGGCACACCCCCCTGATTCGCCAACGTGGAGAGTTATAGTATCTTCGTCACAAGTATAATATGTTGAGTGGTTATGTTAATGTGTCACTGGGCGTGGTTGGCGCGACCTATATTCCGTGTCTAAGATCACTCAATCCACGAGAGCACTTTTCCACGTATAATGGAGAAACGTGTCGCTAGGAAATAGGAATATTGAGGCAATCTTGGATTCAATATGTTTTACAGTTCAGACGTATGACTTTATAGCTACTTACGACGAGTAATTTGATAGAATTGCCGAGCCAGCTGCATACAAGTTCTTCACGTTCTACTTGGGTGTAACGTTACGAAAAAATCGGCAAAAAACCAGTCCCACTTTTTCTATGATCAAAAATTGCTATTCCATCCTGTTCGCTGAATATGCGACGCACGGCTTCCGTTCCGGTGGCGCAGTGTGAGAACGATCACAATGTCAAATCTACCTGCGTTGCGAAACCCGAGGTTACCTGGTAGTGCGTTCAACTAGCTCGTGCGTTCCTAGCACAACACTATTGAATCGTGTGAAATTGCAATCTGATGGGTTTTTCAGTGCCAAGCACCAACGTTTGAAAATGATAACAGCACATTGAACCTATTTGCGACTTTTACCAAAGATTAATGATTATTGATTAATAAGAATTCAATTAGAGCTAGAGAGAGAGTAGAGAAATTAGCTTATCAGATCGGTCACCGTATTTTTCCAAGATAGAAACTGTTTTATTACCTCGATCGTAGGTATTCCAGACATAATAGATATTCAATTATTATGCGGCCACCGGAGGCCGCTTGGGAGTTGATGGGTTAAATCCTTAACCGGCAAATTCCATTCCAAATTTCATCAAATACAATCTCACGGTTTGTGGCTTGAGCGCAACACTCTGACATGCGTATAATATTAGTATGGATAGGTGATTTTACACAGAAAATCCGCACTAATGAAGTTCGCACAATTTCCTCTAGGCTCAGATCAGATTTAGTAGGTAATTTGCTCGGCATCCATCTTGTAGCTGACCTCCAGTCGTATGCTAAATTGATTAACGGCCGGCTGGCCCTCTGGGTATACGGTATATGGCCTCGATATCCGATGCTAAATATTGTATGATCAGTTTAAAAGGTTGACCGGAGTTTATCTTAGTAATAGCGTTGTTGGTTCGGCCATGGAGGAAGTCCCTTTGGGTACACGGTATATGGCCTCGATATCCACTGCTAAATATTGTATCAGTTTATAAGGTTGACCAGAATTTATCTATCCGATAGCGTTGGTGATTGGTATTTGGTTTAACGTTAGAGAATCAAAAGCGCTAGGGAAAATATAGTCGCACTTAACGAAAAAGGGGTGCAATTAAATTTTTATCTACTGAGGTTTAAAGTTTATCTACTGAGGTTTAAAACAGAGATTTTTTTTAATGCAATAAGGGGGCAAACGAGCAAACGGGTCACCTGATGGAAATCAACTTCCGTCGCTCATGGACACTCGCAGCATCAGAAGAGCTGCAGGTGCGTTGCCGGCCTTTTAAGGGGTAATAGGGGAGGGTAGGGAAGGAAATAGGGAAGGGTAGGGAAGGGAAAAGGGTAGGGGATTGGGCCTCCGGTAAACTCACTCACTCGGCGAAACACAGCGCAAGGCCGTTTCACGCCGGTTTTCTGTGAGGACGTGGTATTTCTCCGGTCGAGCCGGCCCATTCGTGCCGAAGCATGGCTCTACCACGTCAAAATTTTCCCCTATCTCCCTGTTAAAATTACTTAGATTGCGTAAAAGTAATTAGTAAGTCTGTGGCTGCAAAATTTGATAAAATTCATCCTACAAGTCACGTACAGGAATGTCGGATATACTAAAACGCAGTGATATCATGTTTTTAATTTATGAAAGAGGCATTTTATGTCTTTATTTAGATAAAAGAAGTTAGGGTTTACGTTGTACGTCTAGACGGAACGCTTGGCGGCAGACTATACAATGAAAAGCACCGTAATTGACAAAACGTGTCTGCGGTCCGTCTGTCTGTGTGTTGCAATCACGGTAAAAGTATATTGTGAGATTTTGTACTGAAATTCGCGATTTCACACTTGGATTGGTATCATCATTAGCGTAATCGAAATCTATCAATATACTACAATATTATTTAATACTTCAGTCGGAATTTCCAGGAATTGCTATTGTATTCTATTGTTGTCGCGATCACCGGTGCTCGCGCGGGGCCTGAAGGATTAATACTTCAGTCGGAATTTCCAGGAATTGCTATTGTATTCTATTGTCGCGATCACCGGTGCTCGCGCGGGGCCTGAAGGATTAAAAGCTGAAGAGTTTGTTTGTTTGAACGCGCTAATCTCAGGAACTACTGGTCCGATTTGAAAAATTTCTTTCAGTGTTAGATAGCCCATTTATCGAGGAAGGCTAAAGGCTATATACTATTAAGCTAAGATCAATTATTGGAGCGAAGAAACAGAGGAAATTGTGGATAAAGGGGGGAAATTATATGAAATTGCTTATTATCTTAAGAACTACTCGAGCATTTTTTTATGTTATTTGGCACATATAGGTAAAGAATAGAACATGTGAAGGGACATAGGCTATTTTTAAGTTATTAATGTTGTCACAATATGTTGTTGTTGGGATATATTTAAATAAATAAATCATGTGAAATTAATGTCTTTCTGCAATTTGTTTATTGTGAAAAAGGCCCAAGCGTCTTTGATGAATTTTCTTCGCATGATTCGCAGTTCTTAAAGTTAATATACAGTAGACCACAGTATAGAAAATACTCGAAAATACACTAGCCGCACCCTCGTAAGATATTATAAAACTCACTTAAAAGATAACTTGAATTGGACCCTTCAGCACTTTATGCGTGCGTCAGGTGCATACATCCGCACCTGGTCGCAACAGATGGTGTATACCATTTTGTTGCGTAATACTCAAGATGTATCAGAAGACAGATAGAAATAGATTCAGCAGCTGCGTAAAAATTGCTCTTGCGATTGCAAAATAAGATGGCTAGAGTCTTATCTAAATTGGCTTGGCAGCATTTTGCATATTTTAATAACTACAATAATTAATAGTTGGATCTTTATTTGTCCTTTGACTAGTCCTAGAATTATCCCTAAAAAGGGACTAAGTCAAATTCATAGATATTAAATCACTGGTACAGGACCAAGAAGGACACACCCAAAGGGAATACACCTATCTACAATATAATAATTGATAGAGCCATTGCTTGATGGATATGTAATATGTTCTTGGGAACATTATAAGTTATAACTTTATTTAAAAGGAACCAGCCTAGCTTGTCTTTCAATCGAGGACCGGTCTTCCGATATTTGGTAGTAATAAATAAGTTTAAGAGGCCCATTAAGAGCCAACGGTAATGTTACCTGTCGACTGTGGAAAGTGAGATAAACGAACAGTTACTTGTAATTGCTCTTGTTTCGACGTTTCGTGACCGACAACAACCCGTTAAAAAAAATGTTCGTTTACAATTGATTGTAATACAACGTCCTAATAGGCCCATTTCTTGTTGGGCCATTGTTACGTAATTAGGATATAATCATCCATCATGGCACTGTCGACGATCATGGGATCATTAATACTGCATACCACTCTACAAGTTCATTATTGGTGATACAGATTTGTTCATCATCACGACGACGTCGCGAACAGGTCTCTTAAGAGCCCCCGCAGACTACAGATTTTTAGTCGGCCGATAGTTTGTCAGAATTGGGGTTTCAGAACATTATTTTCGGCTGATACAAATCGTTCATTGTGCGCACCTTCATACATCTTCGTAGTTCGTACTGATCGAGATTTCGACTAAACTATCAGCCGACTAAAAGTCTCCAGTCTGCGGGGGCTCTTAGAGTTAAGAAACTGAATAATTTCAGATTTATTAATAACAACGAAACGTACCAAAATATTTTTAACCTGACTTCAACAAGAAAGCCAACCAACTGCCAAGGTCCTTATGTCCTTATGCAAATATAAAACCAAGGTGATCCTGCTAGTGAGTCTTCCTTCGCGTTATTCTGGTAAAAATAAGGCAATCAATTTCACCCGGCCGAGTAAACAAATACAAGGTGTGACGGTAGGCAAAAATTATTGCCGGGTTGCGCCTCCCTAAATCAATACCCTGAAAACAATTCGTCCATAAATTAATAAAACAAAACAAAAACGGGAAATTTTAGCTATTAACACCTGAAGGGTACAGGGGAAGAAGGATCATTGTCAACTTTTCGATAAAAACAAACTAATAATGCCATCTAGTGCAAAATGAAAAAACCTTTCTGTCCATATTAACGAAAAACGCATAAAACGATCATCGTACACAAGGGACTCAAAAAAAGATTGTATGGCCGTATCATAGAAAGATCAATGTCACCCTAGTTGCAGAAAGAAAGATCACTGTCTATGGACATTGATCTTTTTATTTTGACAGCTGGCTGTCAGTGGCTGTCTGTATCGTATGTGGTTTCGTAAGTACATTGTTTTCGCGGTATTTATAGCAGGGCTTCATAACGTTATCGAATAACAGAAAAAATATCGTTACGTACCGTTATTTTCATAATGGTAGCCAGATAACGTTATTTTTTTAACGATATCTAGTAAAATAACGTTATATTTACCGTTATTATTATAACGTCATTTTTTCGTTATGGCATAACAAAAAAATAACGTTATAATAATAACGGTAAATATAACGTTATTTTCTGGTATCAGGTATGCGATCGTGCACGGTGCACCAAATCTCATATTTAAAATGTAATAAGCGTTCTCTATGAAAATACAAAGAAAAAAATACACCTAAAAAGCATGATTACGTTTAGAAAATTTTCCCGCCTGTCATGACTTTCTTGACGGACTATAACGTTATCAAAGAACATATATTTACCGTTATAAATCCTATATAACGTTATAACATTTACCGTTATTAAATACATTTATAACGTTATTTCTAGTATCGGTTAAATTTTCATAACGTTATCTATGCCCTTGAAGCAATAACGTTATGAAAAAATAACGTTATTTGAAGCCCTGATTTATAGAACTTTATTTAGAATAAATAAATACTAAACTTGGAAAGAAAGATCAATGTCAGTTGACTATGATCTTTGTTACAAGTAATATTTTCAAAATTTTCTTTATCCTTAAGTTAATTACAAGTAATAAAATAATAAAGAATTTAAAACTAAATTATAGTATATGCTATAATAAAAAGTTTTAATTGCTGCTCTAGTAAATTGTTTAATAAATAATGATGCAAAGTAAATTAAGTTTTTTCCATTTTCTCACAATGATTCACTTTTGATAATGATCCTTTTTCCCCTGTACCCTTCACCTATCTAGACGTCTTTATCTAAAACCTAAAACGCTACTACTGTTGGGTAAGTTCCGAAACAAAACTCAATATACTGGCCAGTGCCAGTTGAGTCTAGATTCTAGAACAGGGATGGGGAAACTGCGGCCCGCGGGCCATCTCCGGCCCGCGAAGTCTTGAAATCCGGCCCGCGACCATCAAACAAAAATCAAGAGAATATTTCGTATTTTTAATTGTTAGTAAATAAAAGTTTAATTTAAGAGCCTACTGTCAAAACGCTAGCCCCGCCTACACACACCGCTATCCTCCAGTCGTGATACAATGATTCCATAAAGCGTGCTCCCGGGCAATGTGCTTTACGCTGCAGCTAATAGTGAACAATATCGCGTAACAATCGTTCTCGCATTATAGCACGAAAGTAAAGGTCGTAAGTCCCAAAAATGTTTTTGATGATTACTTAAAAATTAAATACAATACTAATATTTCCTTTAGCTATTATTTTATAAAGTGTGATTGTAGTAGTGCAAATTATTCAATGATAGTAACTCAATATTAGTGGAACAGATATTTGTTGAAAAGCCCAGAAAGATTCATAATTTCCAAAAATATAACTATCGAGTCAAAATAAGTGAATCGTGCTTTCCGTTAGCCAAATATCAGATAATTACACAATGATTAAATAAATCCCAATTTCATTTGAGTCAATCGTCTTCCGGGATCGTAATACTTGTTAGAAAACACAGCAAAATTAGGCAGCCCGCTCTTAAAATTTCTAATTTGTTTTTTATTCTAACAGTTTTTTTGTAATGTTTGCACGATTTGCACAACAAATTAGTGTTTCAGAAAATACACATCAATATTTTTATTTCAGTAATTAACATAGTCAAAAATGCAACTACTTGGCCCGCCATATATTTTGTTAGGACTATATTGGCACGTGAAGGAAAAAGTTTCCCCATCCCTGTTCTAGAATATACGCCATAATGTTGAATTCGTTCTGAAATATACGCCAATGTATTTCACGGCGTACCTTTATGAACGTACCTCTATGAATTTGTTAGGATATCATTGTATTAATACGTCATATCACATCTCATCAATGACAGCTTCCAAATGTGCCAAACCTATTTTTGTTCGATCAAATCCGCTTTATCAACACATCGTTTATTGACCTGGAAAACTAATTAATCAATCGTTTGTTGAACCGGCTTCTACCAGATCAGGAAGCCATAACCCAGGATGTATAAAATCGGCCAAGTTGTTATGGCGGCGTATAAAAGTTATTTCCATCTCACGTGAATGTCAATGGCACGTGAATCGGACAAAGGAGAGAAAGTTTCACGGATTTTTGTAGATTTAGAACACCAGTTGTGGTTTTTGATAGAGGCGCCATCTGAAAAATATATTTTTATTGACACTAGATGTTGTCCGTAATTTCGTTACGTAGGAATGGTTTTCAATCTGGAACCGTACATTTTGGCGATAATTGTTACCTACTTGCCGGGACTCAAGGTATCTTCATAGTTCATAGTAAATATTTTGATCATAATTCAAAGCCGGTTTAGTTAATGTGGTTTGTGCGTGAAGTCGTTCTTGCAGTGCAGCTTGTGGAATTAATTCATATTATCATTCTTAATCTAGATTCTAGTGTCATTTTAATTGCACTTTGTAGCACTTAAAATTTTCTTTCTTAATACCGTACCCTTGCCCTTTATAACTTACCCGTTACCCTTTATATTAACACATTTGAAAACACAAGACTTCACGTTTAACTTAGCTCTACCAAAAATAACCTAATCCCAAGTTTGAAGGCTGCCTATTTTCGGGCTGTGTCGATAATGGTGTTGTTCACGTGCCGTGTTGTCACGTGTTGTCGATAACGTGTTTAACCTCTTTACAATACTGTTCCGATTATAATAATAACGCCTTGTTATTATAGAGTTGCTGACGCTGACTATTTTGTAGGTCAATATACATATTGTTATTAATAACTAGCTGTCCCGGTGAACTTCGTGCCACTTTAAAACCTTCCCTGGACTTCTACGAATATTTTAAGACTAAAATCAGCCCAATCCGTTCAGCCGTTTTCGAGTTTTAGCGCGACTAACACATTTGAAAATCCATTTTCATATATATATATATATATATATATATATATATAACACAGGTCATATAAGATCGCTCTCTGTTTAGGACCGTCTCCTACATAGCTTACAAAAAGGAATAGGAATTCTTCTTCCTACCCTTATATTTACGTAAGGTACTAATTATGTATTCTGTGACTTTACTCAGATTTAATTTGTCACAAGTTCTAAGGGGTTTAGCGCCCCTGGATTAATATTGCTGTTGTCCCACCACACTATTGTTTATAGCATTATTATTTATTAGCATGAAATATAACGCCCTATCAGAAAGAAACTCAGCAACTGTGGTTATTAGTGCCTATTTTATTATAGTTATTGTTATGATGACGAGTGACGACCCTAAAGCAGACTGAAGGCTCATAATTCATGTAAAATGTAGCCGTCATAACGAATCACGCATTCATGGGAGCTCAACCTTTGAACTATAAAATTGAAAAAGTTAAATTTCACTAAATCGTTATAATTGATTGGTTTAGCGGAGCGTGACAGACGATAAGGTAAACCAGGTCAGGCGATTGTGCGTGTCACGTCACATAGCTGTCCCACAGACGGTGAACGTTATTACAAAATTAACACGTTACTTTGGCCCATTTGCGCCAAAGTTAAGTCTAGGTTGAATATTAAGTCCTACTAGATGACGCCTGCGACTCCGTTGCGCCAAAGTTCGTTTATCGCGCGGGAACCGTAGATTTTTCCAGGCTGAAAAGTATCCTATGTCCTTTCCCGAGACTCAAAGTATCTCTATACCAAATTTCAGCAAAATCGGTTCGGCGGTATGCCTTCTATATAATGAATACAAAAAACAAAAGAAATAACATGAGCATTATTAACTTCAGACTGGCGGAGATGGGTGGTTGACCTAAGACCTAACTGCCTTGTAGGTGATACCTAGACATTGCGTGTCTAGACGTCATTTTAGGACGTTCGTGCTATTAAGAACTCAAAATTAAAAAGAAAAATTATAAATATCACTTTCTTTACGTTCTTAGAAATAGCCATTATTTTGTTCTTTAACTGCTATACTAGTACTACGATAACATAATATTATTAGTTATCAGGGCGAGTGAAGCGAGACCTAGTATGTCCCAAAATCTGCGGGGCTAAAATGGTCGCTTTGTTGAATCATGATATGAATCATAATATGATTCAATTCTTTAAAATTGCAAAATCAACTCTGCTTGCAATTCATTTCTGTATTTTTGTACTGATTTGACATTTGTCAGTTTGACAGTTTTGACAATTCATTTGCTGAATTGATTGAGAGGAATTGCTAAATGTTACCATTTTAGCCCCGCTGTACATTTTGTGGTACACTTTACGGAAAAACTATCACGCCTATTGATTTGTGCTTAACATAGTATTTTTTATTGATATGTAATTATGTAGATGTGTTATCGTCAGTCAGTCAAGGTGTGACAAAGCCCTCACAAAGCTCGGCTTTTAGCTAGTTTTAATATTATTCGATAAAATTAAAGCATGTTAAGCAATAAAAGCCCACGGTTACACATCCATCGTAAATACGAAACTGTCTGTCTGTCTGTGATTTTAATGACATTTGGGATAAATATTTTGAGAACCTACCGGAAAAAAGTACATTGAATAATTTTTGTCCCGTACAAAATGTAGAGTTCCCGCGCGATAAATTATCGACGAAACGAGGTTTATTAACAGTGGCGTAGCTCTAGGGTGGCAGGGCTGGCAAAATGCCTCGGGCCCCCGACCCAAAAGTGCCCCGGCCCAAGAGCCCGTGAGGTCGGTTTTTTTTATACATTGTTTTATTATTAAGGCGATATATCGAAAATAAATTATGCCGCAAGGGCAATTTTATACTTAATTTGTATGACTATAAAGTCGTGAATACGCTGCAGCCACAAGCTATCGGCTCGTTCGGAAAACATGCGAAAATACGTAATTTTAATTATTTAAAAAATAACTAGGAGCTTTTAAGCAAAATGCTTCTATACGATTTTGAGTTGCAAAGGTGTCTATTAATTAGACTAATTTCCTACAATACATATATTTTCGTTTATAAATAATCTTCTAATTTCGTATTTTTAAGAGGTCATTTCGAAAATTAATTGTATCAAGGCAAAATACATTAATCGTGTTTCTAGTTCTTCTCAAACCTAGATAAGGCTATGAAGATGTGAACATATAATATCCCATTACCAGATTTGTAACATTTCTGAGGGTCCTATAGTATTACGTCAAAAAGGACAGTTTTTTCAACGGGACGATTATTACTGATAGAGCCGCATCAATTTGCCATGGGCCCCAGATGTTATAGTTAGGCCACTGTTTAATAAGATTTAAGAGGCAAAGTTTTGTTATTATTTATTAAGATTATTATTAGTCCATTGAAATGTTACGTTTGCTTTGCATTTATTAAAGGACGCAATTTTATTTTTGGAATATGTTGGGAGGCTCAATAGAAGCTTAACCTCAAGTTTGTGGGGTTGCCACTCTTGTCCCCCGGCCGCCATCTTGAAAAAAGGGGTGACAACACTATTTTCGTGATATCTCAGAATCTATACGTCTTACAAAAAAATTGTAAGAACATAATTTGTTGCAAATTATTTTGCCTACAAATATGTTTATATAACTTTTTACCCTAAATTAAAAAATTTAAAAATTATAAGCAAAAGTGAATTTTTTTTAGAAGGTTTATTATCACTTTTTAACTGTAACATTTAACTTAGACCAACCTTGTAGATGATCTTTTGAGAAAAAGATCCCCCGGTCCCATAAAAATTAATTTTCTGCAGAAACAAAGGAAACTGTGGAACCATGTGTGGCTGCAGAAAAGCAGGCCTGAAATGCTTTATAGTATAGTAGGCATGTGCAGACTAGTATAATAGTAGGCATACTATGATATAGTTTGCAATTTGCATATATTTATGTAGTGTAGTAGGCATACTGCAGACTGTGGCTGCAGAAAAGCAGGTCTGAAAAGCTTTACAGAATAGTAGGCATACTGTAGAGCATTTTAGGTCTGCTTTTCTGCAGGCACGCATGCCTTCACAGTTTCCTTTGCATCTGCAGAAAATTAATTTCATGAGATCGGGGGGATTGGGGGATCTTTTTCACAAAAGATCATTAACAAGGTTGTTCTAAGGTAATTTTTTTGTAAAATGTATTAATACTTCAGTCGGAATTTCCAGGAATTGCTATTGTATTCTATTGTTGTCGTGATCACCGGTGCTCGCGCGGGGCCTGAAGGATTAAACAAAGTTAAAGAGCGATAATAAACCTTTAAAAAAAATTATCACTTTTTTGCTTATAACTTTTAAATTTTTAATTTAGGGTAAAAAATTATATTATAAACATATTTGTAGGCAAAATAATTTGCAACAAATTTTGTTCTTAAAAACTTTCTGTAAGACTTATAGTTTCCGAAATATCACGAAAATAGTGTTGTCACCCCTTTTTTCAAGATGGCGGCCGGGGAACAAAGGCGGCGACCCCACAAACTTGAGGTTAAGCTTCTATTGAGCCCCCCAACATATTCCGAAAATAAAATTGCGTCCTCTAATAAATGCAACATTCGGTCCTAGAATTGTAACATTTCAATGAACTATATGATGTAAATCAACTTGAGGTTTAATATTATTATTGTCTTTAAATATTTAAATACATTAAAGTAAATTAGAGTTTCTTCCTTAAATAAACAACGTTAATAAAGCATTTATCTTTCATGTTCAATAGAACAACGGTTTTATTTGAGTCGAGTTGCAAAACTATTTCAATACCGGAAAAAATTGAGCTCGCAGAGGAAATTATAAATTGTAAGGAAAGTTCACCAAAGGAAATAGAACAAAGTATTTATTTTGCAGAAGTTAAGATTAATGTACATACTATTGTTTTATAACTTCACTATTGTTTAAAAGGACTCGTGTCTTTATTAATACTAAAATGTTTGTAAATTTTTTTTGTTACGCACCACGCAAAAAATGCAGGACCCATTACTATATAATTGCAATTTACTTAAATATTATATTTTCGCCAACATCATCATCATTATCAAAAGTACGAATAATGTCTTTGGGTTGGTCGAACGAAGTGGGCACGGCTCAGCTAGTATTATAATTTATAATATTATAACATCTACTACATAATATAGAGATTTACGGGTAGGCCTCAGAACCTGACCTGGCCCAAAATTACCGGTTTCATTTTTGCCTTTCGTTAGCTTAGAAGGCAACAAATTATTATTTTTATTTATTCGACGTCAGCATAACAGTGAAATAACCAGTCGTCTTTTTCTAGGACACTCTCATACATTTGGATAAGTGTCGAAGACGAATGTTAAAGCAAATACGGAAACCGCAGCAGTGCTTCAATTGTTACAGAAGTAATAGGTATTTCAAATAATTCAAAAATTTAAAAAAATATATAATTATGTAGAGTCTGGCGCGATAATATATTTGATGAGAAAAAAAATCCTCTAAAAATGTGCCTCGTGTCGCCATTTGGACTTTACAGTTTACATGCCTACGATAACATTTCGAAGAAGTCACGTATAATACCTACGATAAAATACTTCCTTAGATAATGACAATTACTATGATCTATGCATGTACTGGTACGTCGTACCAATTTTCAGATATTACAAGCTTGCTTACTTTCATCATAAATTGGCTGCAACTTCATTCTCGAAAGACAATCCTGCAAAAAATCGTTCATCTTACACCAAAGCCGGAGTGACCTTTCTTTTCTTTGTATTAATAAATAACTAGTGACCCGCCCCGGCGTCGCACAATTATAAAGTATATAGCCAGTGAAAAAATGATTAAAATGAATAGCCTATGATCCTTCACGTGGTCTACTTCTTATCTGTGCCAAATAACATAAAAATTGCTCCAGTAGTTCGCGAGATAAGCCCTTTCAAATAAATTCCCCCGTTTTTTTCACATTCTGCTATTAGTCTTAGCGTGATAAAATATTGCCTATAGACTTCCTCAATAAATGGGCTATCTAACACCGAAAGAATTTTTCAAATCGGACCAGTAGTTCCTGAGAGTAGCGCGTTCAAGTTAGTCCTTTCAAATAATTTTCCCCGTTTTTTTCCCATTTTCCTCTATTTCTTCGCTCCTATTAGTCTTAGCGTGATAAAATATAGCCTATAATCTTCCTCGATAAATGGGCTATCTAACACTGAAAGAATCATCAAAATCTGTTGCGTAGTTTTAAAGATTAAAGGGAACAAAGGGACATGAGGGAAAAAGAAGCGACTTTGTTTTATAATAAGTATAGATTTAGTTACTGATTAGTCTACGCACCTAACAAATTTAATAATAGTAATTATTGGCTACAGTACTTAACACAAACTTCGCTAACACAGGTAAGTACAAAGTTCTCGAATTTCTGTTAACTTCAGGTACAAATCTCGAGTTTTGGTCCAATCAAAACAGTTGACGACATCAATAGATTCAAAGCAGGTACCTACTTTGAATAATATTCTAAGAAAATGTACGTACAAACTCTAAACTAAGAAAATGTTTGCAATTATTAATTGTTATTAACCTGACGACAAAGCCAATTCGTAATTCCAAATTCAAACTTTTAAATGAACAATGGAATAGTTAAAATTCATAACAGCTAATTGCAAGTTTTTATAGGCGGTCAATGAACGGTCAATTTGATAGAACAGCTACTTGTGTTATTTCCGTATTTTAGATTTCTAGACGAAAGTTGTTACATCCTGAAACTACAAAGAATACTAATCGCGTAAGACACTCGAAAGAATCTTTCACAAGTTTTTTTTATATTCCATAGATATAATTAACTGGGTATTTCTCAGAATTAAATTCAGGTAATAAATTACGGGTCCCATCGCCCGTGCACAATAAAATCTCGGGTGAGACATAAAGGAACCAGTTTAGAGCAATCGGTCACAGTAGGGCTGCCGATCCAGGGCTACCCTGCCACCGATGGAATACAGTTTACGAAAAGCTAAAAACTTGGCAAAAATTTTCAAGCTCCAATGGTTGGCTATGGCTAATTCTACCGAATTCACTCTTAGCCGTCGCCCGTCGTAGGGTTGCATACCTGTCAACTTTAAAAACCTTTCGAAAAATTGGGTGAGGATAAAGGAACTAATTCAGTGCCAAATTCTGTTAGAGCGACCTAGGGCTACCACATGCCACTATATTAGAAACTTTGTTAATACGTAACTACTGACTGTTCCAGGGCTACCATGGATAGATATCCTGGGCTCTAATGTCTATTATGAATAAGGAGTTAGGACATAGGAAAAGTACCCATGTACAGCTCGTAGGGCTATCAAAACCTACGTATATACTTATGTAGGTATACCCGACTACGTATAACTTACCAAAATCTAAGTATACCCGTAAAATCGCCAACCCTACCACCCACGCAATTAATTTTAGTGATCAAACCAGGGCCAGTGATTGGACAAACGCTCCACTATTACCGAATACGCCGTGAAATTTCCAATGCGATTTACGTCCAATTACTAATTAGGATTAATTAAACACTGATAAAGGTATTCTAATCGCATTAAGTAACATGCACATCTAAAAAAGACGGTTTATGAGTTTCTGTTAGTAAATTATTACGTTTATCTACTTACTAAAATAATAGTTTCAGTTTTTTTAATTAAAATTAATTTATGATGATACTATTAGAGGAATCGACTAGGTAGTTAGCGGACCCACGTAGTTTAGTCGGGTTATGTGAAGATCACTCATCAAAATTACGAGTAAGGGTCTACTACGGGTAATAGAACTGCAAACCAAATGTGCAGTCGGATTGCAGTTCAGTTGCAGTTGGCGTGCAGTCGTGTGAACTGTTTGGTTTACAGTTCTATTGCAGTCGTGTCAACTGCATTCAAACTGCACTTGAACTGCAATTGCGGTTGGATTGTAGTTGAAAGCGGTCCGTCTGTGTAGACCCTAACATTGGCTTGACATGTCACATGACCCGCTAATAACGTAGGTCCGCAATCTGCCTAAGAAACAATTTATCTTTTGGTACTGGATACGTAGAAGATAAGATAGAATTATTTGCCTACTAAGTTAAGCCGTGGGTAAGCCATTTGTAGAGCAAAACTAGATAGTCTTTGCACAAAGCTTTTTTTTCTATGGACGCTTCACACCACGTCAGTCTGGCACTCTGGCCCCGTGCCTTAGCACTTATACCTGAAGGACTTGTGTTACAGGTACCAGACAACGGAAATATATTTAATACTTTTATACTATACATAATATATTTAAGATTTTTATTATATCATACACATATTTAATAAACATCCAAACCCGGGAACTTCAAAAAACTTTTTGGTCCGTCGGCGGGATTCGAACCCGCGACCTCCGCCGGCTTGAGCTACCGACACCCACTGAGCCACAGAGGTCGTCTAGCTATAGTCGTTGGAAAGTCTTATGGAAAACAGTTATGTAATTTAATCCGTGATCCGCGTCAAACCATTGTTGACCGTTCAAAGATCATGGGACTAATGACAAAGAATATATACACTACGCGAAAAGAAGCGACACTTAAACATGTGAGCTCGTAAAATCGCTCACGGATATGTGTGCGTGTCTGGATCGGCGCGGGGGCTGTGCGCAGCGCGCGGGGCGCGGAGCGGTCAACCCTGGGATTATTCGGTACGAGGGCTGACTAGTAGCTGGTGGAGCGAGCGCGCTACTTCTAACACGCATCGCACGATAATTCTGATTCCCGTTGTTCTATTACCCGTTTTTTCGTAAGAATGAAGCATTTTCCCGCGGTAAAAAGTACCTGTGTTCATGAGGGATAATGTCGGCTTCTAATGGTAAAATAATTTTTCAAATCGTCCAGTAGTTTCGGAGCTTATTCGTTACAAACAGACAAAAAATTAACAATAAAATCTTTCCTCTTTATAATATTATTATAATTTACCAAATAAATAATTTTAAAATTTAGATTTATACCTATTATGAATAATAATTTTTATAATTTATAAAATTTAAGTAATTTAATTTTAAGATTATTATTTTATAATTATATTATATTGTATTACAGATAATATATAATTTAAATACATCTATCATTTTTAATAATATTATTATTAATACTGCGTTGCTAATAAAAGCAGTTACAGTTTACTCGGAGATTTAACGATTAACTAATTTTAATTTAGTTTTGACATAATTTCCATATTACGGTTTCTGACATACTTTTCATCAAAGTTAACTTTCGGTGTGGTCTATTATTATGTGGTTTTATCTTTTATATTATGACAGAATACAAAATAGCAAAACCTGAACTTAAAGAACTAGGGGTCGGTTGATCTGGCAGAGTTGCGGTAGGTTCTATCGTACCCGCAACTCTGCCTTAAGCGATGAGTGGAGCACATGGGGTTTTAGTGGGTAGACTACGCAGGAGTCCCACATACTCCGGCCGATATCCCCAATTTGCCGGGGATGCGTAAAGCATTTCCCCATGTTAAAAAAAAAAAGGGGTCGGTTGATAAAAGTGAATGATGCACCCGTCTTATCGACTTCTATAAATTATCTTCTGTTTAGAATAACTTAAAGAGACCGAAACGAGTAATGTTAATTCGTTATGTCCCCTATTAGCATAAAATATTGTATAGAACTCAACCTTTGGAGCGAGCTGCGAGGATTCGAACGCCCTCCCTTGCTGCGGTCGTTCACACAATCGCAAAGGGCCCAACCTACGCACATCGACCTTAACCCCTCGAACAAACGAAACACAACCATAACTCTACGCATCAAGGGCAATTTTACAATACCAGACAAAGCGGTCCGACAAAAAAATGCAATAGAGCGCAGAATCGTTTGTATTCGGCGCACGCTCGGGGACGGTGTGCATCCGAACGCGAGAAATGTGAATATTGAAAATCGCTCTTATGTCTTTTACCCATAATTTCGGCGATCAAGCTACGTGTGAGGGTCAATTCACATTGCAACGTCACGAGGCGTTGCGATGCATTTTAAGAGCTCCAACAGAGTGCAGACTTTTAGTCGGCCGATAGTTTGATCGGTCGACTAAAGTCTATAGTCTGCGGAGGCTCAGTCATTCGGAAAAGCCAGCCTGACACCGCAGGCTCTGTCAATTTGTATCTTTTTGTGTGTTAAAAAAGTTCACTTTAGAATGGCCATTAAAAATGCATCCCCTTGCGTCTAATCGTCACGTTTCAATGTGATTTGACCCTTAATAGAAATAGTAAGGCAAAACGCACATCACACGTGTAAACTTTTTCCGCTTTAACGTACCTAAAGTTGAGAAACGGGGTCGCAGTAAAATTTTATCGACGGCAGTTAAAACGTAAGCCTGAAATGGCCCCATATTTTGTGATTCGGTACTAGCCTAGAATAGTGAGTGCCGGATTTTAATAAAATTTTATTTGTAGCATGTGTATTGTATTAGCAGTAGAATGAGAAATAAGAGAAAAATATGGTGGAGACGACGTTTGTACGTCCGCGTCATAAATATTAACTGAAATTATCTGCAGAGTTTCCCAAATGCTACATAGCATGAACTATTTAAATTATGTAACATTATAATATTTCACAGACTGTACAATATTCAAAGAATTTCAATTCTTCATAATATGTATTTACTATTTAGTATTTACAGTAGATAACTAAAAATAAAATAAAAATAAAACTATTTGCGAGTACAATTATTTACAACACAAATTTCAATTAAAGTATTAAATTTACATTAAAGTTCTAAAGCACAAATTAATACCCAGGAATCTCAATAATTTAATACAAATTTCATTTCATTAAAAGGTCATCTATTCAAGTTAGATAATTCTAAGAATAATACCGGGACTCATCCAACATAATATTGAATGGAAATTATATTATGAATAAGCCTCTTTAGTAACGTAAATGGTTCTATTGATCTGTGTATCAAATTGGTCCACTTCAAACAAGAATAACTGAATTCCGTATCAATTTAGATTCAATGGTATAATTTAATTCAAATTATGTATTTCTGTATCTTCTTATGAATTAAGAGTTGTATTTTTAACCCTAATAAAGAATTTACTATGTAACAATGGCTGCTTGTTTCTGTCTGGCCTATTGGAAACAGTCACAACAGCCAAAGACAGAGGACATTAAAAAGTATTAAATTCAAGGTCCACACTCTTCACAGTCTTTGTCTATATATTAGACTAGAGTTTATCATAAATCATAATCCAGATTTGCACTTAACCTTTACTAGTTAGCTTAATTTGAAGTTTGAAGTGCTGTATTTATTATGCCTCATAATTATTAAATTTAAAATTATAAACTCATTAAAACTACAACAGGTAAACCTTGGTATTTATTACCTAGTACAAAAAAACTATTGTAATTTGCAGTCTCTACCTGTAACGGATATTAAACATGCACTGTAACAGACAGTTAATGGTTAAAACCATACTGTTTTATGACTATGTATGACTATGTTAAAAGATTGAATCAGGGTTATAATAGTAGAGAACAAAATTAGAATACTAACATATTATATTACATATTATTTTGATCCTTATTCTTATTTCTTCTAGGTCATAAATTATGTTGCCAAGACATTTTGTGTCTATGCATTAAATCCATGACTAAAATCATAATTTAAGCCACCAACTATCAAGCACCAAGCGGCACCCGGTGGCCGTGTAACAATTGAATATATATCTATTGTGTCTGTGATTCCCACAATTGTGGTATTAATTTAATTCATGACTCTCATATTTATGTCAATAATTATTATTAACAATCACACAAAATTGGTGAGTTTTAATTTAAGTTGTAAGTCGTTACTCGTTGTACTTATTCTTCAGTAAATGTTATTATGACTTTATAGAAGATCTATGTACGGTACCTATTTAGTTTTGTAAACAGGGTGTCATATTATTTTAACCAACATTTTAATTATTAATACTTCAGTCGGAATTTCCAGGAATTGCTATTGTATTCTATTGTTGTCGCAATCACTGGTGCTCGCGCGGGGCCTGAAGGATTAAGTAAGTAAACATAATATCTGAAAATTGATAATACCTATTCAAGCAGAATTTAATCAGTTAGCATATAGACCTTACCTGCTATATTGTAACCAACGTAGTAAATAGAGTTTATTGACTGAAATCTGAACATGAACGTGATCTAAAACTACCTTCATGTTCCATTTAAAAATGGAACATGAAGGTGGGAGAAGAAAAAGGGAGAGCTATGGTCTACCAGAATCTGATGGTAATTTTTGACAGCAGATTTTTAAAAAATATCCTTGATCATTGGATAAATTTTTATATTTTCATGTTTCACACACAAAATATGCCGCTAAAGGAATAAAAAAGGATGAAAATGTTTTATTCCTATTACTCTAATCACTAATATTTTCTCAATTTTTGCTATCAGATTCTGGTAGACCTATACCTACTTACTAATTATTTTTCTTTTTTTGCGGATAGTAAATGGCAATAACTTTACAATGATGACATTTTCATTAGCTAATTTGCGGGTAAAACATAGTAAATGACTCACCATACGACTCCAAAAGCGCCGTAGCCTATGGGGCGATCGGGCTGCACATCGGTCGGGATGGCTGGCGTCTGGTAGTAGGGCGCCGCCGCCGCCAGGATGGCGCCCTGCGGCGCGCTCTGCGTACCGCCCTGCATCAGCGACATGGATACACTCATGGAGACGCGAGAGTGCCGCGCGGGACCACTTACAGCCGCCATCCGCGGGTCGCCGTCACCGGGTCATCACCCGACCCTAGCCCACACTGTGATCACCAAACCGATCCCGAAAACGCGACGGTGTCACCGGCTACTTCTTTATTATTCATGCTCGAACGACTATGCGGGATTCACTCGACGCACTTCACAAACGAAAGGCACCCCTCAGTCGCACGGTACGTATCCGCGGCGCGTCAGCGTTACTCGGAAACCTGAATGAGGTTATAGTTTGTTGGTTTCACTGTGTTTCACAAAGGATGAGCCCCGTGATATTCGTCGATATCACGTACCTACCACGTAATCGTCCACGCGCCACGACGATCGAGCGAGACTGGCCCGTTTGGGAGGGGCGGGGGCCGGAGACCGCGGCAGCTAGAGCGAGACGAAAACAACAATGGCGACGACGCAATGAACAGCTGCTTCAAGCTTCGTCACAAAATAGATGGAAACAGAACGAAAGCGTGAAGCGTGTAGAGATCAACTACGATAATATGGCGCGCCCCTCGCCCCCTCCAAAATTCAAAACTTTTGAAGTGCGTTGTCAAAACGTTTGAAGTGCGTTGTCTTGCGCGGTCGGCTAGTTATGATTAGTTGACCAACAAATCTTGGTAATGAGTGACATTAAGTGAAATATTACGTGTACTGTGATTGGTTGAATACTTACTACATACAAACTCTTTCATAAGGATGTGACTGGACACATTGAAACAGTCATTTGGAGAGGCGCGCCAAGTTATGGTAGTTGATCTCTAATAAAAAATATTAAGGGTCAATTCAGATCGCAACGCGACGCGTAGATATATTTTTAATTTTGTATGGATTTGATAGATTTCAATTGCGTGAGACGTTGTGCAAATCAGCTGTCAAATGACTTAATAAAAATTTAGAAATGCATCTACGGCCTACGCGTCGCGTTGCAGTCAGAATTAACCCTAGTAGCGCTTTGTTTCACAGAGTATTTTCAGAAGTTTACAATATTTTGATGTAGATTAAAATGACTTAAGTAAAAAGGAGTCAAGGTTAATAATAATAATTATTATTAATTAGTTATAGCAATCCTCTAGTTTTGCACTGTGTGTTTAAAAAATTACAATTTTAATTTTATTGCGATTAAAATATTTCGACTGCACTCTAACCGAATAGGTTACGACTGCATTGTAATTTGTGTCTGATCTGAAACTGACTGCGACTGCACTAAAAACGTCATTGCGACTGAATTTCAACAGATTCTTTTTTTTTAACTAACTTTTTTTTAAAACTATTTTCAACTGCTTTGTGACTTTATTGCAACTAAACTGTGTCTGTGTATTTTAAGGACTAAATTAGGAATGAATTTAAGCTGATGATTGTGATTGAACTGAAACTGCATCTTGATACTAAACTGTGTCTGAGTATTTAACGACTAAATTAGGAATGAGCTTAAACTGATTACATTAATTGTGACTGAACTGCAAGTTGCAACTGCATCACAATTGAACTTAAACTAAAGTAGGCATGTTGAATTACGATTGAAATGCAATGGTGATTAGTGACTGAGTTTTATCTGAATTGCGACTAAGTTGCGACTGAATTGGAACAATTTTGCTAAATCCGAATTAAATTTTAACTTAATTATGAAGATTTTAAAATAAAAAATATTATTTATGTTAAGTTCGTTTTGAAAATTTTGAACTATACCTAACAGACATCATAATATCGTTTAGCTGCAGCCATGCAATTTAATTTCATGAACAGCTGCACCATAAGTAATAAAATTATTATGTTATTTAAACATTAAATGCAACTAATAGAAATCCAGTTTTAACCGACTTCCAAAAAGGAGGAGGTTATATGTTCGTCTGTATATATTTTTTTTGTATGTTCAACCGTAACTTCGCCGTTTGTGCACCGATTTTCATGATTCTTTTGTTGTTGTACAGGGTTAAATCCGAACTTGGTACCATGTTCACAAAAGTGGTGATCTGATGATGAGATCCATGAGGAATCGAGGGAACTCCTTGAAATTTGTATGGAAACATATAGTGATTTCAATTTTTCTGAAGCATTCGAGATAAATACTACCAAAAAGTAAGACTTTGTACCAGGTTATACCCTGGATCCGAAGGTACCGAACAGAACTTTTGAATCCTTATAGATACAGGTTCGGGGATTTCGGCGTTGCTTAAACAACTGAAAACATAAGCCAATGTATCAATTTGATTAATCATCATCATAACTATAATTTTGCCATGCATCATCACATTATGGCCCAATTATTGGTACTTTTCGTGATATTTTGCATCGAAGCAGATGTTTTTGATGATTATTTCGCTGTTTGTGGACCGATTTTCAAAATTCTTATTTTGTTAAATAGGATATTATCTTAATTTTGTACACCAATTACGAAAGTGGTGAGCTGGTGATGGAATCTATGAGTGATCGAGGGAATAACCTTGAAATTTATTAAAACACTCATAGTGGTTAAAATGTTGTTTCTAGTAACTTAAACATATGCTACGATTAAAAGAAATTTCATACGAAGTTGTCTCTTGGTCCAAAGGCACTAAACAGAACTCCTGAACCTTTAAATCGCTTTGAATCGCTAAGATAACTGCAAGTATTTACCACAATTTAGCTTGCAGTAATATAATATGGATAGTTAATATTTGTAGTGGCTATCTACGCATAAAGCCTTGTCTTGTAGATCACTAAAAAGAGTAAAATTATTATTTTTAACAAAAAATTGAACATGACTTTGACTTGAAGTCGGTACTGGCTAAGTTTTTAGGTCCTTTTTCATCCTTTTTAGGTCATTTTAAGAATATTGTTTTTACATTGGAAGTCGGATTCAATTTTTTGTTAAAAAATAATATTAATAGAGTGTGTCATTGTAACAAAATATCGCGCATTACTGGAGTTTCGTCAGCTCGGTATGTACCAAACTTGTCTTCTGTCTTTCTTTATTCTGTGGCTCCACTGTGTTTCGAATTTCAGGGATCCTTTGAATGGGACAGGCATTGAATACATACTATTTTAGGTAGACCGAAGTACGTTAACATTTTTGTAAATTCTTGTTTCAAAAGAATGTGTAGTATATAATGTACTATCATAAACCAATTATAAAGCTATAGGTATGTTTTTGTGAAGATTGTTATAAGCAACGATATCAAAATACTGTTATAACTTGTTATAAGTATAAAATCGCACTTAACTTCGAACCTACGTTTAAGAATCCATCTCAACTTATTGATTATTATCCATTCAAGTTATTTATTATATTAGTAGTAACTACGAATACAACGAGCAATCAAGAATTGCTAATAATATAGCTTATAATTGCATCAAAAAAACTAAAAAGTAAGTAGGTTAATAAAAAAGGTTACGCGCGGGTTGTCCCAGCGGACGCACGTGTGATCTGCGACGCTCGACTTGTTTGTAATTATTGTGTTAGATAAATACGAATTGTTTTTACGCGAGTGTTTACAACCTAACTGATAAGGGCACTCCTGGCAACAGGAGTCCTTTGTATCATAATGTTCGACCCCACTAAAGATTATTACCCCACCGTTATGTCTCAACCTACCGCTTCGTCTCAAACCACCGTGAAACCTCAGCCAGTACCTAAACAAACAAGTTACGCCAATGTCACCTCTTCGTTATCGTTCCCAAAGAAAGATCAGGCGATTATAATAGACTCAATCGATGGAATAACGATAAGAGAATACCTCGTTGCGCTGACCGCCTTGATACCTGCTTCTTCGATAAGATTTGTTTGGAGAATATCGAATGCTAGAATTTGTATTTATTTAGATTCGAAAAAAAAACAGCAGACGAACTTATCGATGACAAAAAGAAAATTACAGTTAAAAATATGGTATTGGTGATAAAACCATTAATAACTAGAAATAAATGCATGGTTTTATTAAATGTTTGCCCAGTGATTCCCAACTATATTATCGAAGAAAAGCTTAAAGAATTAAAATTGAAATTTTGTCGCCTATTTCTTTCGTTAAAATTGGTGTTCCGGATCCTGGGTTCTCCCATATACTAAGCTTTAGACGACAGCTGTATATAAGTCCCGATGACGAAAAGTTGCTTCCAGAATCCTTCCGGTTAATTTCGACGGCCCGAATTATTGGATTTATTTATCATCTGACTCGCTGAAATGTTTTTCATGCAACACAACAGGTTACGTTGCCAAAAATTGCCCGCAAACTGAACAAACCTTCTCAGTTACTCTTCCAGACAATGGAGTAGAAAAAAACGTTACAATTCAAGACACCGTTTTTGACAATAATAATTTAGATACTTTGCCAATAGTTAGCCCTAAAATAGCTGTCAATTCTGAGCCGACAATTGATCAGAAACGAATAAAGCGCGCCCATTCACCGAGTACCTGCAGTGAGTCTTCGAAAACAGATGCCGTTAAACCTGCTGTGTCACTGAAAAAGCCAGTATCCATTTTAGAAACAGATAATGATTCCTATAGTGCTACGTCAGTTGAAGAATCTGACGTAAAGAAAAAAAAAACTCAGGAAGACAGACACAAGATCTAATGAAGACACCTGGAGAGAAATAAAAGAAAATCTTATGAACTTTGACACTGAAACATTTCCAATAGATATAGATAGATTTATAAGTTTACTAGATAATACTAAAGGGAAGAAGAATATAAAAGAAATAGTATATAATTATACAGATAACGTTAAAGACTTAATAAAAATGTGCAATATACTACATTTAAAATTAAATACTACTTTGAAAAATAGATGTTCGCGATTGTCTAGTAAGTTGCATGAAATTTTGGATTCTACTTCTACATTATACTCTTAATTCTATATTTTTATATACATATTAAAATATACGATTTATATACTACTTAGATACCAAATTATGAATATTTTACAATTGAATGTAAGTAAACGGTTATTATAAAAGGTTAGAAAATATTAATTTACTTTTAAATGAGTTGGATCCATATTGCATTTGCTTACAGGAAACCAATTTTTCTTCAGATTTTAGCGCTTCTATGAAAGGTTTTAGTTGTTTTTATAAAAATCGTCTACATGGGAATAGAGCTAGTGGTGGAGTTTCTATTCACATAAAACCGTACATACTTCCCGAACAAGTAAATATTAATACAAATTTAGAAGCAATAGCAATTAAAATTAAATTTCCGTTCACGTTCACCATATGTAATGTTTATCTTCCGAACAGTACCTCGTTTAGTAAAAATGATTTAAGCAATCTTGTTAGCCAATTACCAACACCTTATGTTATTTTAGGTGATTTCAACAGTCATCATTCCTACTGGGGCTCCAACAAATGTGACTCCCGGGGTAAAATAATAATAGATTGGTTGGAAGATCATGATGATATAATAGTTTTAAGTACTGGTAAAGCGACTCATTTTAATAGTAATACTGGTCTTACAAGTAACATAGATCTTACTTTAGCTTCACAAAATATTACTGCATATTTTGAATGGAACGCTTTAGGAGACTTGTACGATAGCGACCATTTTCCAATTTTAATAAAAACATATTCACGGCATAATATTCCAAAAAAAATTCAGGTCCCAAAAAAATGGATACTTGATAAAGCCGATTGGTCATTATTTCAAGATGAAATTGACGAAAATATTTCAAATTTAATTGATTTAGATGAATTAAGTATTAATACAGTCCCTATTGATGAAATAGTCCTTTAATTTTTTGATTTAATGATTTAATTATAAATGCAGCAAATAAATATATACCTAAAACCTCAGGGTACTTAAGAACTAATAATGTTCCCTTGTGGAATGATGACTGTAAAATGGCTGTAAAAGAATCTAAAAAAGCTTACAGAAATTTTAAAAAATATGCTAGAAATGATCATGACTCTAAATATAAAATAGAATATAAAAAGAAGAGGGCATTTTGTAGAAAAGTTCTTAAAGAAAGCAAAAAAAGTTACTGGCAAAGGTGGACATCTACAATTAATTCTAATGTACCCATCAGTGAAATATGGAAAAAAATAAACTGTAAACAGTACTCATTGTGGTCCTAATAATATTGTGCTCAATAATAATGATGGATCATTAACAGCAAACTCGAAAGAAGCTTCAGACTTATTAGCTGATAATTTTGCTGCAAATTCTAGTACTGACAATTATGACCACGAATTCAAAAATCATAAATTGGCCAAGGAAAATCAAACTGTAACGTTTGATTTACGTAATAATTCAGATCAAATTAATAAATATATTTTAATGCATGAACTGATATTGGTACTCTTTCAAAGCAAAAACTCTAGTCCTGGGCCGGATAACATCCCTATTGGTATAATAAAACATCTCCCCAATAGCGGACTAAAATATTTGCTAAGTCTTTATAATTATATGTGGTAAAAACAGTTGTTTCCCGATTGTTGGAGGCAAGCTGTGGTTATCCCGATACTTAAGCCTGGCAAGGATGCTAGTTCACCATCAAGTTACAGACCTATAGCGTTAACTTGCAACATGTGCAAACTATTCGAATAAATTGTAAGCAATAGAATTAAATGGTATGCAGAAGTAAATAACTACTTATCAAATTATCAATACGGATTTCGACAATTTAAGTCAACTTCTGGATCAATTAATGAACATAGAAAGTGAAATTTTAGACTCTTTAGCGAATAATAATTATCTGGTACTAGTAGCACTTGATATTGAGAAGGCATATGAGATGGTGTGGAAGCATAGAGTAGTTGAAATTTTGCAAGGCTTGGATAACACACTTGCTTTCGTTAAAAATTTTTAAATAACAGGACGATTAAAGTTAGAATTAGTAATACATTGTCTGATGAAGTTATTATTGAAAATGGTTTGCCTCAAGGATCAGTTATAAGCGTAGTACTATTTTTGCTGGCAATAAATGATGTCCTTTCGTGTATAGATAAGCCATTGAAAGGTTTTTTGTTTGCAGACGATTTGACGATAACTTGATTTGGTAAGACGTTAGATTCTACATTAAAACTTATTCAAAATACCCTTAATAGGCTTATCGACTGGTCAAAAAAATCAGGATTCAAATTCTCTAAAACTAAAACAGAATACATCATTTTTACAAAGAAAAAGAAAATAAATAGACATTTGTCGCTATCTTTAAATGACCATAGCATTAAACAAGTAACTAACATAAAAATATTAGGTTTAACATTGGACTCTAAAATGACTTGGAAATTACATATAAATAAATTAAAATCAGAATGCAATAAAAGATTAAATGTGATTAAAGTTTTATCATCACTGTCATGGGGTGCTGATAAAAATTGTTGAATTAATAGGTACCTATAAGGCACTTATTAGACAAAAAATAGATTATGGTGCTATTTTCTATGATTCCGCTAAACCTAGTAATTTAAAGTGTCTGGAAAGCATACAAAACACTGCCTTAAGATTAAGTATTGGTGCTTTTAAGACTAGTCCCGTTATGAGTATATTGGCAGAATCGGGGGAAATGTCCAATTTACGAATATTTTACAAAGTCCTCGTTTAACACTAAATATGAAATTCGCTCTAACTTGACCCAACCACTTCGCCTTCGAGCAAAAAAATAATTGACCGATATCAATTTTTGTCTTCCATCAGTTTTTCCTAAAAAAATTCCTATCTACGGTCCCTGGGTTAGTAATGATTTACCTATAAACCTTGATTTGACTAAAAAAATCTAAAGATAAAACTCCAAAAATAATTTACAAAAGCTTATTTTATAAAATTATACATGAAAATCAAGATTGCATACAATTATATACAGATGGATCAGTAATTGATAGTAAATCAGGATGTGCTGTCGTCACTCACGAAAATAGTTATTGTTATAAACTATCACATTTTAATTCAATTTTCAGTTGTGAAGCTATTGCTATTTGTAAAGCTCTGGAAATAATCAGAAATAGTAGTAATTTAGATAAATTTATAATTTTTTCCGATTCTAAATCGTGTTTACAAGCACTACTTAATATTAATAACATTGATCCACTTATATTATACATAAGAGAAGTAATTTTACATTTGATTGATAATAACTTTAAATTTCAAATCTTTTGGATCCCTAGTCATCAGGATATTGACGGTAATGAGAAAGCTGATATGGCAGCAAAAAATGCTACAAAATTAAATTCGGTAGATTTTTCTATTAATTGTAACGTAAATGATGTTAAAAAACACATAAAACTACAAATTAAAACATTATGGGATACTGATTGGAAGAATAAAAATACAAATAGTAAGTTATACAGAATTAGAAATTCAGTTTTTGATAAAGCCCCAACATTATTGCATACTCGAAGAGATCAGATTGTTATCACTAGAATGCGTATTGGTCACACAAATATGACTCATTTACACTTAATTAAAAAGACTGATAAACCAAAATGTGAATGCAGAATGGACCTAACTATATTGCATCTTTTAGAAGAATGTCAAACTCACGTTGATCTTAAATTAGCTTGTAATTTGCCAAATAACATAAGGGATTGTTTATGTGATAAAGGATACATACAGACCATTAATTTTGTTAAGCATTTAAATAAGTATAATAGTATCTAAAATGTAATCATCATTGTAGTCGCTAATGACCTTGGCTGTTGAAAAGCGACTTAAAATAAATAAATTAAAAAAAAAAATCGAAAAAAAGTACGGCTATCGTGTTAATTATCAATAATACGGAACCCTCTATTGAGGACATTGTACTATTGGTACATTATCGTTGAAGGAGTAAATTAAACACAGAATACTGTATCACTGAACGCTCTAGTCTCGGCGGTGGCTCGGTAAGAAGTGGACGACAGCTCTGACGTCTGGCGGCCATATTCTCCAAGCCCCCACTCATAGCTAGTGCGGCCATCTTTATTTATCAATACACTACAGACATAATATACAATTTTTGCGAGGTGTTTACCTGGAATAGGGAAGAGCATTAAACCACTTCAAAAATTTGCCCGTTTGCATGTCATGGTCATCGCGATTGTCTGTGAAATGGCAAAATATGCAAATATGCATTTCTTTTTCGACCTATATGTAGCACTGTAGTAACTGTACTTAGCGTTTTCCTTGATTTTGTCCTTCATTCCCTTAGGAATTTTAGGTAAATTAATATTCAGTTAAAATTACTTAAAAAAATACTTAAAAACTTTTGAAAATAGTTTTCAAAATTGTACTTTATTTTAGTCCAATTATTGTAATTATCATTTATCAGTTTAGACGAATTTTTTTCAAGATCAAAATATGTACCATCGAGGAAATTGATTCCCAGGCAGTTGACAGACCAACGTCATTTGATCGGACAATGTTAATTAGCTATGTCTACTGAATATGTCCACACTATGCGCTTTCGTCTTCAATTTTCATCATCTTTCATTCAACTTTCGTTTTGGCGCATTTAATAATTGAATGCGTCAACGAACGCAACGCCAACATTGTCATTTTTGTTTTTTGGATACGGTCAGAGGGCATGCGTCGCGGGCATGCCTCACGTTCGCTGTTGACTGCGCTATAACGCATGCCCTTGACGAACAGAAAAAGGCACAGTGTGGACAAAGCTATTGTGATCTGTTGACGTACGCGACCAAACTACGTAGCCAAACTACGTGGCCAAACTACGTGGCCAATGGCCACCCTGCCTAGGAATCAACTTCTTTGATAGTACCTAAGTTTGAAAAGTGAGTGTATGGTAACAATAGTTAAGTTCTACTTAACTATTGTTACCAATTATTATTGAAATAAAACAAAAGCAATCTTATAAATATCAATTATATTATCACAGAGAATCACATTGTATGTAACATATTTATGTGGGTCGTACAAAATACTTAATTCATATAGGTTATGTATTCTACCCTCGATTACTGGCGTGGTACAAAATCTTACAATTTACATTATATTTCATCAATACCTGATATAGACAACGCACAAATTTAGATCGCTATGTAAAATTGAAAGGCATGTCTGTTTGTGTCTAAACACACTAGGCTGAATTACGCCGGCGTAAATTCCGCCGAAAATGTCAAACGCATACAAATACGCGACGGAATAGTGTGTCGTCTCTCGCGTTCCGCCCATATTTTGTATGAGTTTGATACGCGGCGTAAACGCGGCGGAATTTACGCCGGCGTAATTCAGCCTAGTGTGTTTAGACACTAAGGGCCGATTCACACCGGATCGGCAGCGGCCGGCAGCGGTCGGCAGAGGCGCGATCGGCAGCGGCCGGCAGCGGCGCGAAGAGCACTTTTAGTGTGAAATAATTTTAAACTTTATTTACATACTTATAACTACCGACGGCTGCTGACGGCCGCCGACGGCCGCCAGCGGCGCCTCGAGCCCTTTTAGAAGTTTTCAAGCGATACTAGTAGTTATAAGTATGTAAATAAAGTTTAAAATTATTTCACACTAAAAGTACTCTTCGCGCCGCTGCCGATCCGGTGTGAATCGGCCCTTAGGGTCTCTTTGGCGGAGTGGGGTGTAAGAGTCAATTCAGACCGCAACGCGACGCGTAGGTGCATTTCTAAATTTGTATGGATTTGACAGATTTGCAAGACATCTCACGCAATTGAAATCCGTCAAATCCATACAAATTTAGAAATCCATCGGACCATCATCGGACGGAGACGCGCACGGGACCACGCATGACCACGCTATTGGTAGGTGGCAGTTCCACTGTGCGTTTTTCGCGTAACTTTCTGTCACGCACTGTAAAACTCAGGAACGAACTGTCACCAGCAGTATTTCCGGACCTATACGACCTGCAAACCTTCAAGAGAGCGTATTTCTTTTAAAAGGCCGGCAACGCACCTGCAGCTCTTCTGATGTTGCGAGTGTCCATGTGCGACGGTAGTTGCTTTCCATCAGGTGACCCGTTTGCTAGTTTGTAGTCCTTATTTAATAAAAAAATATATATAAAAATTAAACAAATCAGTGATCAGCTAGTCGTTATCAATGGTAGGTCGCGATGAGACGGTGATACGTTAGTAAGTACGTTATTGGCACTTATTAATAAATATAATACACATACGCTGATTTCTCTCCTCCAGTTCGGGCGATTTTTAGTTGTGCGTGGCCTATACTGTATACAGTAAAATCCCGTGGGCCGTGGCTAATGACATAAACGACTGATAAAAGAAAGCCTGGGAGACATTATAGTGTACAACAGTAACTACCTTCTTAATTTCTTTCGGTTATGTTTGCTGTGACAAAATTTAAGTTTTTTGCCATTAATTTTAACAATAACTGTTAATAATTCAGAACAGAAGAATAGTCTCAGAACAAATATAAATTCTGTCACTGACGACCTATTATTTTCATTGACGAAAATATTCGCTGGCATTCTCTACAAGTTCGGTGTACCAGGGTGCTTAGTCAAAATGCATTTGCCAGTTTAGATGTTTAGATGTCAAAAATGTATGGGATTTGACATAACACAATGTGTGACATGACACATCGTGTCGAAAACGCCTCCGTAGTCCAGATAGAGCGTGGCTCTTGACTCTGAGTTCGTAGGTTCGATTCCCACGTTGGAAACATGTTATTTCCAAGTTTAGTTAGGACAATGCAGGCTGCTCACCTGATTGTAATTTGTATGACAAGTAAGACGATCTATGCATCGGATGGGCATGTAAAAAATCGGCCCTGGGCCTCTCCCGCCAGTCGTGTCGGTATTCCGTCCTGGGTTATGAGACTAAAAGGAATAGAGAGTGCTCTTGTGTACTGCACACACACTTGGGCACTATCAAATGACTTCTGCGCTTGGTTTCAATGAAACCGGCCACCGTCACCGAAATCAGTACGGGAGTGATCATATCAAATACATTGACATCTAACACGCTACCGAAACATGCGAATGTATTTTGACTAAGCACACTAAGATCTACTATAGTGGAGAGGCGTACTGTACACATTTACAATAGCATTGTCAAATCATGTCTACCGATATTTTCGTTTGGACACAACACGATCACTACAAATTACGCTAGATTTATCAACACTTAAATTACGAGATGGCGTTAAAAATTGCACTAAAACTTTAACAAAAATATAATAAATAGATTAAAGGCATGCGAGCGAGAGACTATCGTGTATTATTAACATTCAACTTCATATTTATGTAAACAAAATTCCATAAATCAAACCACCCCGCGTTCCACTTGAAATTAAAAACGATCAAAACGCTCAAAATAGGCTCGTTTTTAAATAATTCATTATTCTGCATTGAAGTCCTGCTGCAGTCCGCTGTGCAGGCCTGCAACACCATTCACTATCCTGCATGAGCCGGCGGACTGCACGCAGGATAGTGAATGGTGTTGCAGGCCTGCACGGCGGACTGCAGCAGGACTGCAATGCAGGATAGTGAATGGGCCGTTTAACGTCAAGTGGGACGTGGGGAAAATAAAAATTTATTTACCGTGCAATAAAGATACTGTGACACAAACACAGCATAGATCTTGATCTAGATCAAGATCTATGCTGTGGACACAAGCTTATTCATCCTAATATTATAAAATAATGTGAAATTGTATGTTCGTCTTTCTTTAACATCGAACGATTTAGATACAATAAAATGCAGATACTGTAAGTCCCGGCAAATGATACAGGAATATTTTGACTGTAGCAAAGTTTGTGGCTACCTCGCGTTAAACTAATTTAGGCGAAACATTTAGGCGTTGTTTCACCACTTCCTGATAAAATGCCGGATAGCCTATCCGGCACTTTTTTTTATAGGCTATTATTTATCAACCACTTAACATGACAGATAAAGTATGGAGAATATGTCAAAAAAGTTGTGAATAGCTTATTCGCTACTACTTTATTAGCTACTACTTTATCAGAAAGTCACCACTTCTTCCACAGGTCCATAGACTTTACGTGTTTACATAAAGATTAAGTTGGATGTATACAGAATATATTTTATAACTATAATGAATTATTATGATCTATACAAAAGGGCGTGTAAATTAAATACATAAATAGAAACATTCCGACACTATTCCGTAAAAAAATCTTACAAAACTATTGTTTTATTTATTGTTCTACAAACGCTAAATTCAAGTGATTATAAACATACCATTATAATTTACAGTTTTGCACTTTACTATATTGTTAAATTCCTTTTTAGGCGCACAGTTTAACATAATTTACAAGTAACTAAGTAATAAAACTACTCTTTGAAACATGCTTACTTTAATGTTAGGAATTCATATTATGTTACAAATGCGCGTTTTTTTTATTTCTGCGAAAACCTAATAATTGGCGTTTTCGCAGAAATAAACAGAGTCTCAAATAAACCAGACAAATTAGGGGGTTTAAATTGCTATTTTTTTTCCTTGAGAGAACAAAATATTATTATTATAAATATAGCAATAGAAGTAGCTTTATTACTACTACTACTTCTCTGAGATCATCTAACAAATAACATTTTATTTTGTTTAACGTAAAAACAAAAAGCCTACACGATCTTATTAATAATCGAATAAGATAGAATTAAGTAATCCATGTAGATATCAATGTTTTGCTGTCTTGGAAAAACCCTTTTGACAAAAGATTTTCTAACGTTTAAGACAAAAACAACAATATTGATAAGTCCAGATATTAAAGCTGAATAGACGTCAGCCACAAACAACGCATGATAAGTTTTTTTTTTCATTAACATAGTCCCTTTTATTAAATGGATGTCATTTATTATAAACTCATAACTGCAAGAATATAGAAAATACCTGGGAGTTTTGGGATTTTAGGCTTTTTCTTTATCTAATGTTACAACTACTATGACGTAACAAGTTTGGATAGTGCAAACGCTTCACAATAATCGGCGTTCTCCAAGTAGTGCTAAAACCTACTTGTTATCAATTTACAAATTGCTTTTGATAAGTAGTGTACCGTGCCTTGTTAGGGCCCCGTATAAAAATTTGTTTGGGGGCCCTTAAATAAACTATTTATACACTTTGGGGGCCCACGTGGCCCGGAGGCCCGTATTATTGATAAGGCAGATACGGTGGTAGCAACGCCTCTGCTTTCGATCCATTCCAACTATACCCAATAGCAATTTCTTAGTGATCCACACACATTAGCTTAAGGTCAATTCCAACTACACTAAATAGCATTTTCTAAGACAGTTCGAAACCTGTGTTGCTATTTACGGCGTATCTGAGTTTGTCGCGTAGAGTACTTCTTTTCTGATAGTTGGGTAGCTTGAGTAGGTTGAAACAGGTAGACGAAGTAGGTAGTCGGTTGAGAGGATCCTTCTTCCTGATCGTGAAGAAACCTCGAATGACGCTGCCTGGAATAAATTTTATAAACGTTCTTTATTCTAGTAGATAAGTTATTATTTTCAAATTTCAATATACACATTGAAAACAAGAAATAAGTAGAAAATGGAGATTGACAAGGAGTCTTAAACATTTTTTTGTCACAAGATGGCGTATTTCTTAATTAAAAATTGCTTCAAATACTCGTTACTAACTTGTACGGAACCCTCCTACAAGTCGTGTCTTAACTACTGATACGCTCGAGGTTTAGGAACATAGAGAAACGGAAAATAATTCATCTGCTGGCATTTTCAATAGCACAATACACCATATCAGGCTGTAATTACATTTAAATGAAAATGACCATGAAAGTAAGAGCCTGTCCACACGGGCGCTGCATCATCGCAGCAGTCTTAGCGCCAACACCCCCTCCCGCTTCGTCTCGGGGGCTGCTGTCCGTCATGTGTGCGTTGCGAAGACGCAGCTCACCGTGTGAACACCTTGGTTATTTGTATGTAAAACAACGCAACGGCAGCGCTGCGTCGACGCAACGCGTTGTGTGGACTGGCTCTAACGCATTGCTACTCACCTATAGTATCCCCTGTGTCCTCATCATCACCAACTTCCACACAGCGGATAGAGAATGGCGGCTTGAGGTGAGCGAACCCCAGCACCGGCGGCTTAGAGCATGACGTCACGAACTAGAATGTATAAGGTAAGAAATAAGCACTAAACCAGTTATAGATGTAGAAAAGATTAATGAGGAAGGTAAGACAAACGAGAAATCGTTGTTAATAGGTTCACTTTTGAAATTAAACAAATATAGGTGAGACAATTAATGGTCCTTAATAATAACATTGTTGATGAATGATGATGCTGTAGACAGTAATGAAGATGACGAAGATTATTAAAATGTTGACTGTGAATGTGATGATAATGATGTTGATGATGATATCAATAATGTTGGTCATGTTTGCGACGATTGCGTCTGTTACGGTAATCACTAACCAGCCATGAGAAGCTACTGATACAAAAATTGGCAGCAAGAGACAAGCTTAAACTTGGGACCCACAAATAAATTAGAAGAAAGGATAGAACCGGAAGTAATTGGTGGTATTATTGAAATAAATTATTATAATAATGATAATGATATGAATAACGATGACCTTAAAAATGAATATTGTGAATACAATGTTGATGCTGATGTTAATGATGATGAATATTATAATGTCCATAACATGACAATACCTTGAGAAACATGGCGCGCTCCTGCTCGGTGAAGTCGCGCTGCAGCACGTCCCAGAGCCAGCAGACGACACGGTGCGAGTCGTGGAAGCCGCCGTAGTACTGCGTGTGGCGGCGCAGGTCGCGCAGGTCCAGCGGCACGTTGTCCCCGCTTATGAGGCGTTGGAGCTGTCGAAGAGAGTGAGCTATGGTCAAAAGGAAGAGAGTTGTCTAGGTGCAAAAGAAGTACAGGACACAGTTTATGCAGATCTGGGTTATCTTAACTTAAGAGAAATCTCCAACAATCTTTATAATATTTATGAAAGCCTATCGAAGATATCAATGATCAGCCCGGGGATAGCCTTTATCTATATTTGAGCAAATGGGTCTAAAGGTATGACGAAGATTTGATTTCAATAAGCTGCGAGATACCTAAACAATTAATTTAAAAAAAAAACTGTTGGGTTTGACCAACGCTTTTGATAATATTAATCACTTAATTATGTAAGTATACATAATAACAAGCAAAGCTTCTGATTTTTGCTTGTGCCTCTAGGAATCGTTAAAGGTTTTAAGGACAGTTTATTGTAACAATAAAAAATACATAGCTTTTTTATTACGTTGCCACTTTGTACATACACTATTAGTTGGCGTACCACAAGGTTCATAAGTTGGCCCAATATATAATTCTCTTTTAATGCGATACTACCAAACTAACCTCTGGTGTTGAAAACAAGGAGAGCCATTCTGGATTTATGATTGTCCTAAATCCTTTTATAAAAGCATTGGTTTGATCCTTTATTTGCGTGTGCATCCGGAAATGAGCCATTAGATGAATGTAGTTTATCCTGAAAATTTTAAAACACATTATTCTACTATAAATAGCTAGGTAGGAAACGTGAGCAACAAAAATGCTGCTGACTAACGACCATGTACTCTATTATATACTTGACATAATACTACTTGACTTTTTAAAAGTTTCAAACAAAATAATACGTAACATCTATATAATCTAAATATATAAAACTCAAAGGTGACTGACTGACATGGTGATCTATCAACGCACAGCCTAAACCACTGGACAGATCGGGCTGAAATTTGGCATGCAGGTAGATGTTATGACGTAGGCATCCGCTAAGAAAGGATTTTGATCAATTCTACCCCCAATGGGTTAAAATAGGGGATGAAAAATAATACTTCTTAACGCGAGCGAAGCCGCGGGCAATAGCTCGTAATATATAAAACTCAAAGGTGGCTGACGACTGACTGACATGGTGATCTATCAACGCACTGCCCAAACCACTGGACGGATCGGGCTGAAATTTTGCATGCAGGTAGATGTTATGACATAGACATCCGCTAAGAAAGGATTTTGATAAATTCCAACCCCAAGGGGTTAAAATAGGGGATGAGAGTTTGTATATAATAATACTTCTTAACGCGAGCGAAGCCGCGGGCAAAAGCTCGTTGTGTAACTATAACGTCTGTGCAATTATTATCATAACAACAAAAACTAAATGTACAATAATTTTAATAAATAATTACTTGTTTTCATTAGTGACCGGTACCGCCTTTCCTCCCGGCACTAGCTCATGCGTAACAATCTCTCCCAGTCTCTCCTCGTCTACAGAAAACGTAAGCTCTAGTGATGAAATGTCACCCTGAAACAAAAATGATCCTTCGATATCAAATGAAGATGTCTACTTGGAGTTTTCTTTGTATGTTCATCAATAGCTCTGTACTGCCTGGACCAATTTGAAAAAATATTTTAATGTTTGAAAGAGTAACTTGTCAAGTTGGTCCCTTAATCATTGAATCATGTCGGGATTTTGAAGAAATCGTTTGTATTCCGATGACAAGTAACAACATAAATAAATGGTACTGTTTCCCCACAATTCATACTAATATTATAACGTCTATCTCGCTTTCACGCCAAAACTACCGAACCGATTGTATTGAAATTTTGTACACGTATAGTCTGCAGCCCGAGAAAGGACAATAGGCTACTTTTTAACTGGAAAAAGGGGGGTGTTGGGAGGTCAAAGTTTATATGATTTTTTTAATGAGCTGGGGTCTAGTGTTTTACGATGCTTAATATGTATAGTATTATGTTTAATAACTTTAGCCCTAGCTATATTGTACCTGGAAGTGCTTGATATAAGTAAGACTGCGGTAGAGGTCGCGGTCTAGCGAAGGCAGCTCGTCGATCCAGCTGTACAGCGCCGCCTGCGTCTGACCCAACACCTGGCTGAGGAAGAACGACGCGAACGGAACGTCCACTACTATACCCTGTGAATTAAATCTTAATTAGCTTTTGCCCGTGGCTTCTAGACGGAAAAAGTATTGGAACGAAGTTCCTTATCGCGCGTTGCGAAAGGGGGCTAGACGGAAAAAGTTGTAACGACACGACACAAAAGTGTCGGTATATTTATAGTTGTAAGCCGTGCTCGTGTTTCTCTCTATCTCTCTCTTTTTTTATATACATAAAAAATAACTTCGTTCCATCCGGGCATCCCTTGATACCTCTCAAGTTTTTTATTATATATGTTACGCTCAAAGACCGAAATCGCTCAATGAGCGAAAAAAAGGCTCACAACGCGTTGTGGTCACAGTGAAACAGCCACGACGCGAATTTCGCGTCGTGGCTCTAATGAAAACGGCCACGACGCGTTCTGGCAATCTCAAAAAGGCCATAACGCGAAGTTCGTTTTTCTTGATTTGTTCTTGATTGATTAATCATCCATAGGTATGGAAGATTATATTTGAATTACCACGCGTACTACAAAATATTTTTTCTTTTACGAAATCACTGCATATCAAGTTTTTCATTATTATTTGTAAAATATCCATAGTTCCATAATATCCGTACTAATATTATTACTGTTTGTCTGTCTGGCGCAAAGTGCTATTGTTTGTTATTGTTTTTTTAATATAAGGTAATCTGATCTTAATAAATAATAAGTATTTAGTTTTATTTTTATTTATATATAATTTAAATATAATACTACTAGTTGATGCCCGCAACTATGTTGCGCCAGACAGACAGACAGTAATAATAATAGTACGGATAGTATGGAAGTATCGATATTTTATAAATAATAATGATAAACACATTATGCAGTGATTTAGTAAAAGAAAAAATATTTTGTACCTAGTACACGTGGTAATTCAAATATAATCTTCCATACCTATGGACAATTAATCAATCAAGAACAGATCAAGAAAAACGAATAGGATATCAGCCACGACACGAATTTCGCGTTATGGACTTTTTGCGATTGCCAGAACCGTTAAAACGGTTTCGTAGTAGGCCTCCCGGTTGAGAAACTGGTCGAATACTCGATTGATCGTCTCCCCCAGGACTTCTAGAAGAGATCTATACCAAACTTATTTTGTCTGCCGCCCACTTTAAGAGCAATTTATATTTTAGCGCCCCCATTGTTTCAATTTAAAATGCATCCTGATGTTATAAATCACCCCCCAAGCCTTTTTTTTCTGGGTCCACATTGCCCACCTTTAGACCTTTAGCGCCTATGGGCGGGGGGTGGCCAGGGAGCGTTATCACCCACTTTGGGAAAGGCTGATATACTAATATAACCTCACCTCATACACCGCCTTGGCCAGCATGCGCCCTATAAACTCGAACAGCTGGAGATGGTTTTCTTGGACGCCGGACGTCGGTGATGGGTACAGCCGCTCCTCGCTCGTCGCCCGGAACAGGTTGAGGGACGGGTCGAACACTCGCTTGATTGTTTCCTCCAGAAATTCTGCAAGATAAAGCTTTGTTAGTCAAGTTAGAGCTACAAGGATATAATAATCCCTCTCCCACAACGGTTTCGGTGACGGTGCCAGTTTAATTGAAACCAGGCCAGTTTCACGTAGGAATAATTTTATAGTGTCCAAGAGTGTGCGCAGTACAGAAGAGACTCTCTATTCCCTTACTCTCATAGCCCAGTGGGACGGAAGACCGACACGACTGACGAGAGATCAGGCGCAGGACCAACTTTTTACATGCCCATCCGACGCATGGATCATCTTACTTGTCAGACAATCAGGTGATCAGCCTGCATTGTCCGAACTTGGAATTAACATGTTTCCAACGCGGGAATCGAACCCTCACTCTCCGAGTCAAGAGCCATGCTCTAAAAGGATAATAATATGGCGAGTAAAGGAAGTGGTGGAAGTCAGAACTAAAACGTTGGTTAATGGTGAAACCGCATAGTTTAACACTGCAGCGGAGCGTCGCAACACATCACGTACCACAAAACTAACGTTTCATATCGCATAGTTCCGCTGACGCATGGTACGTCTTAGCTCAGACGATTTTATACAAAGAATATTTGGCCGTAACATGTTGCGTCGCTCCTTACGAGACAGCTTTTTTTACACTCGCGAGAGTCGTGGTGTACAATATCATCTAAGTATTATTTTGCGTGTAACCGAACTTGTAACGCTGCGCGCTGGTATCTTAGTATGAAATATCCTGTCTTCTCGGCCCTTTGGCATTAAAATGTTACAATACGTCGCATACCCGTACATAGCTAGCTAATTTTCCGTTTAACTTTCATCCTTTACTGTACATATACTTGAAGGTTGCCTGTGTCCTCCACCAGCCACGCGTGACGCACGGTCACGAGTGTGTAGCGTATAGTAGCGCCGCGCACGCACGCTCTGACAGTAGTAACAGCGTATACCCTTGAAGACGCCGTCCTGGTCGATGCCGGCCTCATCCAGGCCCTGCTCGTTGATGAACCGCACGCGCACGACGCCCCGCAGCGCGCGGCTCGGCAGCGCCGCCAGCTGCCGGTACCCGTCCTCCACCAGCCGCGCGCGACGCACGGTCACTAGGGTGGAGCGCGCCGTAGCGCCGCCGCACGCACGCTCGGTCAGGCCTAGAACTACCTGTATACAAAACGAAATTCATTGCAAGACTTCAAACTTCAAACCGCTAAGAGCCTGTCCATACGGCGTATTGCATCAGCGTTGCGTCGACGCAGCGCTGCCGTTTGACGCATAGCCGGTCATACGGGCGCTGCGTCATCGCAGCGTTATTACGAAGCAGTCTTAACGTCAACACCCCCTCCCGCTCGTCTCAAGGGCTGCTGTACGTCATGTGTGCGTTGCCCGCTGCTGTCACGACGCAGCGTGCCGTGTATTTAAAACAACGCATTTTGTATGTAAAACAACGCTTTTGCAATGACACGTGGCAATTTGTACAGAGAAATGTGAATTATTACTATTAAAACTTACCTTTTCATCAGCCACAGCGCGTCTGAACAATCTCACTCTCTCACTGTGTGCTATCATATGCGGAGCCTTCTGCAGTAGCACCTACGAACATGCGTCGAATCATTAATATTGCATTTTATTTCAAGAATGTCTTGTTTCTTAGAAATTTAAGTACTTGGTAATTTTCAGTTTACTTAGCAAAATAAGAGGGAACAATCAGCGCATGTGTGACGACTAACGACCCGTCTGCTTTCTGATGTATGAAAACCGTGTCCCTACTAAAAGTGTGTACTCTACGACCGGGCTATACAAAAGTTAAGTCTGACAGTAATTTATTTTATTTTACCGGAAAACAAAACAGTTATAGATCAGTTAACTAAAGCTGGCACGTTCACAGTGTTGTCACTTATGCAATTTCACTATACAGTATGTTTAAAAATATAGTATGTTTGCATCATGATAAAAATTATCGTATAATCTGCGTATGATAATAATATGCTATCGTACATCGTACGTACGCACAAAATTATCGTATGTGTACGATAATTATCGTACGGTTCCGAACGCTGGCCGCGCGCCGATCACACGTTACCGACTTGTAACATCACGCTGTATTTATAAACAGTAGCATAAGAAAAACAATAACTGTCCCCTTCACGCTCATAAGATAGACCGCGCGCGAGAGAGACGAGCAGTCTTTTTATGGTGCGTATGCAGTACGACGTCACGCCACGCGCTTATTCACAGACACTACACAAGCGCAATGTTTAAATGTGTTGATCGTGCCAGCTCTTGTTAACTGACCTGTATTGAGTGACAATATGAATAAATACATAGCATGAAGATATACAATTACATAATTCGCATATAGATACTTAAGAGGAGAAAATGATGCTGATTACAATATACCTGATGAGGTTTCTTCCCCTTGTCCAAATCAGCTAGGAAGTGAGAGTCCCTGTCCCTGGCCAGCCAGTGCTGAGGCGGCGCGTACGGCCGGCGGCAGTCGCGGCGATATAACGCTTGCAGCAGTGTGTGCACAGCCGTGAACAGCGAGTTGTGCGCTAGGCCTTTGAGCTCTGTGGAGGGAGGGTAAGAATACAGTTATTGATCTATGTAAAATCAAGGTCAAATGAGTGTATAACTCTGGCTGGTTGGGTTTAAAAATCTATTGTGACTTTAGTAAGATTTGCTGCTGTCAGGAAAATTGTGAAATCATTGCGAGAATATATCGGTTTGCATCAAGAGGTGGTTTTTATCTTTAGTTTCTATGCATGTAGTTTCCAGTTAAACAGTTGGTCCTTCGAACCGGGTACCGGAACCGGTTTTCGATATATAATTTGCCACTAGAAGGACGGTAAGGTCTTTCGTGTCAGACAGACATGACAGCTATATCGTGACATGTGGAATCTATTTCATGACATGACAACTTTTTGACACGACAGACCCTACGGCTTCATAGCGCCACTTGTGACACGACGCAGCTATGAGGGACGGGAGGTTTGTATGCTAAATCAGCGTTGTTTTAGCGCAATAAGAGTGAAGCCAAACGAGCGTAATTTGTGAGTTGTGAGTCACATAATTTCGGCTGGCAAAAATTCTGCTGCATTCAGTTTCATACAAAAGTCCTGTTTGATTCACACGAGCGTAGTTTTGTGAGTCATGATTTGTATGAAAAGATATTTACGCGATGGAAATTCTGCGACTCACAACACAACTCACAAATGCGTTGACGCTGCAGCGACGCACCACAACGCAATGCAGTAATGCGACTTTGCTCTATAACCAGGTGTTGTATTGTAAAAAAAAACAGGTGTTGTAGTGTACTGATATTATGTCAGCCACGATGACACTCACCCAGCAGCTGCCCGATGATACACCTGTATATGAACATGTTGAGGAAGTGCGACATATTGACGAAGTCCTGCAGCTTGAACGGTTCCTGTTTCTCGTACATCTCCATGTCGTCCAATATTCTGTAACATATACAAAGTTCTATATTAGGGTTACAACTTACAAAGCGCTAAAGTATAATAATTATGTAGAAGCAAAATAGGCTGCAATTAAATAGTTACAAACTTGATTTTGCTATAAGCTACAACTTATTTATTATTGATCCGAATTCCGTTACAAAAAAATCGTGTTATTGCTACAAAATTATTGCAACACCAAAATAAATTGAAAACGAGTATACGAAAAGTTTTAAGCAAGAACCAAAAACTTATTCAGCTCAAACAAACAAACATTTCCTCTTTATAATATTAGCATGTCATAATCAAGTTTTGGCATCAACAATAGTTTACTTACGTAACATAATGCGTCATACAGTCAGCGAACAGTATCAGCATTTGGAACTCGGGCGCAGACAGCTTAGTGTTAGCGGCCAGAAGATCGAGAAACGCTTTTAGTCCACTATTAGGGCCTAGGGTACACATAAACTGCCAGAGAAGGTATAGTATCTCGTCTTGACTGCAAAGCCCTGAAAAAAGTAAAGGTAAAAGAACATTATAGTATTTTCAAAATAAGAAAGCAATGAGACATGGGTAGATAGGACTAAATTAACGTGGCATATTGAATTGTAAAAAGTCGCAGCTAAATTGACAGACAGCTCATTATTTCGTCTTTGCTTGAGATTTACGTTAGATTAAATCTTTTATTCGTTAGCGGTTAGAGTACTTTTCATGCAAAAATAATAGTTAACAAAAAATGGTGGCAGCGGTGGGATATTCATAGCAAACTATAAAAAAATTCTTACCAGTCAATATGTCCATTTTAACTTGTGACATAGTCTCTAAGGCGGTGTGGTACATCGTACATATCATAGCTATCTTTGTGCAGTCGGGTGAGCCGAGTTTTCTAAAATGTTTACTTGAATTTCCCCTGTAATGAATAATGATAATAATTGGATTATCGTAAATAGGATACATACCAAGCTTAAACTGAACACGGTTAAATATCATTGTTACAGAATTTAAACAATTGATTTTAAGCAATTGATTAATAACACCACATTACTTCTATGTTGTTAAAGCTTATCTTGGTTAAACCTTAACCTATCGTATTATTTCACTAGTTCTATATATTGATGAAAGAGGCACAATAGATATAACTACCAGTACTTCGACTTCAAAGAGACGGACAGGTTTCAATATTTGTCAAATTCGTCGGGTTTCGCCAGGATAAGTTTAAGGCTGGCGCGCTGGCTGGTATATTTTATTTTTAAAAAGAAGATTTTGAAATTGAATTCTGACAGTTTTCTTTGCATGTGCCAAAATATAAACAACAACTAAATTTGTAGGTAACGACCCTAGCGACGACTTTTGTCATAATACGTCAAACTTAAATTTTTTTACATCAGTTCTAAGTCGGCATACTCTATCATTCTGTCTACTCTGAAAGAGGCTTGATGTTTTGACAAACAATAAGCAATAACCAAGACTGAGCCAGATTTTACCTATTAGTCCTAGCTTCTATTGCTCTTCTAATAAATGCAGCTGGGTTATTACTCTGTACAGGTGTAGATGGCTGCGAAGGCCCCGCTTCCTCACTGCTCACACCAGCATCCAACATCTCTTTTAGCGGGTTAGCTAGTAGCTTCTTCAGTAGCGGAGCACCCCAAAGTAAGGATATCTGAGTCCGTAGATTACCCATGGTTGGGGAAAGGTACACGTCGAAGCCTTGTGAGAACCAGCCCAGTATGGGATGCCAGTTGCTCAGGTTGCCTTGCTTACATACTACGTACTGCTGGCAACTGTCTAAGAAACGAGTGACTACCAACTGGAAAAAATAAATTAGTGTCAGTAAGAATTAAACATTAAACTTTATTTACCTTTTGCAAGAAATGTTATGTTTCATTGCAAGAGTTGAGTTAGTTATATATTTTTGCAAATTGTAACTCCCAATACGCTGATGATTTCGTATTATACATAACTGTTGTAAATAGTAATACTGCAGAAGCAGTTAACTCTCTTAGGTTAGCTATAAAGGCCGTGATTAATTATTTGAATAGTATTGGTTTACAAGACTCTGGTTGCCTGCACAATGGACGGATCAATAGTGCACTTTCGGAGCCGTTGTCCCCAGAGGCAATAAAATTGTATAGTTATTTGGATCTGCCCCTTGTGTAGGGGACACTATGTTCACCTATGAGGCTGACATTAATACAGTGTTAAAAGCCTCTGTAAAATAAAAGGATTAAAAAATAATTTTTGCAAAGTAAATAAAATTCAAATTTAAATAAAATTATAAACCACACTAAAAGAATTTTCATAAATTATGAACTGCATTACCAGTTTGTTTATAGAGTATTGGTTTTAAATTAAGTATAACTTATACATAAAAATATGATTTACATGAAAATAATAGTGTACCATACCACAAAAGTCGGGTAGTACGTATTTGGTTGCGCATACTCTCTCTCCAAGTACGCTAGCTGTATTAAATTACCCAGCAAGCATAAAGCGTAGTTCCCTTCCAATGTGTTGAATACTATGCGCATATTCTGATCCGTACTTAGAAATTCTACACACTTATCAAAAATTCCATGTGTACGAAAGGCCACTATTGTCTGAAAACAAAAAAAAAATGAAATAAATATTACATTTTTTTTAAATAAAGAAGTAGAGATTTTTGAATTATTTATTAAAGTGTAATTAAAACAAGCAGTAAACATTAATATCTAGATTCTAGTCTACTTGCGACAAGATTGAACGTACAAACTGATTAAATGGCTTGTTTGGGTTGGTGGCAAAACTTGCCTAATTAGCGACAATAGCAGTATTCCAGTATCCATACTAATAGACTACAAGCCCATGTCGAAAATGGATGGGTCATATTAACCACCTGGTGACGTATATAGGACGATATTAGAGCATAAAATAATAAGATTTAGCACTATGCCGTCACTTGTAAGCTGTGCAACTGAGTGCTGGTGAGAATTCAAAAGTGCATATAGGGTGACATTTTGGTCATATGATTCTGTACAACATTTTTACCATCGATAGATACATGAAAAATAATAAGAAAGCCCGCAGTGCCGTACAAAAATGATGCGCCACTAAGTCGGTATTTTTATTTTATTTTCTGACAATTTCCATGGTAAATTTGGTCATTTGATTCTGTACGGCATAAGTTTCATACTGTTTCAATACAGCTTGCAATCAATAATTCCGCAACGCCGTACAAAAATAATGCGACAATGGAAAAAAATCGAGGGTTACAACCCCCTCTTTTTCAGTGGTCCGGGGGGTGATTTGAATCAGTACGGCTTCGGTTCCAAACATTATTTTTAGCACTCAAAAGTACTATTAAAAATATTTATATTTATAAATTCTTTATTTGCATTAAAAATTTAACAATATAAAATAACAAGAACAATATAAAGGAATAGCAAATAGGCGGCCTTACCGCTTTCAGCGGTTTCTTCCAGACAACCACAAAATAATGCTGTCTAAAAATTTTTGTTCATTTGAATAATTATCTCAATTTAATGGTATACTTGATTTTTAAGCTGTAAAATTATTTGACTCTGTACGGCAATTATGTTTTTAATATGATATTGTAAAATACAATTTTTATATAGTATTGCCGTTCAAAAGAAGCTGTTCTAAAAAAATTTAAAGAGAAATACGAAACCTGAAATTTTTAAATATTCATAGACTAATAAAATAAAGCAATTTTCTACATTTTTCCCTTGTCTTAAATAGTATTAAGATAAATAAAATAGGAAAAAATTATGCCGTACATTTTAATGCAGAGTAAGCAGAGTAATAGAGCAAAAATAAGCAAAAATTGTGTTTTTTGTATGGGAGCCCCCCTTAATTATTTCTTTTACTAAAATGTTATTATTAATTTTTAAATTAAAATTGAAATTGAGTATTTCGTGAACATTTTAGATGTCTACCTGTTACCATCATTGATATCAAGCAAAAAATTGCAAAAAAATCACGTTCGTTGTATGGGAGCCCCCCTTAAATATTTATTTTATTTTTAGTATTTGTTGTTATAGCGGCAACAGAAGTACATAATCTGTGAAAATTTCATATCTCTAGCTATTAGCGTTCTTGAGTTACAGCCTGGAGACAGTCAGACGGACAGACATCGAAGTCTAAGTAAAAGGGTCCCGTTTTCACACTTTGGGTACGGAACCGTAATAAAACAACTACTTTTTAGAAAAAATAGATATATTTAAAGATGATAATTACAAAATAGGGTTTATAATAAGAAAAGATAATTATTCAAATGTACAAAAAATCTTAGACTTTATTTTTTAGACATTATTTTTAATAGTACTTTTGAGTGCTAAAATAATGTTTGGAACCGAAGCCGTATTGACTCAAATCACCCCCCCGGGCCACTGAAAAAGAGGGGGTTGTAACCCTCGATTTTTTTCCATTGTCGCATTATTTTTGTACGGCGTTGCGGAATTATTGCTTGCATGCTGTATTGAAACAGTATGAAACTTATGCCGTACAGAATCAAATGACCAAATTTACCATGGAAATTGTCAGAAAATAAAATAAAAATACCGACTTAGTGGCGCATCATTTTTGTACGGCACTGCGGGCTTTCTTATTATTTTTCATGTATCTATCGATGGTAAAAATGTTGTACAGAATCATATGACCAAAATGTCACCCTACATGCAGTTTTGAATTATCACCAGCACTCAGTTGGACAGCTTACAAGTGACAGCATAATGCTAAATCTTATTATTTTATGCTCTAATATCGTCCTATATACGTCACCAGGTAGTTCATATGACCCATCCATTTTCGACATGGGCCTGTAGTCTATAATATTATAAATGCGAAAGTGTGTCTGTCTGTCTGTCTGTTACGTCTTTACGCCCAAACTGCTGAACTGATTTTGCTGAAATTTGGTATGGAGATACTTTTCCGAGATCCCATGAAAGAACATAGGATACTTTTTATGATGGAAAAATGTATGATTCCCGCGCGACAATCGAATTTTGGCGCAACGGAGTTGCGGGCGTCATCTAGTCGTCACTAAAATTAGTGTAGACTGTAGGTGGTGTAATATCATTATTGAACCAGCTATAGGTTTTAATTTGAGAGTTGGTATTTAAATACTGACCTCAGGGGAAATCTGTTGCATGTGATAAACCAGCGTCGGCACAGACAGTATCTGTATTATATACATCGTGAGGAGCTTCTCCGAAAACTGTGCAGACACTAGAGGTCGCAGAGTCAGTGTTACTATCGCCGTCATAGATATAGTCTTCAGGCAGACCTTAGACTCTCGACACAAACCTCTTAATAGCAGAGTCTGAAATATAGTACACAGTTGTTAAAAAAAAAGACTAAAAAAACAATTTTTATAATTATTTTTTTCAAAATTTTTAACTCATTATTGCATTGTCATTGGCTATTATTACAGCTGCAAAGTTTCGAATTAAATATACTACTGGAGATATGTAAAAATCGGGCTCAAAGATTCTGTTACATACATACAGCTCAAGCTATTAAATTTTAAAAGCATGTGAAAAATAGTTACAATATTAAAACATGAAAAGACTTGTTACAATAACAACATGCATTTCAATGCTTATTCACTATGAAAGATAATGCTTAAAAATTCTAATAAGAATTGTTATTTTAATCCTTCGATCATGGATTTTTGGAAACCTATTGTTATTCTATTGTTGTCGCGATCACCGATCTTATGGGGCTTGATAGGTTAAATAGCAATTAATATTTGTTTTAAATTTATTGATTCACTTAACATATATTTCTTTTAATCAGTGTCATAGTATATAACAAATTCGCTTTCCTTTATCTGCCCCTTAAATGATTAGTTCCTTAACAGTACTCAACAGACTGGTGGAATTTGGCACAGATATAGAGTAGATGATGGCAAAAGACAAAGGTTTTTTTTATCGAGCCAAAATGCATGACCAGCAGCCAGCAGGACTTTTTTGGTAATAGTAAATATTATTGATTAATGACTTAAACTTTGACAAAATATTATATGAAATAATGATCTAAACTTAAATTAGGTAATATGAATATATGATAGAAATAGGTATGTAACTAACGAACTAACTGTAAATTGTAATAACTTGACTAACACTTATCTAACATTTTGCACGTCGAAAAATCGACAAAATATGTGAAACACTGCTTGAATTGTATCACCCTCTGTACCATATTTTTGCAAATAAAAATTATTATTATTATAAAAATATCATAATTCACCTTTAAAGTCAAATAGTATCCTCTGTGAAACAGAGAGCCCATGATATTTGCACACAGCTGTGTCATGCCTCCTCTCAGTTTCTCAAAGTTTTTCAGCCGAGTTAACGCCCAAGTGTTTGTTGCCGTGAACTCCAGCAAAGTATGAAGGTGTATGAGAATACTTTGCATGTCTACCGGTGACTCTGGCTTTAGTGCTTCGAGGTATTGACAGCATTTGTACAGTAGATCTTTGATGTGTGAAATCCATTGTAGGCTGAAAATTGGCATTATAAAGAGTCTCAAAACTATATACCTAAAAATACACAACAATTATTCTACAAATTATACAGAGTTTTGATTTATTTCCATACATTAATAAGACATTGAGAATGGAGCTAATATAAAATGAGTCATAGTATTTGTTTATTGTGTTATTGATAGTGACATTAAATTGGTAACATTTAGCATTTGCCATTATCATGGTAATAATAACACTTTGTTTACATTTTGATAAAAATAGAAAATGCTTATTCATTGAAGCTGACAGTATAGTTTTAAAAAATACTATACCTTGTCAGGTATGAGACAAAATTATTGCTAGTGAAATATTTGTTTTTTAAACTATTTTTTTAACAATATTGTTGTCAAAATTATTAAAAACAAAATTCATGTAACATACCTGTATTCTTTATTCAGGAATACCCCAACATAAGATATTTTCACTGATTCAGAATGAAGAGACTGTACAATATATTTACATAGTTTTTCAAATCTCCGTTTGTCCCTGTCTTGTTTGAATATAAGAAAGAGACGGCATGTAACCTTATACACATCCAAAGCCTGTATCACCTCTGGTTGATGGTTCTCATCTTGTGAACTTTGATTAACTGGTTCTGGCAGAAGTACGTCAAATTCATTCCTGGAATGGTTCATGATTTATGAATATATTCTCAAAAAAAGTCAGCTCTTACAATCAATAAAGCAAATATTGTTATTCTTCTATAGATAACTTAAAATATTTGGTAAATTAGAGTACCACTTCTAGGAACCTTAACAAATAATTTGTTTGAATTTTCATTTTTACTATTAGCGTACTTAGTCAGATTTTATACACTAAAAATTATTATGGAACATGTGTTAAATTTAACACATGTTCCATAACATTGATTATGGAGAATATAAGTCGGCTCATGCAGCAACTAAGCCTACGATAAGAATATAATATTAAGTTTACTCACAGAATAAGTCTGACAAACTTCTGTCTCTCAAGCCAGCCACGAACCAAAGCCTGTATTTTTATCACTGATTGTTCCCGCTTTTTCTCCAAGGCACGCTCCTCTCTCGCTGCTTTGGTTTGTTCCAAGAAGCTGTCTTTGCTAGACTTAGGAAACATTCTGAAGATTTGTTAAATGTATGTTTTAGCTTTATATTTATGTCAAAGTCTGTTCATTACTTGTAGTATTACGATTTTGCAAATACTGATGCATGCAAGATAATGATGCATTTTTCATATCACTTAATTTTAATGAAATTAATTATATTTATTGTTTATTGTATTATGTTTTTTTATTATTTCATTTTCTAAAATTTCTAAAAAATACACTCCACTTTACTTTTGCCTGACAACTGACAAGTGACAACTTGGTGACAAGTGAAGGACAACTGACAGGTTTGCCGTTTGAGGATTTTTTTCTTTTCTTATTATGGCACTTCGGCTTTATAACCATGGCCAGTATTGAGTATAATATTATGGCGGGAAAACAATATTTAATATACAATTTTCAGCATCGTTTTTCTGTATCGTCAGGTCCAAAAGTCTAGTCAAAGTCTAAGTTATAAAAGTCAATACAGTCAAGAAGTCAAGTCGGTTGATTCAGTAAAGTGGTAGACGCTTTACTGAAACTTTCGATGGAGTTTTAATATTGAATATTACACATTAAAAACCCAGTTAACACAATTTTAGGAAAATAATACAAAACACAACATCACTCTTTCACATTCTCGAAAAAACCCCGTTTGAGGAATACGAACCTCTATTAAAAATGTTTAATGGAGATCAGTGAATGCGAATGAGGAATGCAGTGTTTTTTTTTGCGATTTGTGCACTGAAACTGAAATGCAGTGTTGCCATTTTGAATAAATTTTGTTGTCATAGCTAAATAAATAAAAACCGGCCAAGTGCAAGTTGGACTCGCCCAATGAAGGGTTCCGCAGCAGCAATAAGGCTTATTTTTATAAAATTAAAATGTTTTTGATTTATTTTTATATTTTAGTTGATTAAATTAAGATTTACCATTTATGACGTATAAAAAAACTACTTGTTAGATCTCGTTCAAACCAATTTTCGTTGGTAGTTTTTATAATAATGTATATCATATATTTTTTTTAGAATTATCATGCCCCTACTTTAGAAGTTAGAGGGGGGGGGAAACACATTTTACCACTTTGGAAGAGTCACTCTCAAAAATGATGTTAGAAACCTCAATATGATTTTTGAAGACCTATCCATAGATACCCTATACGCATAGGTTAGACGAAAAAAAATTTTTTTGTTTCAGTTGTACCTATGGGGACCCCTAAAATTTTTAATAATTTTTCCATTTTTGTATCAAAATCTTAATGCGGTTCACAGACTACATCTACTTACCAAGTTTCGATAGTATAGCTCTTATAGTTTCGGAGAAAAGTGGCTGTGACATACGGACAGACAGACAGACAGACAGACAGACAGACATGACGAATCTATAAGGGTTCCGTTTTTGCCATTTTGGTAACGGAACCCTAAAAAATCGGCAAAACCAAAGATCTCTAAACTATAGGCAAAATATGTTATATTTTTTGTAGACTGTAAAGTTCTATTAAAATCTAAACAAATCGTGACTGACTGGTCCAAAGAGGATAGAAACTACGTCAGACTAGTTCATAGTCCATTGAAATGTTACAATTTTAAGGACCGAATATTGCTTAAAGAGGTCGCTATTTTATTTTTGGGACATTTTTGGGTTGACCCCCCCCATAACTTTTTAAATTTTTCATTTAGGGTAAAACATAAAATAAACATTGGCAAAATAATTTGCAACAAATTATGATCTCACAAATTTTTTGCAAGACGTAGGTATAGTTTCCGAGATATTGTTAAAATAATGTTGTCTTGTCACCCCTTTTTATGGTTCCGTAGTCAACAAGGAACCTTTAGGCCACATACATCAGTTTTCCTGATCCGATTTCCTGATCCGTTTTCAGAAACGGGCCTCCGAAGGGCGGCCACATACATCACTTTTCCTGATTCGGGAACCGTATAACCGTAAAACGGATCAGGAAATCGGATCATCAGTAAAAGGAAAACTGATGTATATGGCCGCCCTTATAGTTTCGGTCTGTCCGTCCGCGGTTTTGCTCAGACCTACAAAGCTGTAATTTGGCATGAATGCACAATGTATTAATGATGGCGACAAAATGGTTAGTAAGTACATAAAATCTTAAAAAATATATTTTTTTATGGTACCTCCCCTACACATCAAGCGGGGATGATTTTTTTTTTCGCGTCCACCCCATCGTGTGGGGTGTCGTTGGACACATAGAACTAGAACGTATTGTAGTAGAAGTATTTTGATAACGTTGGTTGGATAGGCTTTTTAAAATTATTGTAAGTATTTCAAAATCATTTTCCGATTTAGGGATCCCTTTATGAAATAATATGAAGTTTTAAAGTTGAAAAAATCGTTACAGTCCAGCGTCCCCCCCCCCCCCATTCTACCAGTTAAACGGTTGTTTCTAAAAATGTGGAAAAATTCACTAGGAAATATGCTAAATTTAAAAGGAAAATTATTATAACGGCTAAGAATAAAGAAGACTTCAAAAGTTATTGAGTATATACTTCGCCGAATACTTTTTTTTAATAGTTAATAGAATCAGGCGTTACTTTGCGGAAATCCATAGCTTAAAATTTAGTTTGTTATTATTTTTAGCAATATTCCGCGAAAAAAACTTCCACCTTTAAGTAAATGAGTGAGTGCACGCATAGGCATGCGTACAGCACCTCCCTCCTCCCACACTGCCTATGCGTACACTCGCATGCAAGAACTTGCAAACACCACCACCACACAAGCAATAATGTTGGCAAATCCGTGCAAGGCCCCTCACCACAATGCAGGTTGAAACCCTCGACGCGCGTTTCGCTCCAACACCGGAGCATCCTCAGGATGTGGACTCTACGAACATGTTCGTAGAGTCCAGAGTGGTGGTGTTTGCAAGTTCTTGCATGCGAGTGTACGCATAGGCAGTGTGGGAGGAGGGAGGTGCTGTACGCATGCCTATGCGTGCACTCACTCATTTACTTAAAGGTGGAAGTTTTTTTCGCGGAATATTGCTAAAAATAATAACAAACTAAATTTTATACTTTTTTTTAAGTTAATCAAACTCAAAAACTTATTCAAAGTCTTCTTAGCCATGATAGTTATTAGTTTTCCTTTTAAATTCAGCATATTTTCTACTCCCGTGAATTTTTTTACATTTCCAGAAGCAACCGTTTAACTGGTAGCAGGGGGGGGACGCTGGACTCTAACGACTATTTCCACTTTAAAACTTCATATTTTACAAATGGATCCAAAAATCGGAAAATGATCTTTGAATACTCATAATATTTTTAAAAAACCTATTCAACGACACCCCACTCGACAAGAAAAATATCATCCCCGCTTGATGTGCAGGGGAGGTACCATAAAAAAATATTTCTTTATGATTTTATGTACCATTTTGTCGGCATCATTCACATGTGCATGATGCATCCATGCCAAATTACAGCTTTGTAGGTCCTATAGTGTCTGAAAAAAACCGCGGACAGACAGACGGACAGACAGACAGACATGCGGACGGACAGACCAAAACTATAAGGGTTCCTTGACTACGGAACCCTAAAAACAGCAGGTCTTTGACAAGCGTATCCAAAACCGTCTTTTGGTACACTTTTGCACTGGTTTTGACCCCCTTTTCACAAAAATGAACTCAGTTGGGCCGTAATAGGACACTCCCAACCAGACCATCACTCATGATGATGATGGATGCAGATGGCCTTGCGGCTTGCGCCCACGGAACTTTTTTTGCTGCTTCTTTAGAGCACTTAGCGTAGAGATCAACTACGATAACATGGCGCGCCCCTCCAAAATTCAAAACGTTTGAAGTGCGTTATCAAAACGTTTGAAATGCGTTGTCTTGCAGTTACGCGGTAGGCTAGTTATGATCAGTTGACCAACAAATCTTGGTAATAAGTGACATTAACAGAAATATTACGTGTACTGTGATTAGTTGAATACTTACTACAAACTCTTTCATAAGGATGTGACTACACACATTGAAACAGTCATTTGGAGGGGCGCGCCATGTATCGTAGTTGATCGTAGTAGTCTACACTCTATAATTTTTGACCGACTTCCAAAAAGGAGGAGGTAATATGTTCGGCTGTATGTATTTTTTTTGTATGTTCCACGATTACTCAGCCGTTTGTGGTCCGATTTTCAAAATTCTTTTTGTGTTGTATAGGGCTTAACTCGAATTTGGTACCATGTTCACAAAAGTGGTGATCTGATGATGGGGACTTCTTGAAATTTGTATAGAATCATATAGTGATTTCGATTTTTTCTGAAGCATTCGAGGTAAATGCTACCAAAAAGTAAGACTTCGCACCAGGTTATACCCTGGATCCGAAGGTACCGAACAGAACTTTTGAATGCTTATAGGTACAGGTTCGGGGATTTCGGCGTTGTTTAAACAACTGAAAGCATAAGCTAATACACCAATTTGATTAATCATCATCATAACAGCCATAATTATACCATGGGTCATCACACTATGACCCAATTATTGTTACTTTTCGTGATATTTTGCATCGAATCAGACGTTTTTGATAATGATTTCGCTGTTTGTGGACCGATTTTCAAAATTCTCATTTTGTTGTATAGGATATAATCTTAATTTTGTATAACAATTACGTAAGTGGTGGCTGATGACGGAATCTATGAGCAATCGAGGAGAACCTTTGAATTTTATCAAAACACTCATAGTGGTTAAAATGTTGTTTCTAGTAAGTTAAACATATGTTACGATTAAGAGAAATTTTATACGAAGGTGTCTCTTGGTCCAAAGGCACTGAACAGAACTCCTGAATCTTTAAAGATAAAAGTATGGAAATTGCAGCATCGCTTAGATAACTGCAAGCATTTACCACAATTTCGCTTACAGTGACATAATGTGAATAGTTAACATTCGTATTGGTCATTTATGCATAAAGCCTAATTTTGTAGATACTTAACTAAAAAGAGTGAAATTATTATTTTTAACAAAAAATTAAAACCGACTTCCAAGGTAAAAACAATAGTAATATGAACTAAAAAGTATTAAATAACTCTTACTCTTTAATAGTGCTTTTTTCAGAATTCGTCTAAATCTCAACTATTTCTGTACTGTATACTACAATCTTCATTACTTTGAAGTCGGTATCAGTCCCAAAAGTTTCAGATAATCTGACATTACTGATCTCACGATTAAATTAGCTGGTACCGACTTCAAAATAATGAAGACTGTAGTATACAGTACAGAAATAGTTGAGATTTAGACGAATTCTGAAAAAGGCACTATTAAAGAGTTGTTTAATACTTTATAGTTCATATTACTATTGTTTTTACCTTGGAAGTCGGTTTTAATTTTTTTGTTAAAAATAATAATGGGGCGTTCCACGCCAAGCGGACAGGAAAAAATAGTCGATGTCTCCGATTTTGATAATATTTGGATATGTTATACCTGCACATGTTATTAATACGTATGCCAAATATTTTTGTAATATAATTGCTAGATTAAGAATGGTGGGACTTTGAAGCACCATTTTTCTATTCGGCACTCAGTGCTTCAAAGCCGATTATAGATTGAAAAAATTATATATTTGAATAATTAAATCACTGAACTTGTTACTCCATTTAATACTTCAGTCGGAATTTCCAGGAATTGCTATTGTATTCTATTGTTGTCGCGATCACCGGTGCTCGCGCGGGGCCTGAAGGATTAATGAGCTTTTTAACTGCATTTTTGAAAACAAAAAAAATTATTTTTCTTTGAAAAAAGTGTAAATCAGTTTTTTTTTTGATTTTCTCAAAGAAGGACCCTTTTGATTTTTTTTTTTATATTTTTTGCGTAAATAGCTAATATTCTATAGAACATTCCTGCATAACTTCTATAATGGGCCGGGAAGTGGATTAGGAGCTAGACTGAAAATACTGCCGAAGGGTGGCGTCCAGCGCCATACGTATTATGGGCAGAGATCGATACATAGTGGAAATTAGCAAATAACATCAATTTTGATGTCGTGAAAAATAACATTCAATAGATTTTTGAAATAGAAACAGACAATAAAAGGTTTACAAGAAAAAAAAATTCGTGAAAAAAAATTTTTTTTCTCAAAAAAAAATATATTTCTATTTTTTTTTAAATTATGGTACTCTTTAGAAAAACTTACCAAAGGGTACATTTCTCCCCATTAAAATCGAAGTTTTTTAGCAATTTCCACTACTTAGCGATTTCTGCCCTTAGTACAGTATGGCGTTGGACGCCACCCTTCGGAAGTATTGTCAGTCTAGCTCCTAATCCACTTCCCTGCCCATTATAGAAGTTATGCAGGGATGTTCTATAGAATATTAGCTATTTACGCAAAAAATTAAAAAAAATCAAAAGGTCCCTCTTTGAGAAAATCAAGAAAAAAAAACTGATTTGCATTTTATTCAAAGAAAATTTTTTTTTTCTTTCAAAAATGCAGTTAAAAGCTCATTAAATGGAGTAACAAGTTCAGTGATTTAATTATTCAAATATATAATTTTTTCAATCTATAATCGGCTTTGAAGCACTGAGTGCCGAATAGAAAAATCGCGTTTCAAAGTCCCACCATTCTTAATCTAGCAATTATATTACAAAAATATTTGGCACACGTAATAATAACATGTGCAGGTATAACATATCCAAATATTATCAAAATCGGAGACATCGACTATTTTTTCCTGTCCGCTTGGCGTGGAACGCCCCTAATGTTTGTTGTATGTACTTCTCTTCAATATCGAAATTTTTTTCGTCCGTAAAAAGGATATCACGGTCTCGGGTTTTCGCGTAAGTACCGCTTTAACAAACTCCCGGGATCTTTTAAGCCTAATTGCTTTTAAACGATTATTAAGTAGGTGCCTACTTAATTTTTTGTATGCACGTAGACAAAGGTCTTCATTTAAAACCTTTTTTACTGTATTTCTACTGACACACATCTGTAACGCCATCTTCTGTTTTCGGACTGGATTTCTTGCTATGCGCGCCTTGATGGCTTTGACCACTGCTGGTGTTCTTGCGGAGCGTGGCCGGTCAGTTCTTTTCTTGTCCTCAACACTGGATTCTACATTGTACATATCGATAGTACAATACACAAACCTAAGCGTAATATTCAATTTTTTGAGCAACTTGAAAATGGTACTCGGCGTGTGCCCACAGCGATGCAATGCTAAAACAGCTACCTATTCGGTTTTCATTTAACGTCCACTCCATCGTGAAAAAGCGCGGTAAATGATTGTTTTAAAATAATAGTCAAATATTCGAAAAAAGAACGCAACAATATTTTCGAATCATGTTCGAATTGTAAAATTATGTGCCAGTGACAGAACTTTGGGACTAGTTACAATCTTTCATCCCCTATTTTATCCCCTTAGGGGTGTAATTTATCAAAATCCTTTCTTAGCGGATACCTACGTTATAACATCTACCTTGCCAAATTTCAGCCCGATCCGTCCAGTGGTTTGGGCTGTGGGTTCAGGGTTGATAGATCACTTTGTTAGTCGACTAATTAACTAAGAAACTGACTCAAAGGTGACTGACTAGTCACCTTTGATTTATATAATATAACTATAATTGAGATTGCTCATAGTATGGACTTATCACTTAATAGATAATATTCTTATTTCTTACTAATATTATAAATGCGAAAGTATGTCTGAATACTGTATGTGTGTTACATCTTCATGCTTAAACCCTTGAACGGTTTAGGTACTTGGATAAAATTTAGTGTAGAGATACTTTTAACGATGTTCGTGGCGGCCGAAAAGGAAGATCTTCCGACCGAGAGTGACAGCATGCTCGGTCAGGCCGAAGCCCAGTGACGTCACGTTGTATATATCTTGCCGTTCTCCGAAACTTCGATAGCGCGATGCAGGATTGTTAGGCGAATTGTGGGTACCGCCACATACTTTGAGATACGGGAAAGCATATAAGTAATAATAACTCCCACGCCGGTTTCATTAAAACCAGGCCATTTACGCAGGAGTAATTTTATAGTGATTTACTCTCATAATCCAGTGGGACAGAAGACCGACACGACTGGCGAGAGATCAGGCGCAGGACCGACTTTTTACATGCCCATCCGACGCAAGGATCATCTACTTGTCAGGCAATCGGGTGATCAGCCTGCATTGTCCTAACCAAACTTGGAAATAACATGTTTTCAACGATCGAACCCATATCCTCCGAGTCAAGTCGAGCGACGCTCTAAACCACTGGACCACTGGACACAGGCGTTCGAGGAAGGAAAGCATATATGATAGTTTTTAAAGCGGCAAAATATACGGTTCCCACTCGATAAACAATTTAGTTAAAAATATTTCCCATAAATAAAATCCCATAAAATTAGCTTAATCTACTCCTTTGCAAGTCGGTTAAAAATTCTCCAACTAAAGGCTTGGGCAATGTGTCATAGCAACGAAAGTGTTATCATTTTGCGAGCAATTAAAACCAGATTAGCCGAGACAATTAGCCGGCTAGCTGACAATTAGCTATCGGCTAAATAGTCTAGTATCCGGTGATTACAATGTGACTAACTCGAACAATATTGTGCTAAAAGCATATTAGGATTACGTCATCACTATGTGAGGAATTTTCAACATTTTGATTTCACTGTATGACTCAAAATTGGACTTCTAAAGTATGATTAAAACTGGTCTACTAGAATCTGATGGCAAATTTTGACGGCAGATTTTCAAAAAATATTTTTAATCATTGGATAAATTTATATATTTGCATGTTTCACACACCGAATCAGCCGTTATAAGGAAAGAAAAGGATCAAAATGTTTTATTCTAACTATCCCAGTATTGCTAGAGTTTATTTTCTCACTTTTTGCCATCAGATTCTGATAGGTAGGTAGACCCATAGTAGTTCAACTACCAACAAAAAAAAGTGTAGAGTAGGCAAAAGAATATACATGTGTAAAGTGTATAATTGTGTATTTAGTATCTATACGTGGGAGAGCCATGCTTCGGCACGAATGGGCCGGCTCGATCGGAGAAATACCACGTTCTCACAGCAAAACGGGGTGAAACAGCGCTTGCGCTGTGTTTCGCCGAGTGAGTGAGTTTATCGGAGGCCCAATCCCCTATCCCATTCCCTTCCCTACCCTCCCCTATTCCCTTCCCTTTCCATCCCTGCCCTCCCCTCAGGCAGTCCCCTATTACCCTATGGCCTATTCCATCTTAAAAGGCCGGCAACGCACCTGCAGCTCTTCTGATGCTGCGAGTGTCCTTGGGCGACTTTCCATCAGGTTGCTTTCCATCTGGTGACCCGTTTGCTCGTTTGCCCCCTTATTTCATAAAAAAAGTATTTACTAGCTTTAGGTTTCAGCCGCAGGTAAAAGATATAACTTTAATAGAGTATTCAACTGTACTTTTTTCAGAATTTGACGGACGTTGTTCGTAGAGTCCACATCCTGAGGATGCTCCGATGTTGGGACGAAACGCACGTCGAGGTTTTGAACCTGCATGGTGGTGAGAGGCCTTGCATGAATTTGCTAACATTATTGCTTGTATGGTGGTAGTTTTTGCACACGTTCTTGCATGCGATTGTACACATAGGTAGTGTGCGTCAGTGCGTTCTTCATATCAATCAGCGTTTTTAGGGTTATCTACAAGGAACCCTTTCGGTGCTCCCAGACAGAAGTTATAATATAACGTTATAAAACATTGTGTAACACGATAACATTTTATAACATCGTGTAGGTAACATACGCTACAACATGTCAAAAAATAAATGTGTCTTTTGTTACAATTTGTTAAAAAATGTTATACAAAAATTTTATCTAACGTTATATAACTTCTGTCTGGGAGCACCTTTACCTATAGTTTCAGTTTCAGTCTGTCCGTCCATCTGTCCGTCTGTCCGTCCATTTATTTTATTTTATTTAACTCTTTATTGTACACAAGAAACACAATATAAATATACAATTAACGCGGAAAGACGACACAAAGGGACTGATAATATTTCAAAAGAAATCTCTTACAGCAGCCCTACGAAGAGATACAATGTAAAAGACAGCAGATAGGACGTGCACAATCAATAGTTGTTAACTAATTAAACTAAATTAACTATATTATACAACAATATCGAAACTAATAATAATTATAGTAAGACTATAATATAATACATATTAATATATACAATTTATATAGAGGGCTATATATATATATATATATATCAATAAATAATAATATGAATATACATAACATTAAATAAAAAAAGCAAAAGCCCTCTATAAAGATGTCTCCAAAAGACTGGTCGCCAAATCAAATGATCCCAGGGCTGGCGCTTAACTCGGCCAACGTATTAGTTTGGCCATTCAGCGAGGTAATGCCAGCCTAATTGGTACTTTGCCCGAGCCTCCGATTTAGATTTAATTTTTTATAAATAGTGTTTATATATATTAATTAATTTATTTATAGTTGTATTTTTATTGTCTTTGTTTCAGTATTTATGTTTGGAAATACTTAATATCTGTAATAAATTACTCCATATATTTTTAATATTAAATAAATACTATATGTATACATAATAATACAAATTACGGTGATTGAGAATTAAGATAATGCTCTTTCAATCGTCTTTTAAACAGCGATAGTTGGACTGTCAGTCCATCTGCCTATCCGCGGTTTTGCTCAGAGAATATAGGACCTACAAAGCCATAATTTGGCATGAATGCACATTTTAATGATGGCGACAAAATAGTAAGTAGGTATAATATAAAATCTTTAAAAAAAATACTGTACCTCCCCTAAGTACCTAGGTGTGTATTTTTTTTTGTGTGTATTGATGTGTATCAATACACACAAAAAAATAACCCCGGTTTTTTTTTTCGCGTCCACCCCACCGTGTGGAGTGTCGTTCTACAAATATATACTAGTAATCTGTGAGTGTCGTTGAATAGGCTTTCTAAAAGTATTACTTGTAGGTTTCGGAGACCATTTTACGATTTAGGAATTCATTTGTGAAATATGAAGTTTTAAAGTGGAAAAAATAGTCTGTAGTAGTGTACGGTCTATGTATGACGATTAGGGATTTGGTTACAGTTTTTTTGGTATCAATTTATTTTAAATGTTTAGGTAGGTAATTAATTTTCTTCCTTGTAGGTAAGCTGTAAACTTATCTATCAGGTTTAACATAAACTTGTAAACTCTACATAAAGTCATCATCGGAAGGCCACAGATAACATCAAATAATGAAATAATTAATGATGCCACGATTGATGGTGTAAATAAAATTATATGTATTCGCCGTTAAGGTGTTCACACACGTTAGCTATAATATCAAATAGGTATGTATAAGAAAGTAAGTAAATATAAGTTAATAAGTAGGTATATCTATAAACTAAACATTACGTTATACGTCAAGACATGAAAAACTCACACATCACGGCTATAATATCTAATAATCTAATCTAATAATATTATTTTTAATTTTTACACCGTGTTAAGATGTTGAAATAGGTTAAGTTTTTTTTTTAAATAAGAAGGTATTTTTAGGTAAGAAAACACTAACTACCTTGGTGTGTTTTATTATTATGCCTGATTGTTGAGACAACTATAACTCAGGTGCTTAGTTATGTGTAGTGAGCACAGCACTGTTAAAAGAGTAGTGTTTATTATTTTTCGGGTTCCGTACCCAAAGGGTAAAAACGGGACCCTATTACTAAGAATTCGTTGTCTGTCCGTCTGTCTGTCTCCAGGCTGTATCTCAAGAACGGTAATAGCTAGAAAGTTGAGTTCACAGATTGTTTATATCTGTTGCCGCTATAACAAAAAATATTAAAAACAAAATAGAAATAATATTTAAGGGGGGCTCCCATACAACAAACGTGTTTTTATTTGGCCTTTTTTGCTCGATATTAATAATGGTAATAGGTAGGCACTTCATATTTTCACAAAAGCCTTAATTATATGTCTACTTCAATAATTAATAATAATATTAAAATGAAATAAAAATTAAAGGTGAGCTACCATACAAAAAACACAATTTTTGGCCTGTTTTTGATCTATAACGGTACGGAACTCTCCGTGCGCGAGTCCGACTCGTGCTCGTTTCTGTTTCTGAATTTTCAGCAGAATCAGTATTTATACGGGCCAATTCGACCTGCAAACCTTTAAAAAGAGAGCGTATTCACTCTTCAAAGGCCGGCAACGCACTTGCAACTCTTCTTATGTTGCGTGTGTCCATGGGCGACCCAGCGGCAGTTACTTTCCATTAGGTGACCCCTAATTTTATAAAAATAATTACCTAAAGTCCTAAAGCATCTTTTTTAAAATTCATTCCATAAAAAAATTGTGTCAACTTTTAGTTACCGTGTGTGACCACCTTAACAGTTAAGTTTCACAGTTAACGAGCAGCTGCTTACCCTAAATTTATTGATCAGTAGCTATAAATATTAAATCAGTTGAATCATTTGCATATTTTATAGATTATGACGTATTAAGTTCAATGGACTGAGTTTGATACCAAGTAGCTAAAAACTTGGACATTAATATGATAAGATATTGATATTTGTTAGAGCACCCAGCGACGATAACCTAAGTACTTTGGTTTTAAACTGAATGGAAAAAAAGATGGCGGTTTAATTTTTTAATGTGCATTGTGTTTATTTTTAAGTAGCAGAAAAGAATTTTCGTGGTAAAATAGTATGTACAGTACCTAATCATTAGGGTTAGGTAATGACAGTGTTTTTAATTTTATTCATCCTAGACAAAGTATCTACATTCTACTTGATAAGTTTTAATAAGGAGATACCCAAGAGATAGAATTTATGATTTCAACGCTTAGTAATAATACTGTTAGATAATAATAATAATATTATACTCATTAGTGTATTACTATCTCACATTTATATGTTAGGTATCAAAGCTTAAAGTTTTTAAAACACTGGTAGGCTCACGCTTTTATATTAGGTACTGCTGAAATACTAAGGAGCTAGAGTATTGCAATAAGCTCACAACATGAAATGGCCAGCTGCCATTTAATGGATAGATTTTATTGGAGAAGCCGCTTTCTAAGCCGGTCTCTAGACAAGCAATTTTATGGCGCAATATCACGTATTGCTTAATATTATTGACCGTCTAGGGTTGATATTGAACATCACGTGCCTTCAATCTAATTGTTAAATAATAATATTGTTAAATATAGGTGGCAGAGCCATGCTTCGGCACGAATGGGCCGGCCCGACCGGAGAAATACCACTTTCTCACAGAAAACCGGCGTGAAACAGCGCTTGCGCTGTGTTTCGCCGGGTGAGTGAGTTTACCGGAGGCCCAATTCCCTACCCTATTCCCTTCCCTACCCTCCCCTATTCCCTTCCCTTCCCATCCCTACCCTCCCCTATTACCCTATTCCCTCTAAAAAGGCCGACAACGCACCTGCAGCTCTTCTGATGCTGCGAGTGTCCATGGGCGACGGAAGTTGCTTTCCATCAGGTGACCCGTATGCTCGTTTGCCCCCTTATTTCATAAAAAAATGTTCAATAAAATTGAAGCGTGATATTGACATAGAAATACATAGTTCGGCTGGAGGCCGGGCGCCGGCTAACATATTTTGTGGATTGCATAGGGTTGTCACGTGGAAGAATTTGGCCATAAGCAGGTGAATTTATGGTTGTGTGGGCAGCCCTGGCCCCATTCTGATCTGATAGTGTTCGAACTGCGCCTACACAGTTAAGGCCTCGTTATAGGACGTGCTCAACGTGCACAATGTACTAGGTCTTATAGGGTGTCTAGTGCCTAAATCTATTGTTATAAGAATCTATCACCAAGGTATCTTTTAGCACATTGATTCCCAAAGTGGTCCAGGGGTCCACGGGAGCCCTACAGGGATCTACGCTTGCGTGGAAGAAAAATGGAATCGTTAACGGGGTTAACGAGTCGTTAACGGGGGTCTATAAAAATACATATAAAAAAAAATGACTCGACTTGATGAATATCAATATACCTATAATGGCAGACAATAGTTTTGATGTTAAATTCATTCTACTACGATATAACAACATAAGTAAAAGTGTGGTAATTTTTGTGTTAAACAAGGGGGGGGGGGGGGGGGGGGTGTTAGAAAGTGATAGAAATAGTGAATAAAAATTTCTTTTATCATTTGTCACAAATCCTTAAAATACCATGTTTCTGTTTTTGATAGAAAATCCGAATCCGTGATGAATGAATTAACAAATTAATTCATTCATGAAATCACGATCCTCGACACTCATTGCTATTTCTCATTACTTGTTTATGGGCTAGGAGGAATATTGCTATATTGTTTGATATGTTTTTGTGCCATTTAGCTTTTAAAACGTGCTTTCTGTGTTATAACGCAGTTTTCCTAAATAATCAAAGTTATTTTATAGTAATTTGGTACACAACTTAGCTTTTATTCTATTGTATATTATTGTGTGCTTAATAAAGAATTTGAACTCTATCATAAGACGGCATGTAACACATAACTGAAGTAAATCTACAGCATAGCACCGTCATGCACCTGTCAGGGCGGCGGAAAGCTCAGGCTTTGACGGCCGCCATTAGCTCCCTCTCGACCAATCAGCACTGAGGGGCGTGGCCATGCGCACGCGCCGCCTGTGAAGCCACCACAAGTCAGTCTACTCGCAGCGTTCGTGCGTTACACACGTGTTGAAGCGTAAACAAACAAATAAATAAGACAATTTCTTTACTACTTTTACTAAGACGATCCTTAGAGTCAATTTGGAACATTTTTATTAGAATTTACTTAGATTCTTAGACGATTTTGGTAAAAGTTGAACCTAGTAGTGCCAGTGATGTTCGAGTAGCTGTGGTCAAGTGACTGCAGTGATCATGATGATGGACCAAGCACATTTTGGGGAGTATCTGCTGAGGCAGCAAATGCTGCATGCGGCGTCTTTGAGTGGTCTACGTAAGTCTTATTTATTAGGAGTACCTACCCTTTAACCTTAGGCAGATTAGAATTTATTAAAAAGAGTCTAATAATCTTATTAACAGATCCTTATCGACCCTAAATATTAGTAATTAGTATCTTGGGTTAAAATATATTGTCTTGTCTTTTCTTCGTATGTTATTAATTATTATGCAATGTTTTATCCTCCTATCCTACTTCTATTAAAATTAAAAGTTGGTGAAGATGGATGAATTTTGGTTTTACTCTTTTAGGCAAAAACTAATGTTTCAGTACTTTTAACTCTTGAAGGCTGTATTCTATTAAAAAACAATATTTCTGTGGGATAACATATTCACGAGGAAGACCTACAAAATTTTGGGGTTTCAGAGAAGTTACTTTAAAATTAATTTATTCAAGCTGATGAACCAGAGTTACGTTAAAATAGCATACCTAATACACAAAACACTGTAAAGTCTAACTGGATGTCAAAAAGTTTTTGAAGATTATAGAATTACCAGATGTCCCGGCAAACGTTGCTTTGCCATAATATAAAGTATTTCACCCATATTATTTTATTGAAGTGACTAAATAAAGTATGTCGCCATGGCAACAATGGTCGCCGTCAGTCTCAGGTTGTAATAATTTAGTATTATTTATTCAACAAATGCACTTATCAATATATAAAGTACCCAGTAGCCGATTCTCAGATCTACTGAATATGCATATAAAATTTGGTAAAAATTGGTAAAGCTGTTTCGGAGGAGTTCGTGAACTAACATTGTGACACGAGAATTTTATATATAAGATAAGAAGAAGATAAATGCACGTAGAATAAACAAAACACTCAGAAGACAAATTATATATACATTTCTAGTAGTTTTAAAGTACCAAATCAATGCATAATTTAAAAGGCAGGGGGCAATTTAGACAAAAAAAGTAAACAAGTAAAGGAGAAAAAATTGAAAATGTTCCACATAGACGTTGACAGATATTAATTGTTTTTTATCCAAAATTATTCATGAAACTAACCCCAGTTAATTTTATAACTGTAAACTTGTATTTTACATTTAAAATATATTTATAATTGTATGTAATTGATTAATTATATTCTATTGCATTAAATATTATAATTAAATGCAGTTTAAACCTCATTAAAGGAGTTACAACGCATAATAATGGCATATTTACATAATGGTAATTTATGACATGTATTGTTTAGACTACGTGGTGTAAGCTGTATGAAACACTTTTTTGCATTTGATAATAATATGATATTACTTACCTATATCAAACAAAATTCTTAACGCAAGCAATTATAGACAATTTTTTTAAGTTTATCGTATTAGGCCTAAATTAATTTACTCTATATTCACTCAATCCTTATTACAAATTAAATGTTTTTCTATTGGTATTTTAAACATGTAATAAGGATTGAAAATGATATTATATACAACAGAATAGTGATAATCCAACTTAGATTTAATGATTATGTTTAAAGCCACACTCGTGCGCGTTGATGTTTTTTCTATGAATCATGAAGTCGAAAGGATTAAAATATTTATTTCGTTTCTCAGTATCAATTATGTATACATTTGTATACATTTCTTGAGTGTTATAATCTGTATTGTATTACCAAAATGCCGGGAGCCGTAATCTTCTAATTATTTGAAGTCCTTAAAGTTCCAATGAGCCTAATAATTTTAAAAGTTTAAGCTGGATTTTAACAAGTGTATTTAGTTGTATCTTTCTAAGCAGCAACTGGGGATTAACGTTATTAAGGATTTTAGGGAAAAGTTAGTGTGAACTATTTTTATTTTAGTGTGCACCCATTAAAAAAAATAACTAGATGACGCCCGCAACTCCGTTGCGCCAAAATTCATTTATCACGATGGAATTGTACATTTTTGTGGGATATAAAGTATCCTTAGATGTCCTTTCCCGGGACACAAAGTATCTCTATGCCAAATTTCAGCGAAATCGGTTTAGCGGTTTGAGCGTGAAAAGGTAACAGACATACAGAAAGACAGACAGACATTCTTTCGCATTTATAATTGGATTAGTATGGATGTTATTTTATCAGCGCGCAGCGCACAGTCAGTTTAGTAAGTTTTTAGTAACAAACATGTGGAAATATTTCAACAGGTCTCATGTAATTTTATTTCACATTTCACTTTTGTTAGTAAAGAACGATACATTTTCCTCAAAAATTCATCTTTATGTTTGTGCCAAATTACATAAAGTTCGGCGTAAAGTAGCGTTCAAAATTTCAAACAAATAAACTTTTCAGCTTTGCTTCAACTCCCAAACGGCCACATGCGGCCGCGATAACAATAGATAAGCTATTCTGTCTGGTTTTTCCACGATCGAGGCAATAATAGTAGTAATGATCTATTTTTTGTGGACTAGCATTTTCAGAAAATATATTATAATCAAATAAAAAGACAATCTAATTTTCAGAAAATCAGTAACATTTTCGATGTTTTCAACAAAACAATAATATTGACAAGTTAAGACAGCACAAGTCTGATGATGTTCATTAAAAGCCCACTGGAACAATTGGGTACGGCGAACGCAGCGGGTGGTAAATTTAAAGGGTCCTATGCCCTAAAACGGCGTTAGTGCTTGTAGTTATGCCCTAAGTATTCCGTCTCTTTGGTGCTTACCCTTTTTTGTTTTCTGTAGACAAAAACGTTCCGACTGCTATGTAATAAACAAAGTAACTAAAATAATTACAAGTAATAAAAATGTCATAACTTTTTATCATTACAGTTTTTGTCTTTATCAGTTATGTCGAGCGAAAAATTATTAATTACTTTACACATCTCATTTTTTGCCACTTTTGTAACATACCTAGTTGTTCTGGCAAACGTTGTTTTATACCATATACGTTGTATCATGTAGCCTAGGTACTACCTACTCATAATAGGTATGTCCTCCTGAAATAATTCCAGCCTCATAGAATAATCGAATTTAATTTGTTTGTTTATTTGTTTGTTTGTAATTAAATTAAAACAGTTTGCTAAGCATATATTATCTCTTGAAAGTGCCGGCACGCATTTGCACCTCCTCAAAGTGTTGCACGTGTGTATGTGCGACGGTAACAGCTTTTTATCAGGTGATTCGTCTGCTCGTGCATGTTTGCAATCAAAATAGATACCTCTGAGCAATCTTCAGAAGTATTTACCCCATCGCAAAATCAAGAGAGGTGAGAGGTCACATTCATCGGCGCCAAATCGAATTTTATTTTCGTACATTTTCATTAACGAATCGGAATACACCGTGAATGTTAATTTGCATATTTGATTTTAACGAGTTAACAGGGATCAAACGCGCCGACATTGCAATACTGAGATACTAATTGTTGATGGTTTTAGCGATGACGATGTTCGTTACGCTATTGCGTAAGTGTCGTTAAATTGTTGAAGACAGTGTGAGCTAAGAATAAAGCTGATATTATAACGACTCAAGTGATTGTTATTCAATATTTTGTTAATGGTACAAGCGAACAAATTGAAACAATATTTATTTATTTACCAGCTGTCTCGGTGAACTTTGTGCCACTTAAAAACTTTCTCTGGACTTCAAGGATTATTTGAAGACTAAAATTAGTTGAATCGGTTCAGCCTTTATCGAGTTATAGCGTTACTAACACAATTGGAGATCCATTTATATTATATATATAATACTAGCTGTCCCGGTGAACTTCGTGTCACTTTAAAACCTTCCCTGGACTTCTACAAATATTATAAAACTAAATTCAGCCCAATCCGTTCAGCCGTTTTCGAGTATTAGCGCGACTAACACATTTGAAAATCCATTTTTATATATAAGAAGATTACATTGACGATGTTTCAGATTTTTTTTTCGAAAGGGTCTAAGCTGTATTTGGTCTGGTTAAGACCATGGTAGTTTAATCGTGGCTATAACTACATAGTTTTTTGCTAGTTGGTGCGGAGATAAACAATGAGGGGGCCTGGTCCCCTAAAGGCCCCTACAATGATGTTTCAGTTGCACAAACGAGTTGCTTAACTTCAAAGAGAAAAAATGAAAGACAATAATGAAACGTATAATAAAGCACCGGCTTTCCTGTTGACGTCCAAGAGAACATTTTTTAAATTCCTTTTCCTTTCTTATCAACTCTCTAGACGTTTTTTCAAATTCCGGTATTTTAGTCTTCAAATCGAGAAGCTGTTATTTTAAAAATATTGCTTACGTACTTAATAAGAATAATAAATCTTTATTTTATTATGTTCATCATATTAAATTTTATATAGTCGTAAATGGTGACAAAATGGTCGTGACTTTGATGGTAAACTTTACGCTACATTTCTTTGTTGATTGTTTATATTTCCCACGAACACATAAACTGCTTATTACATTTTAGGGACACACCTATTTTATGCTTACTGACGCTTCTTTAATAGGTAGCAATTATATCATGACGTCCTTTGATTATGATTGATGAAATTTTTAGTATTATAATAGCTATACGTCCAAATTTTGTTCCTCTTAAACTAAACTACATACACAACGTTACAAAAATGAATCTTTTAAAATTTGCAATTATTTTCAACTCCTAAGTACCTATTGCTGATCTGCACCTAATAACTACGATGTACATATTTAAACAATTTCATTGATCACTTACAGAGAAACCTAACACATTTTGGTTATTAAACTACAATTACAACCTTACCTTCAATTTTAATAATAAACTAATTTAATTAAAAAAACTATATTTTTTGTGATGAAACCACTATTTTTTTAACTTCTCTGTCATATCATACCACTATTTTCCTAATTTTTCTGTCATTTCGAATCGCTTTTTTTCTAATTTCCCTGTCATTTCAGACGCTCGTGTGGGTGCGGACGCGTCACCGCCGGCTTGTGAAGCACGGTTACTGAACGGCGAGCTGTGGCGACGCTTCCACGACATCGGAACCGAGATGATCATCACTAAGGGTGGCAGGTATGTGCACGGTTATAAGCTTCATATGGGCTCGTGGCGGACCGATAAAAGAATAGAAGTGGTATATTCATCTATGCCTCTGGTCAACGTCGATTGTACATTCACAAAAGGCATATATTTTCTATGGTTGTGCATAATTGGTACCCATTGTAATTATTATAGAGGTACATAATAACTTAGCAATAATATTGGCAGTAATTGCTCAACGTGGAGAGATATCTTTCACGATCTACGTGTTTATGGTGGAATGCCAGATGCTACAAAAATTCATATTAAAGGTTAAAAGAAGTTTAAAATGACTATCCTCATGGTTTATGACATGGAGGTATTGAAACTTTTTATGCGACCGTTACGTTCAGTCAGTATGTCACACAAGAACGAGACTTCAACATCTTGTTTAATAAGCTCTGTAAAGTTTCACAGGACGCTTATATAGGCTTTACCTAGCACTAAGTTTTGACGCGCAAGTTACAAATTTAAAGTTCAATCAAGCGGGTGATTATTCTTTTTTTAACACCCAACGTGAGCCGAGGCAAAACAAATACATTTAAATAAGCCATCTGCGTGTTCCCAAATAATTACACGTTGGCCGTATATCATAAATTCTTGTAAAACAACAAAAACTTAACAAAAACCCATTAGGGCTGCCGAATCTGACGCGGGGCTTGTTAACGAGTAATTTGGTCCGGACCTCCGTCATAGACAACAGCTGCCCAAATACCAATTCGACCATTTCTCTAAATGGCCGAGCAAATTACACCTTATTATAAGCTTGTTTGCTTTACGAGTGTACCCCCTAATTATTTTTTTTGTCGATAATGCGAGCGGAGAAATTACTGCGGCGCCTTCGCGTTTCCTGCGCGGCCCGAGACACCCACCGTCCCCCTCGCGATCCACGGCCCCCTCGAGACCCATCGCCCCCCTCGAGACCCATCGCCCCCCTCGAGACCCATCGCCCCCTCGAACCCCCCCGCGGGACCTGCAATTACGAGGCCCGCAGCTCTGCCGCACGTCCGATACATTCGAAACAATTGTCGTAATTAATAGTATGTAATTGCATTGCCCTGCCCGCCGTAATGTTAAAGGGCATACCGGCGCTTTTTGCAGCTAATTAAATGACCTCATCTCCGGCGCTGTCAACTTCGCTTTTTTCCTCTACCCGGACCACCGACATTCGGATAATTTACCGCTCTATCCCGGTACCCCGCCGGCCGGGAGGTCAGTTTTGTTTATTTTACATTAACGAAGGCGCCGGCGCCGTCGGGAAGAGTTTAATTCGTTTCTTGCGTAATTGAGTCCACGATTTTTCCTATCGCCTTTTAGCGCTTTCCGAGCAAACAGCGGATTGGGCGGAGCGCTAACACCTGCCGCCATCTTCCCGGGATTTGCTCCCGGAGCAATTATTCCCACCTGCGCATCCCGCTAAGTGGCTGTACAAATACCCGGACCGGCCCTTAGATGCATGTGTTAACTCCAAAGAAAAATCTTACGCGTTTCACAACTCTACAATGGCGACGGCAGTGTTATTTTTACTGTACAATGTACACATCGAAACCCAAATATTTGTGGTTGTAAAGTTTATCTCGATTCAAAAACGTGACCTCGTAACTGTCAAAATAAAACACTTTTGTGGCCGAGTGTTCTACATTTGGCGGTTGATTGACGGGTCGCATATGATTTACGATATACAAATGCGGAGGCAAACAGCTGAAACAATGCGCATGATTATCCTCAACCCCTAAAACATGACGAGAGGCATCTGGATCAATAAAACAATACCCCAATAATCAAACAAACAATGGTTTCATTTGTTTTTTCTAAAAACCCCCGAATATGACAAATGGCCGGGCGCGGGGCCGTCGTCGCTGGCGGGGGGGTCAGGAGGCTTAGCCAACACGCTTTGTTTATCGATTTTTTATAGAATCGTCGGTCAAATAGTATGAAACGGAATTAAGTGTTCGATGATATTCAGAAGTCGGCATCTGATTCATGTCTTGTCAATTCAACACATTTTGATCGGCGATTCTATAATGAAGGAATGACGAAAACGTATTGGCTAAGTCTCCAGGCTCGCTCGCCGCGCTGGCCGCGTTCGCGTGTCGTCGCGCAGACCTCCCGCCATTTAAAAACAAACACACAACACAAAAACTCGTTATTTATCCTCGCTGAAGGGAAGGGCGCGCCCGAATTCACTTGAAAAAATCATAAGTTGTAATTAAAAACGTCCGACAGTATCATCTACCTACAGCATTCTTGATGTGTTTTTTCGGACTCCCAAAGTATCCGAAGAAATTGTGTTGCAATCGAGAAGTCTCAGTCTATATCTTGAGAATATTTCGATACCGATTACGGAAATAGCTATCGAGACGAGCAACAGGTTGGATATTATTTCATAATGTATATGTTTATTGATGTTAGATAGGCCGTTATCTATTCCATCTCGGACTAACGGAGGTACAGTCGGTAGGATATAACAAGCTCAGTGAGTCGCGGTAGCATCAAGAGAAATGCAGCTACATAAATGCATCATTGCCTTCCAAGCATTTCGCACGCTACAGGACGTAGCTGCGATTTCTTATTATAATCGATTTCTGCAATTTTTTTCAATCAATATTTCAGACTAATCCGCTAACCGACTATACAGATTTCGGTACAGTGCCCGGCAACAGAAATTCCGATTAATTGATTCGATCTGTGTCGTAATTAAAATCGGTGATTAGAGAGCCGTCAGCCGGCGCCGGCGCCTCAAAGCCCGGCATTCCTTTTGTTTTACCACGGGTCGTTTGTCGCCTGCGTGCTGCGTGGGGTTATCTCCTCTCTCTATCTCTCCCACGGGATGTAACACATGCGGGAGAGAGAGGTGCTTGGGCGCCGACCTCCTGCGGCGCGCGGCGCGCCCCGCCCTACACGGCAATAATCAGATTATGACAGGCTCCGTCTCGTGGACTCCACTCGTCACTTTTCAATGTCTCCGAAATATTTGACGGCAGAAATTCGTTTTAACAAAAAACTTTGTTAGTCCACGTTAAACAACCATAAATAAAAGAGTCTACGCTCCCCGGCTAGCGTTCATAAATTATAAAATATTAGATTTTAGTGACACGATGAAATTAAGTGGTAGCACGAGAAGGCTTTGTTCATTAACACTCACGGTAGTAAAATTTATTGTAATAATTGCAGATAAAATGAGCGAATTGAGCGCTAATTAATTATGATTCGTCAATTTATTCAATTAGCGTCGTTAATTCGTAATTATCGACCGATAAACTAGACACAGATATAAAATCAAACAGTTTAACGATGGCCCACAAAGTGCTCGCGGCACTGATCGAGAGTTAAATTGCTTAATCTCGTAATCCGTGGAGCGATTCGACCGATTTCCGATAAATTGCCGCTTAAAGTGATGGCGGCGCGCGGCGGTGACGTCACCGAAAAAACAAAACGTCATCGCACGTAATAAGGAATCTGAAGCACGCGTCGTCGCCAGATCATATCGCGACGTCTCCCCCTCAGTCTTCAGCGGTCACGACACTTTTTACCAGCTAACCTTCCAAGGCGGCAATCGAATGCGCTGACTTAACATTTCGGAAGCGGAGCATCGATGGAACACACAAAAACACGAGTCACTTAAAACACATTTATTGGGTAGCATTCAGTAATGGTTTGGCGACAGAAAAATCGATAGTCACGACGGAAAAAGTCTAGTATTCCTGATTGGGATACGTTAATTCCTGGAATGATTTGGTGAAGAAAGTCGTGTTTTGTTTTTATGGCGCCAGCGGTTTAGATGCGTATCGCTACGAGTATTTAACCCGTGTCGGACGCGGGGTTCTCACGGAATCCCACTTTTTGTAGTTGTTAATTCGGATGTAGAGACATTTTTAGTGTTTTAGCGGCTAAAAAAATCCTTAACATACTACGAACAGCTACTAGTTTTAGGGTCTGTAAGGTAGCTGTGTTGGACGAAGAGACATTAATTTTTATTGTAACTTGGGTAGCTGTTTATCCACATGTATTTTGTTTTAGCACCTTCATAATTTTCTTTGGTGTCTAGAGTACTAGCTTGTTTTATTGAAAGCCTCTGTAAGTAAATTTCGATTTAAATACTAGAAACATTGTGACCACAAGTAAAATATGTAATATACTAGCTGTCCCGGCAAACGTTTCTTTGCCATATTATATTAAGTATATCGCCCGTATTATTTTATTGAATTAGTGACTAAAATATAAGTATGTCACCATGGCAACGTCCATCGCTATCCCGTGACCCGCGTCGCATAAACAATGGTCGCTCTTTATAGACAAATAATTTGCAATAAAATAAAATTGCGACTATAATTAAAGATCTAAGCTATCCTATCTCTCAAGTTGGAAAAAAGCACACATTAAAAAACAAAAAACATTAAAATCGGTTAAGTAGTTTAGGAACCCATCGCGGACAAACATCGTGACAGGAGATTTATATATATTAAGATAGGTATTTCGTATTAAGGCAGATTTTATTAAGGTAAATGAAACTTACTGTAAACTCTTAATTTTCAATTAATTTGTAGGGTAAAAAAAAGGTAAGTACCTACAATTTTCTATTATCTCTACATCAATTTTATTGATATTGCGTTTTGCACAACATATTATACTATCACATTATTATCAAGGAACATAATAATTGGGTCTTTATTTTTAAATAATAGCCACAAGAGAAAACATTTAATGACCACTTTTTTATCACAAGCCTACATTTAGGTAAATAAAATTTCATAACCACACTGGTTCCCCAATTACTAGGGCTGACTCTTTACAGGATTATTTTAATAAATAATAAATCTTTTCTAAACTGCAATAAAATTAGGTACTTATAACTAATATTATGAAAGGAAATTCATTGTATGTATGTACATAAACTTACTAAAAGTATATAGGAGAAGGTGGTAATGTTTTACTTTACAACCTTTTCCCAATATATTATTTAGGTACTATATATTTATTATGTTTAAAAAAAATTGAACATGAAAACAACTCTATTCTCTGGCATTAAAAAAATCAAAATACTCCTTCAATTAACTAAAAGCTGAAACAAAGAAGTAATTTGTAAAAAAAATATTTTCAAAAAGTAATTTTTGACAGCCCTGCGCACCTACGTGTCCATACAGCCAACATACAGCCTCCGTCTCCGGGAACCGCGCACTGGGTGCGTCGTCGTTAAAATATGATCACGAAGAGTACGTGACGTGATAACGTGATCACGTGACGCGGACAAACGGTCATCTTGATCACACAACTGGATCATAACTATGAAAATGTTATTATTTACTTGACAACTAAATTCAGAGTTATTAGAAACGTTACAGCTATTTCTGGAAGATGGTTTAAAAAATAAAAAAATGCGTTCAAAACAACTCGACTCTTGAGGCAAGTCGGACAAAAATAAGATAGATAACAGCTTAGAAGCTCTTTTGAGCTTTACATTTAGATTAAAGCTTACTGTTATAGGTGGACTGCTGCCCAGTGGCGGATTTGCAGTCCTGGCCGCTGTAGGCCCAAGGCCATGTGCCGCCCCTTCGCCAGCACCCATCATTACTAGATGTAACATAAGTCATGAATTACTCTATTCCCATTTTAATTGATTCCGAGAACTGTATAACTAAAAGTATTAGCTTATAAAGCTAGTTTAGAATATTTTTGGAAAAAATAAAACAAATGTTTTAGGTTTTATTTTTAACACGTTAGCTGCGAGACTGATTTTTGTAGCATACCATGCGATACCAGGCATTTTCGATCTGGTAATAAGGTTTCATCGTATGCGAACGAGGTTTTAATGGCCTGGTGAAAGCTGTTCATAGATATATGAATCCAAGATCAACCATGCTAGGATTGAATAAATGAAATTTCACGTGTATAAAGTTTATTAGTGGACCTAAGAATTTGAAACTATTTTCGCTCGGGAATTGGACAGAAACTTGATGCCTTTTAAAAAAAAAAAGAGATGCCAGGTTTACCAGACCTGTTCAAGCGCTACAAAGATATAATAATAGGGATGGGACAGTAAAACAAATGCATCATATCGACAATTTTTTTAAAAACTAGATGACACACGCATCTCCGTTGTGCCAAAATTAGTTTATCGCGCGGGAACCGTACATTTTTCCAGGATAAAAATCGAAAAAAAGTATCTCCATAACCAATTTCAGCAAAATCGGTTTAGCAGTTTGGGCGTCAAGGGGTAACAGACATACACACTTTCGCATTTATAATATTAAGGATGGATAATGATTAGAAAAAACTGATTCAATGCTGTGCTGATGCTTTTCTCGAGCTGCATTCTTCTTTTCGATTTTTTTTGGCTTAATAACAGGTCTAACTGGAAATAATATGTGGGTGAGGCCGCCAATTTTTGCTGATATGACGCAGAAAAATTTTGCGAGAGAAAGAAAATCTACGCTGCTTGTGACGTTGGAGCACCTAAATTGTAGGGAATTTATTTCTCTACGCTATCATAGCATTGAAAAATATGCCGTTGGAGCACCAAAATGATAGCGTAGAGGCTATCATAGCGTAGAGAAAATCAAACTTATCTCTGTAAATAATAGGCAATACGGTTTGTATTATAGCCCCAAACATGGCCCTTTTGACTACTCACATGATGCATTGATCGTTTTATGTGGAACAGTAATACTTACATTTGTGTCACAAAAAAACTTCCTTTGAAAAAACTGTGTACACAGCCCGACTGAGGTTCAAATGTGAACTGTCGAAAAATGGCGAATATTACGAGATTTTCCATCTAAGAATACGTAAAAACTCAGCGTTGTTACTTCCCGATTTTACCTTCCCTAACACCCAACGATAACAATAAATCGGTAATATTGATGACGTTTAAAATGTGGGGTAGAATTGATGTTTCTAACGATTCATTTGATTTGAAAAAGTTTATAAAGAAAGTTATCTTAAAATACTATAAGAATTAGATGAGGTAATAGCCATTTATATAAGTATTCATAACATATCAGATTTATTTTCAAATTTGTCATACTTACTGCTACAGCGACAGTTAAAGTGCACCTCTTCCACGGCGGATTGTATATTTTAAGCTATTTTCTTACCTTTCTTATGTTTAATTGTAAATATATTTTTAGACTATTATTGGAACTCAAATAATTCTAATGCATGCTTGAGCACTTTGTTTTCTTCGTTAGAATCAGTTTTCGAGCATAAGATAAACACAATACTTTTTAAAATACAAAGGGCGGAGAAAAATAATTGCAAAATCAGCAAAAATTGGCGGCCTCGCCCTTATCAAAGACTTTGTCACTACTCGAAACAATATTATTTGACGCCATTTCAAAACACTTTAATATTTACCACGCGATTAAAACGTAAATATCACAACTGCAAACAGTTGCACACTATCGACAACAAACAAAGCATTCGACAGCACTAGCCGCGGCGCGCACGCCCCTCGCCCGTTCAGTGCGGCTACCAGGCCTACAAATCAAGGCCTGGTATTCGCACTGAGCTTATTCAATTTCAATTCAATGCGAACTATGTTTAAAAAACATGGTGAATTTTTTAATCGTTAAACGTCATGTGCTTTAAAAATGGGTGTTAGATATAGAACTATCTCTCTCGTAAGTCGCACACGTAGTACTTCTCGAGTTACAGCGCCCGCACCTTGCAAAAAGACACGATTTTAGAACACGCCCAGACTGAAAGCAATCAACCAGGCATATAATGCCTTGCTTCACAGCTAACGTGTTAATTACCTATCTATAACCCACCCATTCTTCCTAGATTACATATATTATACTAAAAGATTATGACGTCCTGTAAAATTGTTCTTAGGCGCGAATAGCATTAGTTATGCAGCTTATGACTTATGAGCCACTGAAGAGCCTCGAGTGGTATCCTGGGCCAAACGTACGAACTATTTTTAACAATGTACGAAATCGTTTATAATTTTGAAACGCAAAAATAGGAAGATTATAATCACACGTTACGCGAGCCTTTAAATATCTCACCAAAAACAGCCATCTGGCTATACAAGAACCCGCGCAAAATTTTAATAACTGAGAAGCCACCACGCATTTTTACTGCACACAACTGAGAGTTGAGATCTTGTAGTTTATGTTTTTTAATTCCCAAAATTTCGTTTGTTAAAAACAAAAAACACAATATCATGAAATGATTCCAGTACGTTTTATTTATATATGTATATGGAGATTCAGATATTGAGACCTTATTCACTATCAAAATATAGCATCTGTCCAGACTCCAGATTCGCGCCCATTGCCACTAGCTTCACACTGCACCGCACTCATTACAAAATTTTTTTGCACGATTTGCCGCCCTTCATATCTGGCCGCCCTAGGCCCGGGCCTATTGAGCCTTAGGGCAAATCCGCCACTGCTGCTGCCGCTTTTGAAACCACAAAAGCTTTTCTAGTTCAGAGCGTAATTATTTTAGTTTTACACTAAAAATGTGGAGATCAAATTGTGCTTTCCTATCCTTTCAGACGATCAATAAAACTTTAAAAAAATTCACCAAGTTCCATAAATTTGAAATAGCTTATCTCAAAAGCGATAGGCTTAATAGAATATGTTTATGTTACGTAATTAGGAGAACATTAGTCAAATTGGTTCAGAACGATCCTCTTATGGCCTTGCACCTGTTACCTTGATATGGGCAGCTGCATTCACAGAACATACTAAGCTTCTGTTTCTTGCTTATCTTATGTATTTAAAAATATATATGAACATAAGTATTTGTGCAAAATTGTATAGCACTGTTTGTTACATTTTCTCGCGTTAATCGTTAGCTGATTTTGATGAAATTTAGTATGATTCTGAAGATAAGAAAGAACGCTGAAAAGTTGATGCAAAATTTCTGCTTTAGTATCGAAAACTGACTTTCCTTTGAAGGGGAGCCAGGCCCTGTAGAATATTTTGAAATATTGGATCGTCCTGTAAATTGCACCTAAGTCTTTAGTCTAGAGAAGCCGACACAAAAAAATGTTTTAGAAACTCTGCACCTTAAACAATAGTTATGCCATAATTGATAATTTTCTTTTTTTTTTCTTTAACAATCTTACAAAAAAAAAAACTCCTAAAATAAGTAATTATGTACTAAATTATATTTAACTGCTTGTAACACTGACGACTAAGTACCGCCGCGTAAAATATATAATTTATGGTTTCATAATTATAAAATGAGTGGACTTCGGCACTAACTGGTTGTATGGCTACAATTTACGAGTTAATATTAAAAACTACTTTTAGACTTTATTACAATAGGTGTAAGATTTAGTTTTGCGTTTGTTGGTTGTACAAGTTTAGTTCAGGTCAAATTACTATGATATATGGTGCGTATATTGCTAACTTTTTATGTAGCACCTATTTTCTTAATGATTTACCTATGTGGTAGGTAACCTACCTCAGATAGGGCAAAATACCCAGTCGTGATAAAAAATAATGAAAAACGGAGAATGCTATTCACTATTCAGTATTCTTACCTTTTTAAATCAACCTTCTTACCATCGAAGCCAGATTTTTTAATGAAAATGCTTTGTAAATTATTTTTTTGAATATTTTCCAAAATGTTCTCAATCTTTATTATATTATAGTATGCCCTCTTTTGCTTTTATTGTTTTTTTTTTATTGTTTAGTATGTTGATGTATGATTAAACGAAGTCAGCAAGTTAAAAACTTACAAGAATTTGAGGTTAGGTTTTAAGAATTGTATAGCTAATACTGTTATAATTCTATTGACTATTGGCAGTCCTGCAGTAGCAAACCGTTGGACCCAGCTATTAATAAATAATATAATTTATAAGCGTGAAATGTCAACGAGCCTTATAAGTATGATATTTAACATTATAATATTTATTTTATTTAAATTTATACGGAGACGTCGAACTATTCCCACAATCTCATCACGAAAGCAGTAGTTGAACTGTTTTAAGACATAAAATAATGTTTATTTGTTTGTTTGTACATTTTATTGCTACATTATAAACACAGTTAAATAATGGAAGATAATTTATGTTAGTTTATATTTCAAATGCCTGTAGTGTCTAACTAACGCTAACTTTACGTCTACTAATGGCTTCCCATTGAGTTTTACATCTAACCTAACCTAACCTAAAAATACATATTTTAGATACCTACTCTTTATCTGTCAACCAGTGTGTAAAAACTTTAATTGTCAAGAGGTAGTTACAGTAGCTAAAGGTGTGGCAGATAAAACAACGAAAAATTAAATAGGTAGGCATTAAATTATAATTATTAGTGATATATTGGTATAAACAACCTACCCGGGCTGTGGTGTCAAGTGCAATCAACAGGTTAGGTGGCGACACCGCTGACACCTGATACCCACTCTTGCCCCGAAATGGTAAAATATGAATATTACACGGTGAATTTTATCAGATTCGCCCACGTACGCATAGATTTATTTATTTACATATATTAATACACATTTAACATAATTGTCTGTGAATTATTGCAGATATTAAATTTAATTTGGCCAGGATGATATTTTGACAGGTTTTTAATGCAATATGCAGGTTACATCATTTAGCGCCTTTTATGGTATTAACGATCGATTTCGATTTTGTTTTCTCTAATTGGTTGTTCAATTTAGTCTACACCAAAAATATGAATGCGAAACTGTGTCTGGCGTCACATAAAACGTTGCACCAATTTTGATGATGATTTGAAATTTCTGAAAAGGACAAAGTATATTTTTTATTCCGGAAAATAAAATAATCTAAGCTAGATGAGTCGGTTGCACTACAGGTGTGGTTATAATTACAGTTATGGTCAAAGTTATGGTTATAGTTAAGGCTAACTTAACTTTAACGTTAACTTTGACCACGGAATTTGACAGATTTATTTATTGTTATAGCTATAGTTAATGGGATTGAGAGTATAAAAATTGAATCATACGTAAAAATCGACAAGAAATACATTTGTAATAACAACATTTTGAACCATAGTAAATTTTCACAAAAAAATTTCGATATAAGTATGAGTGGTTATAGTTATCGTTAAATATGGCATCCTTATCCAAAGATTTGACATTTTGCACTGTAGTTATAGATAAAGTTATCTAAGTTAAAGTTACAGTTATAGTTAAAGTTAAAATTGGTGCAACCAACCCCAAATGTTAGCCTTTAAGGCGACGTGAAAATTAAACATTGATATTATGGCGTGGTCAAAAAAGTGCACTAAGAATTTCTGCAGGACGAACGGAAATACTGACCAACTATCTAGCAAATGGCACCCAGGGGGGTGAGCCAAAATCTTTGCGTTTTCGCTTCATTATAGAATCGCCGATGATAATGTATGGAATTGACATAAGCGTTCGTTAATATGACGTTGACGTTCGACTCGTCTTATGTCAATTCCATACATTTTGATCGGCGATTCTATAACGAAGCGAAAACTAAAAAGTTTCGGCTAAATGGCCAGGGGGTGTGCCAAAATGTTTTCGTTTTCGCTTCGTTATAGAATCGCCGATGAAAATGTATGGAATTGACATAAGCGTTCGTTAATATGACGTTGACGTTCGACTCGTCTTATGCCAATTCCATACATTTTGATCGGCGATTCTATAACGAAGCGAAAACTAAATGGTTTCGGCTAAATGGCCAGGGGGTGTACCAAAATGTTTTCGTTTTCGCTTCGTTATAGAATCGCCGATGAAAATGTATGGAATTGACATAAGCGTTCGTTAATATGACGTTGACGTTCGACTTGTCTTATGTCAATTCCAAGCCTATGCTTGGTCTTTGGTTGTGTGCAAGGTTATCTTTTTGGATTAAGATTGATCCCTGCCTTAAGTCCTGACTGTGCTGTCGCTTCCCAGGCGCTCCTCTCCCTACAAAAGTATATCATGTATTGTACCACCCGCGCGTGCGCAGATACCATCGCCGGTTCATCGCGACATCACGCCGCGATCTCTATCACCAACCAGCTACTGCCCGATTGTGATAAACACAATGGAAATACAACCTTAAAACTGTAATTTTAGCGTAGAATTTCCTTTGAGGATTACTTCTTGTTATATTTTACATAGGGAGCCAGAAAATGGGTGCATGGGCGCACGATTCTCAAATAAAGCGTCAGATGGGTGTCACAGTGTCGTGTTGTGAGAACGGCTATCTGATGGGCGTTATGGGCGCGTGATCATAATGCTAACGGTACGAAATATTACAACAAGAAGCGCCCACGCTGTAGTTTCAGTGGACAGTGGCAGGACTCTATGAAAAAGTTATTTCACTACTAGATACTACTGTTGGCCACGATCTACTTGTCGGAATTCGTTTATCACGGGAGAATTGTGCAGTCTTCCGGGATAAAAACTATCATATGTCCTTTCCTGGGACACAAAGTATCTCTGTGCCAAATTTTGGCAAAATCGGATAGACGGACACGCTATTCCATTTATACTTAGAGTATCAATAACTTACATACTACTGTAAGTTATTGTTACTCTTAAGTATTTATAGTATTGCAATGAATTGACTTATGAAATCTCCAACTATAAGCATTTTTGTGTAACGAATCTACAAAAAAAGCGATACTTACAACATACATACCTGAGCTCAGCAAACATGGAAAAGAATCCAAGTCAACTCTTTTACTAGCCATAAAGAAATAGAAAGTACATCTAATGAAGCGGTATAAATAAATCATAAACGCCGCCGAGTTTCCGAGAGCCAATTACGGGCGATTAGTGATGCGGTGACATCGAAACATTTCCGCGAAACGCCGGTTCAATGTCAACAGTTTCACAGTCTGCGCCCGCGCACCCGACTCATTGCAGGGCTGCCAACGTCAGAAAAAAGTTACAACATTCTAGGGAAAATTTATTTCGATTTTCATTTGACAAACTAATTGTAATAATAATTAATTTAACTGCTATATTACTGGTTTTGAATTTTTTCTATAACTTGGAATATACAATTTAATCTTATTGAGCTTGTAAAGTAAACCAAGGGTAGGTAACTAGTACAAACCTGTCAGTCTATTAATGTAATGCAATCTATATCGTCAGTTTCCATTTAAACATTTTTTTCTTCATAATCATAATTTTGCTAGTCTCCAAGTTAATTTCAAAAGAGTAAACTTTACAAAAAGAAAATATAGTTCTTGTACGTGGCAACCCTTTCGTCGGCGCGTTTGATAACGCGATGTTTGCGTGATTACAACAATCAGAGGAGGTGTGAACATCGTCGCCGTCTTCGACGAAGGGCAATCTCATAAGGGCCCATAAAACACAATATTATGTACTATTATAATATGTCAGAACTTCAATTATTGTAATTACCGAATTTTTATATGTCCTTTCGAGAGATGCAAAGTCCACTACATCAATCGAAAATTAGTTCAGCGGTTTAAGCATGAAGTAAATAGAAGTATGAAGCATATAGTTTTGTAGTTTGTAGCGGTACAAATATATCTTTCTGAGCTCAAGCCGTACTCCAAGGCAGCTTCCAAATACATATATCACAGTCTAGTTTTATTCTGAAACCGACGTGATCGAGAATTCAGAAGTGTTCTATTTTCACCATTATCAGTATTACCATTACCATTGTTAAGCCTTTAGGTACGTACTGATTCAGTACGTACCTAAAGGCTTAGCAATGCGGGGATTTCCTATACTTTTTCTGTAATCCATACTAATATCCATACTTCCATAATAATATTATAAATCAAGACGTGAGTGGAAGAATAAGGTAAGTTACATGAAAAAACTTCCCGTATTTTTGCTTAAATGGAGGCATTAGGGCCGGAAAAAATATTTGAAATAGAAAAACTATGAATTATATGTGTAGCCAGATATATTAATAGATATATTAATTCTAGGTTAGAGATATTAATTCTAGGTTATGAAGTAGATAAGTTACAAGTTTTATTAAAATAATTAGGGAAAAAACGGGGTATTGTTCGTATTTTATGAAATGTTACTTGTTCGATTCTTCCACTCACGTCTTCAAATGTGAAAGTGTGTCTGTCTGTCTGTTACCTCTTCACGCCCCAACCGCTGAACCGATTTTGCTGAAATTTGGCATGGAGATACTTTAAATCCCCGGAAAATCTACGGTTCCAGCTCGATAAACGAATTTTGGCGCAACGAAGTTGCGGGCGTCATCTAGTATCTAATAACTAATATAAGTATTTTAATAATATAGCGCATGAAATGTCTCCCTCTCGCGGTGAGTTTTTCATTCTTACGGCTTACCTCTTACCCCTTAGCTTGTGATGAATGTATTATGTAGCACATTAAAAACTGCGAATGATATTCAATTATTCATGTATAGTTCGTTGTACCACTACCGCCACACGCAACGTATTACTTCAATTAGAGCAAGCTTAATACGCGGCGCCTTTGTCGGCGTATCTTGCCGCTTCTTCGAAAAACTTCCTAAAATACTGGCGCCGGGAACACACGCGATAATGAACTGTATGTTGATGGGGTACAGTTGGAAATGCGGCGACAGGATGCGGAGTAGCGTAGATCCTGTATGACTTATAATCTGGATGCAGTTGTGAAATATACTTCGTCGAATCATAATGTAGCTTCTTAGTATCTTTTTACTAGTTCAAGTCGTAAGATATTAGACCATAATATAGATTATAAGTGAAAATGGTTTTTTCGTACAGTACCATACAAATACAAGATGTCTGTCTGTCAGTCAGTTACCTCTTCATGCATAAACCACTCAACAGATATTTTGAGTTCAGGCAAAGAATATAGAATAGTTATACGGAAAATTTATGGTATCTGGTCAAGAAACGAAATTTTTATGCGACAAATTTGGCGGAAACCATCTAGATTCTAGATTATAATAATGCTATTATTCTTGCCCCCTATAACCTCTAATATATGATTTATTTTAAAAACATTTAGCAAATCCGCGTGGGCGCGAACTCGAACATAAACGGTCGATTTGAATATGTTTTGCGAATTTAAATATTGATGTCACAATTAGTAATCGCAACATTTACGCCTACAGTAAAGGCGAATAATAAAATCGATTCATTAATATCGATAACGTTTAACGAATTCGATTATTTTCTTCTCCATACAAGTGACACCAAAGTTACCGCTTTTATGAGAGTATGATTCAATTTTAATACATTGACCCTTGCCCTTAAGACTCACAAAACTGGCATGCATGTTTTAGATATCTATTATGTCATTGAAATAATTTGGATCGGTGTTAAAAATTTTTGGTATCAATGCATTAGATTGTTTTATAGTTGTAATGTTAACTAATTGTAGAGCTGTTAAAACTGCAGAGAAGGAAAACTTTGATATTATATTTAAAATAAGTGTTTCCTTTAAGATCAAGCAATATATTTAATCTTATCAGAAATTACCAGATTAAAAAAAGTCTCTGTTTTGCGTTACTCTACACCGAATCTGATACTGCGCTTTACACGCCGGCGCCAGCCAACAAAAAACTTGTTTATTACATTCTTAATCGTTGACCATTTTCACAGGGCCCATACTTTTTACTTCAATATTTAATTACATTGTATTTATTATTGAAATTGTTATATAAAATTAATCGCCCGTGCGTTAATTTTTCTATTCACCAAAAATAGGCGTAGAGCAGTGTCGTCGCAGAGTAATTAGTTATGGTTTGTAAAACAGAAATAATTGGAGTAGGCGACAGAGTGATTCGTAATTATTAAAGTACATAGCGCAAAGTTTACCACGTCGTACAGAGGCGCCGTATCGTAATCATTTTAATTCAAACCCCAATTAAGAAGTAACATGAGACGAAAAAAACTTCACGTCATAAATTCCATTTTTTTATCAATAAAGATAAGTGAAATACGTTTTGTTTTAGATGCATATTTCTTGCCACAATAAAATTTAAAGGGAAGCCTAACTGTAAACGTTCATAAAATACACGTTTTTTGTAGAAAGAAGTGCTTTGGTTAGCCGGCGACCGTAAAAAATGAAACTGCCACCACTGCCATCAAATATCGGCAAGTGGCACTATCAGATTAAGATCGCGATGTTCGATCATCAATATATCGATTTGACAGGATAATAATTAGAAATCCTCGGAGATGTCGTCCGTCGCTAGGCACCATACTGCGATCATTAATGCGAGTTAAAAAAAGAAATAAAAAAATTGGGTTCTCATAAAAGTGCGTGATTTACGCGTGTCGGGAGCTAACGGGCCACCGCCTTTCGGCCCACAGTTTAATATTGTTTTAGTTTATTGTTATTATATTAGAAAAACTTTGTTAAAATCGTCATTTTCTTTTTAAGGTTTGATTTTTGGTAGACAGCTTTTTTTCTTGGCATTTTTAAATACGAATTACATTAACATTTCTACATTTTAAAATTAGTAGAACCATAAAAACCGAAGTTATAGAGTAGCCTCTGTCAAACTCTCCCGCTGACTTGCGCTGAAGAAATATTACAATTAAACACGTACAAATTAAGTTCTTTTTTGACATAATGGTTTTATTATGTATATTATGTTTATTAATATAATTCCTTGCGAGCAAGCTACTTCATATAAAACTATATGTTTCGCGCAGCTCCACTCATGTAAAGGAATTCGGGGAACCGTACATCTTCCCAAAAAAAAAAACAATTGTTCTTCCCCATGACCTATAAATAATTCTACATCCGTGTCAAATTATTTAAAAATTAGTACGCTAGTTTGAGAGATTAGAGCGTTCAAACAAACAAACTCTTCAGCTCTATAATATAAAATACATATTATTATTACATATTATCAATATGAGAAAAAATAAAATCAACAAATCGGCAATATTTTTACCAAAAGGAACCGCAAACGATACCGGAACTTAAGCAATAAATTGCAAAAGATAGGCAAAGATACCTATCTTTACTTATCTTTACAATCTGTTGTTCTCATTGACCGGCGTCAAGCGCATAATGGCGTAGATGCGGCGATAGTCTTTGTGCTGTTACTGTCAACTAAATTACCGCGTTGGTCCTTCGCCAATCGCCGACTGATATACGGCTCGAACTTTTAGTTCCGTTGAGTTTACTCACGTAATTATTTAGTACTAAAAATAAGGCCGGCTCTTAGAGTAAGTAACTTTTATTTTATGGAGTTTGTTTTTGATTTTTAATTTGGTTTTTATTGGGCTATCTTTTGATTTCATTTCTTTGATAATTGGTTACACATAATGACAAATTGTGAATTATTTATTTTCATGGAAAGGCTTGTTTAGTGTTTACTGAAATTGAACTTCCTTGATTGCAGAAAAATAATTACTTACACTTAATTATTATTTCTTAGCCAAAGAACTTTCAGTGTACTTATGACAGCGCGTTAAACGTAACAAAACTTACAATTTAATAAATTTTATTGTACATACTTAATGTTAACTGTGACAAAGTAACCGCCTCTTTTAAGTTGTCTCGAATTTCTTATGTTCTTTGTATACTAAAAGCCTTGTTTATTAAGTTCTCTTCATGTCTCTTATTTATTAAGTTTTCTTCTCGAAGTAATGTTAGCCATTACAGTTTTAAAACTCATATTAGTTTATGCAAACGTGAAAATAATTGCAACAATTACTCTTTACTTGAACACGCCCCATAATTTTATCCCGTCTTTATGCTTTACTGAGGAGACAAAGTATGTTTTATGTTTAAAGATAAAGCTAACTAATAGATACAATTATTAAAACAACCACAAAAACACCTTACTAATTGATAATCGCCTTTGCCTTCTTTGTTTTAAAAGACGATTTAAAGTTTTCATTTATGGAAAAGTAATTTTTTCGTACAACCTTTCTGAAAAATTGCACACTTTTTGTCTATATTTTTCGTTCTTTTTTTAACTTTTATACCACACGATTTAAAAACGATAAAACCACTGTACATCAAGTGATAATTGTTCGGTGACATAAAGAGGATTTAATCTGAACATATAAAGCGCCGAAAGTAATTAAAAACTGCACGTTACCGGGCCGAGACACATAAACATGTCGGCAGGTGGCACCGTGGGGCGTCTTTGTTCTACGAAACTCTTGTCGCCTCTTTTTACGAACCCCCTTTTTGGAAGTCGGATAAAAATTGCGAAGCGTACTGCACTAATACGTGCGCGTGAAGATATTTTATCGAGGACAGGTCGATTAGAGTTAAAATGTCTGCGACATTGGTGCCCTATTAGTGAAAGCGCGTCATATTATGCATTCCGTGGATTTGAGAAGCACACAAGTTTAAGTACTTATAAGAAGAACTCTAGAGTTTTGTTGCAATAAAGTTGCGGGGGACATATTTGTTATTCGCAACTAAGTTGCGCAAAAATCACGAGAGACCCGTATATTTTACCGAACTAATTTCTTCAGTGGCTTTAGTATGAAGAGGTAACAATCAACATAGATTCACTGCTAAAGAAAGAATGCGAAATTCTTTCTTTCTTTCGCATTGATCTTTATGGTTTTAAGCATAATGTTTGTAGCGGCACATCCTTACTTTCAGTTGTAGCTTCCGTTCAGGCATTTATTTTAGGCAGACCACCTGGTGAGTTGCAAGTGCGTCGATTAGCACTGACTACTGACTACAGTGACATTCAACCATCGATCTCAACCTCACTGAGGCCTATATGGACATAAAATAACCTTCTTTTGAAGTCACTTAAATGATAATGACTTGTAAAACTTTTTGTTGACATTAAAAGTTTGTTTAATTTTTTTAAATAAATTGCACTTGCCTTTAGGTTTACAATAACATTATTTTCTTTAAATAACTAGCTAAAAACCGAGCTTTGTGTTCGCGGGTTCGCGAGCGAGGGCTCGCGTCGTCACATTTTGACTCACTGATGATAACACATCTACATATTATTATAAATAAAAATTATTACTATGTTAAAGCACAAATCAATAGGTGTGAATTGTGATAGTTTTTCCATAAAGTAATACCACAAAATGTACAGGTTGTGGGATATACTAGTATAATATAGATAATCCGTATTACATTCTAATTTACGATTCTAATATTAAAATAGCGAAAAAGTATATAAGAAAAAAGTTGTGGCCTTTATACGGTAAACAAACTTGGGCAAAATAAGTTGCAGGTAACATGTACTGGATATTTTAGACCCACGGCCTCAACACTTAGGTCTAGCGCAAAACTTCAAAAAAACCTTATCAGCAACTTTAATTGCACTCGATAACGGCAACATAAAACTCGAACATCTATTAAAATTATCTAAAAAGTGATTCCAATTTATTCTATGCTTAATTGCGTTTTCGAAATTTACGGTAGTTTTTTGCCACCTGCGGGTAGCTGGCAAAAAATATAAACTTTTTATCGCGATTGTATGATTGACTGTTGAGTCGCTGATTCTAAACAAAGGGACAGATAGGTCCCATCAATATGCTAATACAGGGTTGAGGGCCGGCCTTTTTTACCGTCCCAAATTAGATTATTTGTTTTGTTACTTTAATTCTTGTGCATTCCTACCTCGAGTATGCAGTTTGTGTATTAGTTTAATGGTTTTTATTCGAATAGGAGTTGTTAGTGGTTTGACATTAATTTTAATTTTTATTGCATAAGTATTTATTAATTAGCCTAATAGGTATTTGAGATTTTCTTTAGTTTTTGACAAAATTCTTTTTCTAAAAATTTAATGTCTTTTCAAAATTGGCTTTTAGTCCAAAAAGGTTGTACAAGTATAAAGAGTTCAACTGAATACCTACATGAAGTAATCAATTATTTATTGCGTATTTTTAAACTGAAATATTATAAAAAATATACTTTCAAAATTCATCATAAGTCATAACATTTGTATAATTCTAGATGACGCCCGCAACTTCGTTGCGCCAAAATTCGTTTATCGCGCGGGAACCGTACATTTTTTCGGGATAAAAAGTATCCTATGTCCTTTCCCGGGACTCAAAGTATCTCCATGCCAAATTTCAGTGAAATCGGTTCAGCAGTTTGAGCGTGAAGAGGTAACAGACAGACAGATAGACAGACAGATAGACGGACAGACAGACAGACACACTTTCGCATTTATAATATTAAGTATGGAAGTATAGATGACCGTACGGTCTACTCTATCCTCCTTACTACACTTACAAATGCATCGTCTAACTATTCAATTTCTCCTGTCTTTGTCTGTAATATGACGCTTCCAAAGACAGACATACTTTGTATACCAGTACCTACTATTTGTGTATTGAGTATGACTACTTTTGACCATATGGCATCTTAACCCTACGCTGCAATTATGATTAACCCCATGTCAATATTATACCTAACATTGTGGCGATAATCAGCAAACACTCCACGGTTCTCACGGGCACTGGTGAACATTTTGACACATCCAGGTGTCCCGGTTTTTTACCCCGAAGGTTTTAGACATCTGGGCGGGGAAAAAACCGGACTTCTCAACCTGGTGATAATTGGTAGAGCCGCTTTCAGCCTATGTGACCACATAAGCTAAAAGCGTAAGGCATAAGGGTATTTCAACGAATGGAACACTCTCAAGAAAAGCTTGTAGCGAAAATTATTAGCTTATCTGTGGTCTTATTTCTTCCGTCAAATATAATGCAGTAGTTAGAGGTTATTAAAATATGCAAACATAAAAATCTGAAATTGATTATAGGGTACTACAGACTATCGTCGATATTCAAAAGCTGTTTCGAATGCAAATATACAATCAATCTATAGCAAACGCTATAGGTACAGAGATTAGTATTCAAAAATCTTATCTGAATTCTGCATTGTCTATTTTTTTTTTCGTAATCATGTTTGCAACTCAGGAAGAAATTTTTCTTCATTAAAGAAACGTAAACCTATATGTCCAAATAATAATATATGTACAAATCGTCTATACCACAATATTATGTCTCAGTGTAGTGACAGTAACTTAACGTCCAAATGGAGTATACCCTCCTGTTTATTTAGCATTGATCTATAAAGCCTCTTGAGACAGATGTAAGCACAAAGATGGTCTGTGCGAGTGATGGTAAGGCAGTAACATTGAACTTGACGATAAAACAGTCATTAAATTGTTGTAAAGATAATTTATTGTGGGGTAGGTTAGTGTCGTTAGTATAAACAGTAGTTAGAACAAATCTTTGTTTTAGTGCCGGATGTATTACAGACTGTTCTATGCAAGTTTTAGCAGAGTGTAGTCAATTTTCCAAACAGAATTTCCTTATACTTTAAAAGTATAAGGAAATACCGTCTGGAAATTTGATTTCCGTACAACTAGTAGTTAATTTGAATTATATTGATAGTCTTTGATGTTCCTTTTTATTATTCACCTTCTTTGATTCTATTGTCGTTGATTCATTGACCACGTTGCATTGGTTATGATAAACAATCATATTTACCATTATTGCAAATTCTGTATTATGCGCAATCGACATTTCTCATGAACAACCCTTCTACGTCCATAAAGGCCAACACACATAGACCCCATAAAGTGTCAATATTTCACCATAATTTGGACTCGCATTTAAGGCGTCATGTTAATATTTCATAAACATCCTGTGACCTGTCCAATGTCCATACACCGTCAATATTTTGCCGCGTGAAAATCCCGCCAAGGGTCCAATTCTGGTGCGAATTCCTGTCGAGTGGCGGATGTCGCACGATGGTGTTTCGAGTGCGGATGCGATCAGCGCGGTTCCTGTTAGCGCCTCCGTACAATTGGCGGGTTGTTACGAGTTTATGGCCTCTTAACCTGGCCTGGCCTGGCCGGTGGTCCTATTGTGTTTTATTCCCAGCTTCGTAACGTTTTTATAAACAAACTTTGCTCGCGGCTTCACCTGGGTGGAATTCTGAAAAGGGCATACTTCATTTCAGAAAAAAAAACATAATCTTTTTATACGTAAAATATAGCATGTGTCACTCAGGAACACACCAGCTTTCTATTGGTCTTAAATTTTTGTAATCGGACCAGCACTTTCAGAGATTACCTTCTACAAACAATAAAACAAACTTTACTTTTTATTATATTAGTATAGCTGATAGTGTAGATTTGTAACTTCAACGATGTAGATCATATTTAATGACTAATCCACTCTGCGCTTTGAAGGCAATATTTACCACGGTTTTTCCGAGTTCGAAAGTTTAAAGAGAATTTTTCAGGACATCGGTCACTCATTCGTTCCGTGTTACTATCCTTCCAATTGAGAAATTTATTATTAAAATCCGATTTCCCGACCTTTTGAGTCCTGACATAATCTAAAGATATTTCCAAAACTGTTCCGGCTCATTCATTTCGTACAAAACCCGTGTAAGTAGCTCTCATTTTATAATCCACAATTTGCATACGCATTAAAAATTATAAAAATGAATTCTTGTGACAGACGTAATATGATACAATAATTTACTTTTATTGTCTCTCGTCAAACTAATTTACCTATTTTTGTCGTTTACATCCTATTAATCTGGGGTAATTTACGAGGCAGGTTCGGGGAATAGTAAAATCGAAAACCAGTATTGACATTTAAAACTACACCTAAACACGATCAGTATGCATATGTGTGTCACTTGCTACTTGGTCGCAGCGTGGTACTTTTTATGGTGAAGTAGTAAAATATTAGACAGCGCGGAAGAAGCATAAAATATAGAATACAAAAACCGTAGTAGCTATTTCATAAAACATTTAGCAAAAACTCTTAAGAGTGATAGAGAAAGATATACCCGATTTTCAATTTGGTCTGTTACTATTGCTACCAATTTGAAAGGTAGCGTTTTCGCGTTTTCTCTACTTCTATGTTATGTTCTTCTAAGGCCTACTTCCACGAATCTCTGCTCAATTTAGCTGGGTGTAAACATCATCTCTTTCATATCTCTTTCATTATAAAAGAAGAGCGAGATAGTAGATTTAGAGCGGTTTAATTTTAATCCAGATCTGAACCAGGCAATTTAGCCGAAACTTTTTCGTTTTCGCTTCGTTAAAGAATCACCGATCGAAATTCATGGAATTGACATTAGACGAGTCGAACGTCAACGTCATATTAACGAACGCTTATGTCAATTCCATACATTTTCATCGGCGATTCTATAACGAAGCGAAAACAAAAACATTTTGGCACACCCCCCCAGGTCCTAAATTGGCGAATTTGGGTACGAATTTAAGGAGCAATAAAAGCTTTTTAATTATGATTTCACGCCATCGACAATTCTCATAAAGTCTCGTTAGTGGATTAATGCAAAAGTCGTAAAAGTAAATGCCCGGTAATCCCGCCGCGATTTAGATAAGTAAATGTATATAATATACGTCCAGTACTTACGAGTATCAATAATAAAGTAATTGCATTTTAATACCTATTGAGGACGATAAGACTAGGGCTAGCAATGAGCTAGATTATGTATATTAATAGTTTTTATGAGGAGAAAACTTCTTAGCGTAGTTCTTAGCATAGTTAATGATTTCTACGTTGTAAGTAAGCAATATAAATAATTAAGTTGCAGTTTTTTATAACCTTCGTATTATTAGTTTATAAAATCTTTAAACTCATTCGCCCATTTCTATCATTATTTGACATTTTAATTACTTACTTTTTATGAAATTTTGTATATCATATTATAATTACAGACTTCTGTTAGAAGTTGAATAGAATTCAAGACGTGAGTGGAAGAATAAGGTAAGTAACATGCAAAAACTTCCCGTTTTTTTGCTTAAATGGAGGCTTTAGGGCCGGAAAAATATTTGAAATAGAAAAACTATGGATTATATGTGAAGTCAAAAAGATAAGTTACAAGTTTTAATAAAATAATTAGGAAAAAAATTAGTTATTGTCCGAATGTAACGAAATGTTACTTGTTCGATTCTTCCACTCACGTCTTTAATTATTTTTACACATTGATATTGGTCAGTCAGAATATTAATATATCTGTAAAAAACAAGAGTTTATCTACTCACTAGCGCAAGCGCTTTGATTATTATCTATCAAAAGGTAAACGAATCAATAACAATAATTGAAGATATAAAAAAATAAAAGATATTTAAGAAAACTTCAGAAACCTCAATATTTTAGCGTCAATAGCAAAAAATTAGCACAAACCCAGCCCTAAGTTTATCAGGCACTTACACCGTATCTATCCGCGGTAGGCTTTCAAGGTAGGCGCATAAATTGTCCTCGTCACCTTTGTCGGCGACGACTGATAGGCGACGGTAGCGGGTACAGACAGCACGCTGATAACGGTATCAAGCGATGCGCATAAGAAAATGTTTTTGAAGAGCTTTGCATAATACAGAAGTTTGTACGATGGAATGGTGTTTGGGGGAATAAGAATCTTGTACTGATATTTCGAATAGAAAATTTCAATATTTTTTTACAAATACAAATTTATATTTATTTTTATGAACAAGCTCGAAAACAATTTATCCATTACCATAAAATTTTGCACAACTATATTATAATTAACACCTCCATCGTGGATATCACAGACACAATAGATTTTCAATTGTTATGCTGCAGCCGGCTGCCGCTTGGGGATTGAATGGGTTCAATTTGGAGAATGATAAAGGCTTTTTGTGACGGTAAAATGTACGGTTCCCGAAGTGTTTCTACTTAAGAATAAAATGTATGTAAATGTTGCCGTGTTATGTAGATGAGAGTTTTTAACTTCTAAATTAATTAAGTATTAGAATTTAGACTGGAATTATATCGCGTGTTTTTTTGCTTTTTTATATAGATAGATATTAATAATTATGTGTCTTTCTGTCTGTTTATTTATTTATAATATTCCTACAGTTTATTGGCAGGTGTTGTAAAGTATAATTACTAAGTGTAATGTAGGCTGACAATAATAATTGACTTTCAATTATTTCGCAGCTGAATTTATTCGATAAACGACTAATTAGACACCTCGTAGACATATCTAAATATTCATCAATATTGTTAATAATCCATGTCACGTTGATATTTTACACTGTGTTGATATTTATTCCTATCATTATTAGATTAACATTGAAGCAGTTGTATTGAAATACGCTTGTGTTAAAATTTCATTTCACATTGACAGCTGTAAAGGTTCTGAATGCTCCTTTTGTAACTTTTAAAAAATTGCGTGGTCAAAAATGAGGCCGCGGAGCAAATTTGGTACTTGTACGTCTTTGATTTTTGTAACGAAAAGTTTTAATGAATATTTCTTGTCAAAAATATATATTTTTTTACTTTTTCTGCTCTCTAAAATCTGTGTTGCTAACGTTACGTGTAAGGCAGTAGTCCGCTCGTAAAGTGTAAACGGGGATATAATTCGAGGCCGTTAATTGTGGGCCCCGCGCCTTATCGTCCCCTGCATTAGCGCCGGCCCTGATAACGGTTATGACTGATCGCCCGACGAATTCCGATACAAATAAAATCTATCGGCTAATGGAATAATTACGAATGCTATTGATGTCACCGCAGCGTGACTCATGGGTGGTGTGTCAAAAAAAGCAAATAATTATTTTTTAATTTTATACAGAATGTCTGCACACTAGTCGTTTCGGAAACTCGCTTGGAGAAAAAATTAAGTGTTGGTGTTAGTAAAAAAGAAACAAATACAGGTTGCAAATTTGCAATTATAACTTCCGGCCAAATTTTGATATAATATTGATCCTTGTTAAAAATAAAAATACACATATTTTTTCTTTTATAATCACTCAGTGTTAAAATGTTGAGAAATATCTTCCGAAAGTTTTCCTAAAAAACACCACAATTAATGGACACAACGCTGGACTGTCCTAATGATACCTAAGCCCTAAAAAATTTGTTTAATTGCACCCCGTATTTTTATCATTTTATACAGAATGTCTGCACAATTACTGTAGTTTCTAAAACTAACCCGGCTAAAAAGTTAAGTGTTTCAAATTGCTAGAATCCGGAATACAACCTCAACAGGCTAGTCCCAAAATTAAATTTTTACTTCGTCTCGAACTAGACACCAATTTTGATCGAAGCAAAAGTCTTGTCGTATTTTGTAACAACGATGTTACCTAACAAAAGACATCAACGCGCTAGCTACGATACGCCTACGACTGTTTACGACCAGTACCTAGCCTACTTTGCCGTTTTAAATAGACAGAAACTTAAACCTCCTATCCTTGTCCTAGGAAATTTAATAAAAACTACAGAGTTCTTCACGAAAATTATACTTTCAAGATTTAACATTATTTTTGCAAATATTAACGCAAATGATCAATATTTGAGAGGCGGGAGGGACACTCTCAATTACCCTTCTCCCTCTTACTTGCGGTACACTTTAAGAGGTACAAATGAGTAGGCCCACACGTATATACTTATATTTAGCACGCTTGGTATCTCGCCGTTATGAAAAAAAATCTCTGTAAATAACATACTTCTGACTTCCAAAATTTCCTAAGTATACCCACGCAAAAGATCAGTCTTTGTGAGCCTGGAGGGCCACTATCAAATACCCCTCTCCCTTTTACTTGCGGTATAGTTTAAGAGGTACAAATGAGTAGGGCCACACGTACATACATTTAGCACAGTCGGTAGCCGCCGCTATCTCCGCGCCGCCGGCGGCCGCGGTCTCGCAGATAACTGGCGCCACCGACAAGACCACGCACACTATAGACTTAAGATGGGACTTGGATATTTGTTGTATTGGTTGAATGTTGTTGAATCTGTAGTGTGTCCAACACTACAGATTTGAGATACTATAGTATTCTAAAACACCTTGGTTAGAAGAAATTTTTCAATTTATACCGATAGAAAATAAGATGTTTGTTATATTTCACGAGAGTTTAAACAATTGATAGTTAATTTTTATGCTAACAATTTTAATTAACTATTCAAGGCTGCAATTTTAATCGCCTCTGTGAGTTTAATATCGGACACACACAATTTTGTGTACTTAATATTCTCGTGCTTGTTAATGCAGTTGCATTTGTCCCAATCCAAAATAAATTTAATTCTTTGTTCAAATATCATGGTTTTCCTTATATATATATATACAAGGAAATATTATATAATATTTAACCTGCTGTTAATTTTTAACCCTGGCGCCATTCTTCATAACATTCACCACTGTCACAAGTGGGCTCCAGTCTTTGTGTCACATTCTTCATTTCGCCTTATCTACAGTGTGTGCGGGGCCGCGGGTGTCAAAAGCGGCCCATTGATCAGTGGTATCGCGTTTTATAATCACGTTAAAACTATTGTCCACTATCGTATCCATTACTTCGGCCCCCACTTTGTACGGACAAACATTCATTTTTTATTGTTACTCAATACTACAAATAGCTCCTATGCATTAATCTTTGATTAAAAACCAGTAGCTCGCAACGATACTGTACTAACATGGGTTACGTAAAAGCTCTTTGAAATAAGTAGCACCTGAAATACTAATATGAATGAGAAAGAGAGTCTGTTTGTCGCCTTTCAACGCCTAAACCAAGCTGAAACTTTTTAGATGTTTGCCGTGCCATGGGGCTACTTTATGTCCCGAGAAAGGTCGAATTTTGCAGTGATTAAATCCATATTATGATAGTTTTCATCACTGAAAAATATGAGGTTATATAAGGCTGTAATACCTTTCTAACTAATAATAACACGTTGAGAATATCTATATACAAATCTACAATACCCTGTTTACCATCAATAACACTATGTTCTCTCTTCAGACGTATGTTCCCGTCTCTCCGCGTATCACTGGGAGGGCTGGACCCTCGGGAGGAGTACTGCGTGCTGCTGGAGTTAGCACTGGTAGGGCGGCGGCGCTGGCGCTGGGCGGGCGGTGCTTGGGCGGCAGCCGGCGGCGCGGAGCCCCAGTCTCCGAGGCGGCTGATGCTGCACCCCGACTCCCCAGCCCCTGGTCATCATTGGACGGCAAACCCAGTGTCGTTCAGCAAGCTCAAACTCACGAATAATACCATGGATGCGCAGGGACATGTAAGTATTTATTTTTTATTATTTAAACAATTGGTACCTACTTCGTTTGAGTCTAATTTACTGTAAATATGAAAAAAAAATTAATCGAAATCGCAAAACAAACCTTTCTTCTAAGAAATCTGTCAATTATGTACAAAAGAAATGCATCTACGCTTCGCGTTGCAGTCTGAGTTGACCCTAACGCGGTCAAGTAACTAAAAACTATTCGATTCAATTTTTTTTCATATTGGCCCTTAGAAGAAAGGTTTGTTTTGCGTGTAAGCTGTATATTGTGATTTGATCTGAATGCAGTAAAATTACACAGAACTTACGCAAAGGACGTTAATGCTGATGAAATTTACTACAGTCATAAAAATGTTAGGAAATAACAACACAGACTTGTAAATCGGTACAATAAACTAAATATTAATAATTCCGTAGAGCCCTCTACGGCGTAGCGTCATAGTCGAAGTGATATGAAAATATATACGTCAAATAAAATGTAACATTTTAACTTACAATAGAGCTAGCACGAACTATTTACAACTACCTGTTCGTCATCGAATGTCAATTGTCATGTCATCATATTTATAGTCCTCTTTTGATAACATGAATGCTGTCATGTATTAATTGTTTATAAGCCCACAGGATATAAAATATGAATCTAAACTCATTGTTTAATTACTTGTTTTTATTAATCGAAATATTCGAAGGCACGTGGCGCCAGACGCGGTCCAATATTAAATAGTTTATAAAAAAAAGAAAGTTACGTCTGAATCGAAAAGAAAACATACAAAAGAACATGGAGTCGAAATGCCTTAAGAATCGTGACTTCACAACTACAGAGGCAACGCCTACCTCTGCCCTCCGACAAACATCGATACATTTTGAACTTTAGCCCGTGATAAAAAAGTATAAATTGCCATAACAAATAAACTTTTGAGCGTCGCAGCTTTAGTTGGCGATGGAAAATGTGCTTTATTTGATTGGATCAAGTTTGGTTTTTCATTGATTGTCTAGGTGCGTTTGAGTCGCGAAAGATTTCACGATTGTTGACCGCAGTAAATATTTGTTTAGGCCTATCAATACACTCTCATGAGTATCTCATAAAGGACTCACTACACGCAGTTATAAAGATTTTCGAGGATAAAATGAAAAAGTACGATCTAAATTCTAAGAGTCCTTAATGAGAATTATTAATGTACCTTGAACCTACAATAAAAATATGTTTATTTGGATATTATAGTACATAGATCTTACTGGCTCTGAGGAATACTAGGTATAATACCGAAATATTAATTTATTATATATATACTTAATGATAATTTGTATCATAAAGTAACTAAAATGTATTTTAATAGCATCACCAACATAATAATATTATTATTTTTAACAAAAAAATTAAAACCGACTTCCAAGGTAAAAACAATAGTAATATGAACTAAAAAGTATTAAATAACTCTTACTCTTGAATAGTGCCTTTTTCAGAATTCGTCTAAATCTCAACTATTTCTGTGCATACTACAGTCTTCATTATTTTGAAGTCGGTACCAGCTAATTTAATCGTGAGTTCAGTAATGTCAGAATATCTGAAACTTTTGGAACTGGTACCGACTTCAAAGTAATGAAGACTGTAGTATGCACAGAAATAGTTGAGATTTAGACGAATTCTGAAAAAGGGACTATTCAAGAGTAAGAGTTATTTAATACTTTTTAGTTCATATTACTATTGTTTTTACCTTGGAAGTCGGTTTTAATTTTTTTGTTAAAAATAATAATTTCACTCTTTTTAGTTATGTACAAAATAAGGCTTTATCCGTAAATAAAGAATACGTATGTTAACTATTCACATTATGTTGCTGTAAGCGAAATTGTGGTAAATGCTTGCAGATATCTAAGCGATGCTGCAATTTCCAAACTTTTATCTTTAAAGGCTGAACCTTCTGTTCAGTGCCTTTGGACCAAGAGACACCTTCGTATGAAATTTCTTTTATTCGTAACTTATGTTTAACTTACTAGAAACAACATTTTAACCACTATGAGTGTTTTGATAAATTTCAAGAATTTCCCTCGATTGCTCATAGATCCCATCATTAGATCACCACTTTCGTAATTGTTATACAAAATTAAGATTATATCCTATACAACAACACAAAAATTTTGAAAATCGGTCCACAAACAGCGTAATCATCATCAAAATATCACGAAAAGTACCAGTGATTGGGTCATAATGTGATGATGCATGGCATAATTAAAGTTGTGATGATGATGATTAATCAAATTGATATATTGGCTTATGCTTTCAGCTGTTTAGACAACGCCGAAATCCCCGAATCTGTATCTATAAGGATTCAAAAGTTCTGTTCGGTACCTTCTGATCCAGGGTATAACCTGGTGCAAAGTCTTACTTTTTGGTAGTATTTACCTTGAATTCTTCAGAAAAAATTGAAATCTCTATATGTTTCCATACAAATTTCAAGGAGTCCCCTCGATTCCTCATGGATCCCATCATCAGATCACCACTTTTGTGAACATGGTACCAAATTCGGATTCAACCCTGTACAACAACAAAAGAATCATGAAAATCGGTCCACAATCGGCGAAGTTATGGTTGAACATACAAAAAAATATATATACAGACGAACATATAACCTCCTCCTTTTTGGAAGTCAGTTAAAAAGCTTAGAACAAGTTTTCAAATGTTTCAGGCCTAAATATTTCTTACTAAATGACGTCCGCAACTCCGTGTACCAAAATTCGGTCATCAACGAATTTTGGTACATTTATGACGTTGGAACCGTATTTTTTTCCGGGATAAATAGCATACTATGTCCTTTCCCGGGACTCAAAGTACCATACCAAATTTCAGCAAAATCCATTCAACGGTATGAGCGTGAAGAGGTGACAGACAGACACACTTTTGCATTTATAATATTAAGTATGGATCGAAAAATCTTAACCTCCGAATGCAGACGGGGTAAAACTTACCTCACCTAAATACTAAACTTTACTATCTATCCCGAATAGCGGGATATACAAAATTGTAGTCACACGGGTACTACAATGTTTATCACTTTTTGTCGGTAAAACATTGTTTTTTTGTCGGCGTGTTTGTAGTCAAAGCTACCGGGCTTGACAAGTCAGACGGAAATATACGCATCGCTTGCGCACTTGAGGTTTCGCCACCTGTATTGAATTCTATTGTATCGTATCCCATTGTATCGTATTGTTTACGATACGTCAAAGGATTTGTGTAAGATGGAGCTAATTACAGAACGGATTTTTCGGTGAACGTTTCATGTTCGAGATGAGAGACGGAGGTATAAAAGTACCGAAACAATCTTAGCGTGTAATGACTATCGTATTTTACTTAAAATTCTTTAGTAATTTGAGTTCATGTTTGCGATATTTTATAGAATACTACTTTATTCAACTTTATTCGTTTAGTATAATAATAATAATTAATATATTCGTTATTGTGCACCTGCTAAAAAGTAAAAAAATGACTAGCTATTACTAGATTAAAATGTTGTCTTTTAAATTATTTCAATTTATGTTAAGTATTTTATTTATGCCTTCTAAGACCAATCACATGCCTTGTAAGGCATGTAATGCCGCATTATAATACCCTATTTTTTACCGTGAAATATTTTGAGCATCTATAGCGCATAAAAAACAATATCCCACACAAAAAGCGAACGCAAAAACCCATGTTCGACACATTAAATATTATCGGAACATGAAATCGGAAGGCTTCGAAAAAAGCGACGGATGTCAACCGACAAAATGTAGGGCATGCGACATGTCACCGCGACTAACCCTCAACCGCCTTATCTGATCCGAGACTACCTAATGAGACCGAACCGACAAAAACGACCCCTAAATTAATTAAGGTATTTTTCAATTAAAACGCAGCTTACCTAATTGCATACTATTATAATACATTATAATTGTACACATTATAATCGTGTTTTTGAGAATTTTGAGATTGTAATAATGAAAGGGGTGTAAAATTTGTATAATTTTATGCGCCCTAATTAATTTATTTACTGAAAAATAATTATAATACCATTAAAAGTGTATTGTGTGATAACGATTCAAAATATCAAAATAAATAGTTTTAATGACTACACAATCAAAAACCACTTTAAATGATATAACCTGCACTGCTATAAATTATATATTTTTAAGCTTATTACTTACAAGCGAACAATATATATAAATTACTATACTCAATATTTTTTTAATATTTTGTTCAAAAACTGCATGCTATGATTATAGAATATAGACTAAAGTTTAGAGTCTAGACCAACTAAAATTACTACTTTGAAGCATTTGACACAAAAAAGGTGTTTCATGCTTAGTGATGTGAGTTATACATTAGGTTTTATAATGGAACCATGACACAAATTGACTATGATTGTATGCGAAACTAGTGACGGACTGGTATTTTATCGACGTTTCAATCGTGTTTGATCGAGCACGCCTCAGTTTGATGGACGAGGCGCGGCATTCGATGAAACTGCTGCTCCGTCAATCTCCGTGTTACACGTCTATGATATTCCCGTGAGATACTCGTCTTTTTTGTGAAAAAAAAACCTCTTTTTTAACTCCTACTTGATGAGATGCTCTATGACATACCAAATGATATTACATTTTTTTTTGAGCTTAATTTTTTTTTTCATTTTACTGTGCCCACGCTCTTGGACTTGTCAGCTGTATTTTCCGTGCCGTTTTAGGGTTAATTAATGATTTGTCTATACAAAAGAGGTGTCTAATTTCTTGAATGCAGTCACGTTTATAAAAGCCATAAAAATATATCACTTTACAATGCCAGTAGTCGAGAGGGGTAAAAAATATAAAAAAGTGGTTACAATTGAAAACAGAAACCCTTGCTCAAGTGCGGGCGGCGCCGCGCGCCGGCAGGTACCGGTACTATGTCAGACCTCAAGTGCTTGGGATTATGGGAAAATGTGCTTGAGCTGCAGTGTTTGACGTTAAAAGCTGGGCTGAGCTTTTCTGCGTTTCATTAGGAAATAGATTTTACTTGCAACTTTGATACGCGTTTATTGCACGGGAATTGAATTATTTCAGTTTTTTTTAAGAAATTTACAGTCAACCATGTCCATCAAAATTAGATCAGCAGTAAGCTTGAGGATGTAACTAGCAGACAGATAGGCAGATAAATAAAGATATTAGATACACTTTCGTATACAATATTTGTATGGATTCGTAAACAGCGTTGCTCCTTAAAATACATTTTTTAATAATAAATAAATAAACGTTTATTTAACAAAATTTGAACATTACAAATCTACATTTAACATAAAAAGAGAAACACGACAGCGAATCGCGCTTTCGTTTATGTATTTGAATCTTTTTCAACATACTGCTCCCGTCTTGGTTCTATTCAATCCAGCAGTATACTGCCTATTTCTAGAACCTATATTAATACCTCCTTTATTCCCAGACAACTTTTACCTCGATGCACAAAATGTATATCAATCTAGCTGTCCTGGTACCATATTAATACCTCCTTTATTTCCAGATGGTCCTGACGTCCATGCACAAGTACCGTCCCCGAGTGCTGGTGGTGCGAGCTCGCGACGCCGCCGCGCTGGCGTGGGGCGCGCCGCACGCAGCATTCTCCTTCCCAGAGACTGAGTTCATCGCTGTTACTGCTTACCAGGTAAATATGGCCTATATTACTATCGATACACTATCAGTCATCACTCATCACATGCTAAAGTGGGTATAGCACTTTAATACTTATTACCAAGACAACCCAGATATGCAAATGTCCAATCATCCCGTGCTGCAAGCGCGCAGACATTAAGCTCCATACTTCTAGTCTTCTGATAGAGCTTAGCAGCAAAGAGTGTCTAATTCAAATTTTTAGCGAAACCAAACAAAGTATGTAGCGTGAACAGAAACACTGTTATCTTGTAAAGCTGTAATAGAGAGAACTACCTTCATTTTTTCAAATTTTCTTCAACTTTTATAATATTGTAAGGGCCTGTTTCACCGCTTCCTGATAAGGCTATAACTTAACTTGACATATGGAGTATGGAGAATCTGTCAAATAAGCCTATCCGGCACCTTATCAGGAAGCGGTGAAACAGGCCCTAGTGCTTATAAAGTTAAATTAACAGTGTAAAAATTAAATAACAGTCTGTAGTGCTAAAACAAATCTTTGACAAAAATAAGAACAGTTCACAGTTCACACTTCACAGTCGCATTTCCTGACTACGATTTTTATAGATTGTCTACTACCAAATAGTAAAATGACGTCACACTACTGAGAAAACAGCACTAATTTCGTCGAACCTCATGCGTTTCGCACTTGTGACTTTTTGTCCCGGCGGGCGCCACTGCCATTACAGGGTTAGCAAAAAACAGATAATTTGGCCACTCTGGTCAGCCGTCGGTTAACTTCGCATTCTTTTAAATAATTGTGTGATGATTAATGAAACAAATATTTAGCTAAATGTTAAATTTGCCTTGGCAAAATTGCCTTTTCAGAAATTATATAATTTATTTATTTGAATCCGAATTAATAATCGTGCGAGTGTATACATAATGTATTTTAATTACAAAATCTTATTAGGCTTATACATTGCAGTTTGCACACCAAAAACCCAAAAAACATTTACGGGTTAAAAGCAAAACTGTAAATTAAATTCTTTTTTCATATTTTTTAGACTTTTTTTAACTTAAAATATTTGTGTCTAGCCAATTATCTACTTAAAACTTTAAAAGCATGTGCTAAAATATTCGTCACTTTTTACGATGTTTGGTCGTGATTCACTATCAACAGTCGTCTAGACGAGTGGCAGCAGTATGTAAGAAAACGGCAAAGTCACGGTGTTTGTTTGTCTGTCCTGTTGTTTGGGACGTGTCAAGTGACTTACAAACTGACATGGGGATAAGTAATAGTAAATAGTTGTAACGAGCTTAGGTAAAAAAGTAATTTGTGACTTCAGAGGAAAAAATTAGGTTTAACTTACTTTAGGGTTAAGAAAATTGTTTTTAAGATATTCAATTTATATAAATATTCATTCCTTATGATATTATATTACTAGTAGTCGTAAAAGCAAATTAAAATCTTTTTAGACTTTATATTATGTTTACCTTTCAAGACTTGCCCACAAGATTTTGTTAACCCCCCACTGGTAGCGGCAGCTAACTACCACAGATGTATTTTATCCGTTATTGTTAAACTATATCTATTTAAAGCTATTGTACACCGTATTACACGCAACAATGTAACTTAGCATAAAGTCGGATCAACGCGATACTCCACTTCAAACGGGGGCCGTCGCTGCAGGCGTAATTAGGTTAAGGCGGCGTCTCTGTGGCCGCAGCCAGGCGCGAGGCGATAATCCCGGGATTGTCCGGCTAACGGGACTCGCGGGACGCGGGACAAAGCCCGGGATTCGCGGACAAAGCGTATCGTTGCTTATTAGCCGCTCCGCCGATCACGGCGAGCGCAAAGGCACCGCGTAACTTGGTGGCAAAGTATAATGCGGCATACAGTTACCGCGGTTGCCGTCTAGACGAATTTACATCAGACCGGTAAAAAACGGGCGACGTACGCAAATATACAGCGCAAAAACACGACAGGGCGGGGCCGGGGCGGCGCCGCTTCGCCCGAATTAACCGACGCGTTTCAGGAGGCCCCTATCTCGAGCTAATAGCGGGCTTTTAGCGCTCTCAGATTTGGGAGAGTTATCGACAAACAGCACCCGGCGCCGCCTTATCGAGCCTTCACAAGTATTCACTATTTGCGGAGGCTTAGATAAGCGCTAACAAACATGACGCGACGCACAAATAGCTTGTTTTTTGCAATTGCAAATAGAAATCTTTGCGAGCGACTGCGTAGGTCACAAATCAGTCATTTTTAACCGTTTGCCTTCAAACATTCAAAAGATTTTAATTGAGCAATGCCAAAATATCTTACTGTAGTAGGTACTACTCATTGTAAGGTCATAACGCTTACTTCATGTTTTTAACGTCCAATTAATAATAACTACATTAATCTATTCTCGTACATAAATCATAATATTATATTTCTCTCTTTATTTTCCCTTGTTTCAGGTATAAAAAGTTTTTAAAATGTATACTTACTTATGTATCAGAATATGCACTTAAGAAGTTCTTATTGATATTTACCAAAACACACAAACAATTAAGGCTACGCATATCATATTTCGCACTCGGCGGGCGCCGGCGCACTCGGCGACATGCCATGCCATGCCATGCCATGCTAATTGGCCTGTCGCCATGCACATGTGACAATTATCCCTGCCTATTAGTAGGTTGTTTGCGGAAACGGATGTTGTCGGGAGATAGCGAGATTTATGAGTTGAGGAACGAAATTATGGGCTATTATTTAATAAAACATAATAATCGCTGTTGGAAAGGCCTTTACAAAATAAACAAAGTTAAAAAGCTTTTAAAAGTATTCCAGATTAATATACAATGTTTTTCGTAGCTCAATCATAAATTAGATACACAATATTTACGAGTAGAATGATAGATGCTTGAATAGCTAAAATCGTTTTATTTATGACAAAGGTTTAAGGTTATTGCAGAGTAGTAGAATAAAACTGATTGTTACAAAATGTTAGATTCTTAATTGTGATGGACTGGTGATTGGGTCAATTAAATATCTAATTTAGTGGTTAGTGGGTAATGGCTCAATCAGAGCCGATCGTGCTCGTATAGTGTTGACTTGTTGAGCAAGACGACGCTTTTCCAATTTGCATAATTTTTAGAGACTGCGGTCAGCGCCTTACCTAAATGTTCGTTAGGTATTTAAAGAAGCTGTGAACATTTTTGGTACGTTTCTACCTACCTATAAAATAAAACTCACGCACAATATACCTAACCATTCTTCTCTATCTTTACAGAACGACAGAATAACGAAACTGAAGATCGATAACAACCCTTTCGCCAAGGGCTTTCGGGCGTGCGGCCAGTCCAAATGCAAGAGGAAAACCCTGGAGCCCGACACCGAGACCGAAGCCTCCGAGGCGAAGCGCGCCTGCTCCGACGAAGCGTCCTCCTGCTCCGAAGAGGGGAGCCTCCGTTCCTCCTCCCCCCGCTCGCCCCCGCTAGTAGAATCTCCCAACCCCCTCATAACGACGGAAAACCCCATCTATCCTCCGGAACTCTACATGAATCCCCTGCATATGCACCCCCTGGGTATGTGGGCCCCGGCGATACCCTCTTTGCCCTCTTGGGTTCCTCCCCTCCCCGTCCCAGCCCCCTCTCCTCCCCAACCAGCCCCCTGCAGACGACTAAAGAGTTTCACCATTAGTGCTCTGCTCGGAGAGGGCTGATGGAACTTTAAGGAGAGGCGGGAAGAACTTGCAATATTTACGTTAATTGTAAAAATCATCTACCTCGTACGCTTGGGAATGTGATACAGTGCCTTATATAGACTGTAAAAACCGCCTTTTGGTAGTCGATTAAAATTGTACTGAGTTGAATTGTTTTAATACTAAATATTGGTATTTATATCCTAATACGTCGTAAACTTAAGTCTATTACCTAATACCTATGATAATTAATTATCTACATATAAAACCTTTATAAAAACAATATTATATTATATACCTATCTAAACAATAAAATCTAAATTAATACTTCAGTCGGAATTTCCAGGAATTGCTATTGTATTCTATTGTTGTCGCGATCACCGGTGCTCGCGCGGGGCCTGAAGGATTAATGAACATGCATTGAATTTAAAAATTGTAAATTGTACATGCATAGGTACCTACCTACTTATTACCGAGTATAGAAAGTAGAAACAACATACAAACTACGAATTTATATTATTTTGTAAACATTAAAATATGTAAGCATAACAATAATTATTGTTAAAAGATTTTGTCATTATTTAATAATTATATTAGATAATGTCACTTGTCAGTAGTACCTACCTACCTACTACCTAGCTGATATCTACCAATAATAAGATGTACTATCAGAGAAGTTGATTCCTATGCAGGTCGGGGACCTACGTAGTTTGGTTGCGTTACGTCAAACCCAGCCGTCAGATCACAATTAACATTGAATTGACATTTGACATAATATTCGACCAAATAACGTTGGTCTATCAACTGCATAGGAATCAATTTCCTCAATGGTACCTACGGTCTACTTATCACGAAAAAAGTTAAGTATTTTTTATGTGAATAAATTTACATAACGAAATCTTGATTTTTGTAATTTAAAATTGTAAATATCGTGTAAATAATTTTAAATAAGTGTATCTAGTATAGATAGTAAGTTCATTATTTTCCTAACGTTAAATATATTTTATACTTATTATAATTTTTTTGTTTAATTTTTCTTGAAGTTTTAAATCCTACCCTATAAATCACTAAATATTATTATGAAACAAAGTCGCTTTTTTCCTCATGTCCCTTTGTTCCCTAATCTTTAAAACTACGCAACGGATTTTGATTCGGTTTTCTATAATAGATATAGTGATTAAAGAGGAAGATTTATAATTGTATAATAACATTCATTAAATAGTGGAGAAATACTGTTATTGTTGGGGTTTCTAATATGATGTCGTAAATAATTACATTTTATTACGGAGTGTAAGTAGGTAAGTCTCTGCCAAGTAAATTAAAAAAAGTGGCAATACGAAGAATTTTTTGAAATTTCTTGGATTACGTACCTAAGTAATTTAGTGATCCTTTTACTTATTACTGGTGTTCAATTCGTTAATATCGCTTTAATTTGGTTATTATCACCAGAGGCGGCGTAAGGCGTGGGCGGTGTGGGCGACCGCCTACGGCCTCGCGGTCTAAAGGGCCTCGCGCCCCCTGGACCACGAGGTTTTTTTTAAGGTTTTACGAGTTATAATACTCAAATATTCATAAATAAAAAGTTTTATAACTAAATACATAAAACTTTCAGTAGGTATCAAAAAAAAAATTCTCTCAACAAATCCCTCCTTTAGCGTCATCCATCAGGGGGACTCGCAAAATATATCTTGCCCACATAAAATTTAGGTAATTACCTACCTGCAAAATATTTCTTACCTAAAAGTGCAATAGTGGGGAAGTCCGTCTAGCTTGCATTGGGAAAGTCTATACGTCATATGCCGGTCTAATACCTCCAATCCAATCAGGTATTGTCAACCTTTTCACACGACAAACCTAGACTAGATGACATTGCCCATTTAAAGTGGTCTGGTTCACAAGTGCCCTCGAAACCTGACCTCCACCACCGAAAATTATGATTTTGGGCTCATAACTTTAGACATTATAATATAGCTGGGTAAGTTATACCTATTTTGTGACATTAAATTACGCATCAAACGGGTAATGCTACATAATATTATTACAATACACAATTATTCTTATTCATCAAAATCAGATCGTTGATCTTCCTTAAATCTAAACCATTATGGTAGGTTGTCTGGCAGAAACTGCTGTTAGCAGTAAAGACCGCCTATTTGTACATAGTTTTCCTGTATTGTGTTTATTAAGTTTAAGTTTAGTTTTAAGTTGTACAAATAAAGTATTTTCTATTCTATTCTATGGTGGATTTACAAGTGTTGATTTTAGCCGTGCGGCAAGTCACTAGTCGAATCGCTTGTCCAAGCCGAATCGCCAGCCCATTTACACAGTTCTACAAAATTCGCTTGTGACTAGTTTATTCTGCTTGAAAATGTCGCGTAACACTCGAATTGCGTAGGGGCATTAAAATCGTTCGACAATCCATTATTTGAGAAATAATTGACCAATTAAAAACCGGCCAAGTGCGAGTTGGACTCGCCCATGAAGGGTTCCGCAGCAGCAATAAGTTTTATTTCTATAAAATTAAAAGGTTTTTGATTTATTTTTATATTTTAGTTGATTTAATGAAGGTTAAATTAAGGTTTACCATTTATGACGTATATAAAAACTACTTGTTAGATCTCGTTTAGGGATTGCAATCCGGATACTTCGAAATCCGAAAAATCCGGATAATCCGGATTTTTAGTTTTTTCGAATAGTTGGTAAAATTAAGAAAAATAAGCTTTTACGTAACATAAAATTAATTAAATGTATTATGTAGCATCTGACATACAAATTCACATTTGTTTAAAGGCGCTAGATCACAAATTTGCGCGCTCAATATGTACCCATCTCAGTACTTCGTATATCCAACATTGCAATTTGCATTGTTTAGTTATTTAGCGGTTGTAAATTGTGTATTTAACACTTTTAAATCTTACTTTAAAAAGTAACGTCATTTTTCAATATCTTATGACCTACCGTTTATTTTACTATACTACATTTTACTATTTAATAATATGACTGCAATCATGAGAAATATATAATAATTATTCTTTTAGGATATTGTCAGTACTGAATAAAATGGTTTTCTATAAAATCTTCTAATAATTTGTCTAATAAAATAAAGGAAAAGGGTTTATAAAATATTAAAATGTTGATTTAAAGTTTAATGAATTATTTTAAGGATTTTTATTCTGTACAATAAGCCTATTGGGTCAAATTTATGCTGGGCAAAGGTTCCCCTAGGATATTCCACTTATCTCGCTCCAGCGTCACTGCTGATATGCCTCCAATGGCGAGTTTGCAACCGTGTGCTAGTCTTAGGTCTTTGCAATAATCGGTTGCTCACAAGAGAGCCAATAGATGATAATTAATAAAAATATATTCGTCTTCTCTGACAGTCAAGCTGCACTTATCACTGCAGCAGAAATTTCGTCCAAATTGGTTTTAGATTGTGGTGATACGTAAAACATGCTGGAAGAGAATAACAACTTTGACTAGTATGGGCCGGCAGGGTCACATTAACGTCTTTGGTAACGAAACCGCTGACGAGCTGGTCAGGCTTAGAGCTAAGAATCTCACATACCGTCCAGAAGCGGTCTGTGAAACATCTCCCATTACTGCAAAGCAAGTGCTCGAGGAATGGGGTCGCAAACTAAGAAAAGGGCAATGAAATTAGACTCCTAGTCTTGAACATTCTAAAGCACTAATTCTTGGCTTTTACAAAACTAACTGTTAACACTTATTCTGTAAAGATAAGAATAAAAATCCTTACCTTTACAAAATAACTAGTATTACTAGCATTACGACTTGAAAATTCTAGGAAAAGGGCTGAGACACCTTTTAACTTGTTTTGTTTTTACCTCGTTGACTATACTACTTTAGCTGCTGCAGCTCAGGCAGCTGAAACTCACCTACTCTACTGTAGAGGAAATTGGTGGCGCCAATTCCAACCACATCGTTCAATTTATGAGGATTAAGTGGTCACAATAGATCCTCAGGAGTCGTGGTGACTTCAGGGTTGCAGTAACCTGCCTTCAGAGGGAAAAAATGTTTACAGAGCTATATTTTCCTAGGCCTAGCCTAGATACCCACTCTGTCGATATCCAGCCTAGATGCATGTGGATAACACGACCAGCCCAATGCTACTTTAGCCGCCGTCTTGACTCCCACGTCTGAGATTCTTGTTTGGATGGATTTTTTATTTTGTCGAGAAGACTTACTTCCAACTTACTGCGATCCATTGCTCTTTGGCAGGCCCTGAGTTGGATTTTTGTAAATTAGTCAATGACCGAGTTTGCGCTTTGTTGGTTAGGAGTTAGGACGAGTGAAATACATATGTCGATGAATCTGCGGTACCCTGAGAGGGGTATGTCTTCCTTCATCAGCTTCTTCATGGACTAGTTTCTCTGTATTTCCTTGTCTGTTATCAAAAGAAACTAACTGGCCCAAGTACGTCCACCTAGACCTTACATCTCGTGCTGTTAGTCATTGATTGTGCCTAAGGTAATTTTTGTTTTGTTTGTTTGTTAACTTAAATTTCACTTACTTATTCAAATATCTTTAAAAAATCAAGATTTTTTTAAGCTGTTAATAATGTCTTAATTATCAGATACTGTTATTTTAATTTCTTACTTCATCACGCCCATGTGAAAATTACTAACTTGTTTTATGACGTCTGACATTGCGCTTTTAGAATGAATGTTTAATAAAGAAATAACAAGAAAATAACTCGAATTTAAAGATATATTAGAAAAATTTCATAAAATCCGGATTGTCCGGATAATCCGGATTTGAGCTTGTCAAAATCCGAAAATCCGTTTTTTTTTAATCCGTTTTTTGCCATCCCTAATCTCGTTCAAACCAATTTTCGTTGGTAGTTTTTATAAAAATTCGCTTGTGACTAGTTTATTCTGCTTGAAAATGTCATCATCATATATTTTTTTAGAATTATCATGCCCCTACTTTAGAAGTTAGAGGGGAGGGACATACATTTTATCACTTTGGAAGAGTCTCTCTCGCAAACTATTCAGGCCCCCTAGACAAGCGGCAAGCGATTATCGTAAAGGCTAACGCTAACGCCACAAAATGTATGCGATTTGACGTAAGTCGTCGCTTCGCTAGCGAATACTAATGTCAAATCCCATACATTTTATGGCGTTACCGTTAGCGTTTACGATAATCGCTTGCCGCTTGGGGGGCAGATTAGAAAAAAAAAGTTGTAGAAACCTCAATATGATTTTTGAAGACCTATCCATAGATACCCTATACGCATAGGTTAGACGAAAAAAAATTTTTGTTTCAGTTGTACATGGTGACCCCTAAAATTTTTAATATATTTTCCATTTTTGTATCAAAATCTTAATGCGGTTCACAGACTACAATACCTACTTACCAAGTTTCAATAGTATAGCTCAGGGGTCACCATTTAGTTTCGCTCGGGGTCCGTTTTAAGACATGAAATAACCTTCGCGGTCCATACATTTTATACCTATATTATAAAAAAAAATAAACATAGGTAATTACGGTTTAATATAATAAATATAATAAGGTATTTATTTAGATATCAATGAGAAAAGTAACCATTTTTGTAGCTAATTATCTCTCTGAAGTTCGGAGTGAAATATTGGTGCAAGCTATAGATATTGGCATTAAAACCTATAATAGAGATGTCCTAAGATGAACGAAGATTATCTTCGAAGTTCGAACATGCTTGGTCCGCAAACAATGGGTCGGCGGTCCGGATGCGGACCGCGGTCCGCCATTTGGTGACCCCTGGTATAGCTCTTATAGTTTCGGAGAAAAGTGGCTGTGACATACGGACGGACAGACAGACAGACAGACAGACAGACAAGACGAATCTATAAGGGTTCCAATTTTTGCCATTTTGGCTACGGAACCCTAAAAATGAAGAAAAAGGTACTTACTAGGTAAGGTGGCTACAGTGCAGACAAACTATGTATTCGCAGCAAGCGATCGCTTGCGACATACGTAGTTTCCGTAGTCTGGGCTTGCGACTGAGCCTATATATATAATAAATAATAATTATTAAAGTATTCTGTGGACTGAGCATGTGCACGGTCGATTTTAGTCACCAGCCGCATGCGGCCAATGGGCGCGCGACAAAAGTCGGTTGGCACCTTGGCGGTCTACTTTTGGGGCCCGCCGTGCGGCGTAAATCTTTCGGCTATAGTCACCCGTGTAAACCCCGCATTAGAGTAAAAAATAAGCGGTTCATTTTTAAAACCCGCAACTCACAAGATAAAAGCAACTGGAATTATATTTTGATGTTGCTCTTTTAGATATCTGTAACGCCATCTCCTGTCAGTTTACGCTAGTTTTCGTCGCACAAGAGGTACTAAAGAACACTACAAGATGGCGCTGGCATAAAAAAACATTTTTATAAGCTTTTCTTTTCCTCATATATTTTTAGTATTTTTGTACTATAAATTAATGGCGAGCGAAATCTATATATATTGTAGCAGATTCGTACTAAGAAGACAGAAAAGTATAGGTACATTCTTTATACCCAGTTTCCTTGCTTTGTTTCTACTGTTATTTATAAGTGTACAGTAAAAAATCGTTAATTTATGTCACAAGAACTATGTAAAATAATACTCAGTTGGTGCTACAAGAGCAAAGAGCAAATGAATTGAATCAAACATCGTCAGCAGTAAATAAAATAAAATATTTTGTTTGATCACATTTATTCAGATTGTATACTATACATTGGAAAAGTGTGAATTAACATTCTTATATACCTTATAGAACACTAAATAATGTACAACCACAGGACACTATAGTCTGACACACAGAAAGCACACAATATGTGGAGGTAGTTACATCTTTTTGCCAATAAAATTTGTCAAAATACAGCCACAGCTGCATATAAAATCTTCACAAAGCTAACATGTTTTATATTTTATGACACACATAATAATATTGTATGTATAAGGTACTTGTGTTTTACAGTCAGGGAATCTTATCAATAGGGTGAGTGTCATAATAATTGAATATTTTCTAACAAATTAAAAAAAAAGGAAAAAGGAGGCTGTGGATATCTTTTTTTAATTATTATTAACCAGCATAATATTTGGCAGCATGTATTATTCAAAACAAATTATAAAAACTTGCTGCTTAAAATTAAGATTCCCTGATTTAAACTTAGAATGCCTATTAGGTCAATTTTATATCGTAAAGTTTTGGTCACAAAAATATTATAATTAAGTACAGAGTTTTTATACTGTTACACATAATTCATATTAATGCAGAGAATCAAGCAATTTTAGACTACATTTAAAAAAACTTAAAGAATTGAATTCACAATGACTACAACAAAATATGCTTCTGTATTCTTTTTAGACAAATATTATTTATATACATTACATAAATTTTTATTAATTGACCTATAATGTTGTTGTATCCTAAAATTACAGACAACATAGACATATTGTGCAATATGAAACTGAAGTAGCCAAATTATGTTTTTTTACTTGAATTACTTTAAATCACAGCCTCTAACATTTTTTATTGTAACTTTTTATCATAGTTTGGCTTTCGTGAGACATTCTTCTCGTTAGTTAGCTACTCCAGTTCCAATTTTAGAGGTTTCCCTAATTTTAGGAATAGATCTCTTAGCGTTAAGAAGGCCATTAATTATACTACTCACATTCACTTTAGAATTTAACTGGTGTTTTCATTATAGATCAGACACAGATACAAAGGACAAAAATATAATATAAATTATATTGCGATTAACCAAAACTATTAGCTTTTTCTATCCGGCGACAAGATTTTGGAGTTCAGCAGTTAATTCGGCCGCGTCTATGTTTGGTTTAGCATTCGTAATCATGGGGGCACTGGACTCTCGGTTGCAGGCTTTCTTGTGGACAAACCAGTGTAAGCGCTGACACTCTCTGTCGCAGTATTGTACCGATTTACATTTTGAACACTTCTTCGCTGGTTTCTCCTCTCCACAAGTACTGCAGTATGGTATAGCATCAACAAAACCTCTCTGGCCATTGATAGTACAGTTTATAACCGACAATGCAGGTGGGGGATCCTTACTAGTCAAGGAAGTGACCATTTGGTGAAACGTTGTACATTCTCTGTAGGGGAACTCTCGTACACAATCCTTCAAAAATGTATCCATGAGGTCCAGCGAGAATCCGTCTTTGCCTGGTTTCAAGAGTTTCTTGGCAAACACTTCAACAATATCATGTTTCTTCTCCTCCTTCTCCGAGTTTGGTTTCTGTTTGTCTCTTATATTATTAATTTCTCTTATGATATAAGCTAAGTAGTGGTACTTAAACGCCATCACTTCATTGGTGTCACTTCCTCTTGTCATTTCCTTTTTACAAAGCATGTCTAAGACTTTACTTACTTTGTCCGCATTTTCGAGTAACACAGGAGCATGTTGAAGGTTCAACGCTAATCTTACTGGATGAATGTTCACTCCAAGGACAAATTTATGTAATGGTTCTACAAGTACCGAGGGCAGATGAGGCTCTGTCTGCTGACCTTGAGGTATTGAGTAGTATGATATTTCTTTGAGTGGAATGTAGTTGTTAATTGTGGCGACTGTGTGATGGTTGCCGACAAATGCAGCCATTTGAGATGCAGTACGGCCTACAGAATTTGTGGCTGTCGGTTTTGCTCCAGCATCGAGGAGCAGCTTGCACACCTCAGAGTTTCCAGACAAGGCACCAAAGTGTAGGGCAGTGTAATTGTACTCATGTTTACCTAAGTTCACATCAGCGCCCTGAAAATATACAATTTTTCTTTATTACAACTTCAAAGATTTGTTAGTCTTTTATCAATTATATTTTTGCCCTTATTAGCTAGTAATCCTGATATGTACATCAATTTTATAGATAAAGTACAAATGTACACCAATATATGTAGTATTAAAAATTTAATTACTTAGCACACAGTTTGTATACCTAACAAGTAACAATGTGATTTGGGACTTTCTTATAAGGTACCCAGGCAATTTGTGCATGAGTATTATGATGCATAATTCATGTTATCATTGTAGTGTGGCAGCTACTGCAACTTAGAACAATGTATTAGTATAGTATAGTACCTATAAACACGTAAATCAAATAATAAATATTTCATAATATTTCATCATAATATATAAAATAAATAGGTACCTAATAAATTATATTACATCAGATTCAGACTACGTCGCAAATTCTATTTTGTACGACTTTTTCGTGCAGATTTTGGGCGAAATAATTTTTCATTATTGGCGACACCGACCGTCCGCAGTAACACTCGTAATCCGTGGTCGTCGCCTATATAAGGTGAGGCCTTAAAATATTGTCAGTCAGTCGTGATAATAAGTGAGTTGAATATAATATAGCTGGTAACAGTCGCGCGTGAAGTACTAGTTATCTACCGATATTAATTGTTATTGCGGAGTTAATATTCTTGTACTTGCGGTAGTGAATTATACAGTAAACTTTTAGACAATTTGTGTGACTGTATGTACAAAGACTTAAAGTGTAAATAGGTGAATAAACTAAGTGGTTCCGTATCCTGCATTTCATTTTGGACCTATAACGTAAGTACTGAACAAGTACATTACATTGGTGACCCTGACTTACATTGGTGACCCCGACGTGATCACACCGTCATTACATTAGTGACCCCGACGTGATATGAACACGCAACCTTCTGATTCATCACCCACATCATTGGTCCCACATTGGTGACCCTCGACAGAACACGCCACCGACGTGATCACACCGTCATTATAGTAGAGACAATGGTTTATGTGACATCAACCTCAATACATTCAATAGCTCCTTTTAAAAAAGCGGACAACGTGCAACACTTACGCTTTATAAATTATACAAAATGACTTTGCATGACTTAAACTAAATGAGATCTCTAGTTTTTATATTATGTCAAGACGACCCATTTTTAAGTTATTAAAGCTTATAAATAATTAAAACACGTACCCTGTCGAGCAATAACTGGACCATATCCTTGTTACCCTTATAAGCAGCGTGCTGCAGCGCCGTCATACCATTTTCGTCAAATAAATTAACAGTTCCCTTGTAATTGGCTAGTAAAGTCTTGAATTCACTTAGATCGCCTTGCGCTATAACAGCAAATATATTTTCTGCAGACATTTTATATTTATTTTACACACTGAAAGATAAAATCCCGAGCGCTTTTCACACAAAATTTCAATAGATTTTGACTGTGATTTTGACACTTGTCACTTTTGAGTGCTTTTGACAGCAATTATGGAAAATCAGAAATGTCAAATCGAAATGACATTCAGTTTTTTTAATTTTACGACATTGAGCCTAGAACATTTTTGGGTTAGGTGATAGGCGCACAGCCACACCATTAATTTTATAGTTTTACTAGCTGTCCCGGCAAACGTTGCTTTGCCATAGTATACGAGTCATTAGAATTTTTCAGTAGAGGGACACTTTACACTTTGAGCGTAAAAATAAAAGTTTGCGGTTTTTATACGATGTAAATAATAATGGAATTAATATTGAGGGGTATTCACGCTACAATAAAAATATATTATATTATTATCAGGTGTTTTTTATTTTAGAGTATTTTTTATCAGGTTGTGGTGTAACCAAAATAAAACATCTTTTTATCGCCATGGTCATCACATGCGCCTTGGTTTTGCAAATGAAAAGAAAAAAATTAGAAACATGGTAAGGTTTTTAATAATATTTTTTAAGATACACATTGTGTATGTTATTATAAACGTGTTATTGTATAAATAACAATCTATTAAGTAGTTTTTGTACATTCTTAATAACCTTTTATCTCATTTTAAGGCCTGTCTGTATTGTAAAAGTGCTGAAAAACAGTTATTGGACGTTATTAGATGAAATTGAATAATACTGATCTACTTGATATATAATATTCAAAAGATGAGAGTATTATTCAATAAGAAAGTCAATTTGCAGCTGACCTGTGTCTTCTGAATACTCCAATGAAGTGTGACTTCTGAATACTTCAAAAACCTATATACTTGTTGCCGTTAGTTGTATTGTATGGAATGAATAAGGGAACGTAATGCAATTTGTGGGCCTTGTAAAATGCTAGGGTGCGTTGCACAAGGGCTCATATTTAAACAACGCGTTAATTTGTTTCTGGTTTTATAGAGGAATAAGAATTTTCAAAATCAGCTACCCTTTTTGTATATGTTTTATTAGGAAATCCCTGGATTGTGTTGTACGTTCCTATTATTTTTGGCTTTTTAGTTTATATATTTTCATGAAAACCCTCGACTTTGTGTATAATGAAAATGCCATACAATTTTTGCTACCCATCAGTATAATCCAGACTCAAGAATGTGCAACCTGTGGGATCTATTAGACAAGCCCAACTTTCTCCTGAAAGACGTAGAGTACGGCCACAGCGACAGGCAAATGAGCTGCTATGCATTGTGCTCCATATTGAAATATTGTCTGAGTATGCCGATTGGCTCGATGAGGACAATCTGAAATCTCTAACTATTTGAGTTACGTTTTACCTGTGCAATGTAATATACAGACATACAGATAAAGATACGGATATCCTTTCACATCTATAAATATTAAGAGCCCGGGTTACCCTCGAAATTCTCATACATACGTAATACCAAAATCATTTTGTCATGCGAAAGTATTTAACATGTTTAAGTTATTTTTCAGCTTAAAATAGTAATTACCTAGGTTCCTGAACATAAATTAACTTCAAAATATTTAAACACTAAAAAAAAATTTTTGTACGTAAATTTTTTTTACTAAATTTACTACTAAATATTTAAACACTAAAAAATAGAGTAAAACATTAAAAAAATATATAAATAAATAGCAAATTTACTACAAAATATTTAAATACTAAAAAATATTTTTTAGAGTTGAAATATTTTGTAGTAAATTTAATATTTATGTATATATTTTTTAGTGTTTTACTCTATTTTTTAGTGTTTAAATATTTTGTAGTAAATTTAGTAAAAAAAAATTATACACAAAAAAATTTTTTTAGTGTTTAAATATTTTGAAATAAATTTTTGTACAGGAACCTAGGTAATTACTATTTTAAGCTGAAAAATAACTCAAACATGTTTAATATTTTCGCATGAGAAAATGATTTTGGTATTACGTATGTATTAGAATTTCGAGGGTAACCCGGGCTCTTAATAGATGGCGGCCGTAACTCCATTACGTCAAAGTCCATTTATCGGGTGGATACCGTACATTTTCCCGGAACTAAAAGTACTATTTTTCCTTTCCCGGGACTCAGCGTCTTCATACCAAATTTTTAACCATATAAAATCCGTTCAGTGGTTTGAACGTGAAGAAGTAATTGACAGACAGACAGACGAATAGACTTTTATACTTATAAAGTTATAATATTAGTTGTTACAATAGTACTATGTAATATTGGTAAGAATTTTAATTTTTTGAAGTCATTTTTTGTTAAATATTTAATTAAAATACTTTATTTTACATTAAATAATAAAAATATATGTGAAAACAACAATTATTTATAATGTTTCCTACTTACAATACCAATTTTAACCAAATTTCAATCAAACTTTGCTTGTCCAACTACTGGTTTTGGGTGTCCCAACTACTGTAATTCCGTCCCATGACTGTGTTTTACCTATCATTCAGTTTTTAACGAAAAATCAATATAAACTGAAAAACCATCGCATTTTTATGTTTGCATATCTTAAGTTAGATAATTTATGAACACAAATATGATATCTATTTCTATTTCATGCGAAGTATTTAATGTTTTAGAGCTTTTTCTGTGAAAAATCCTTAGCTGTCCAATGACTGGTAGTTTACGGTATTATTTTATTCAAGTGACTAAGTGAATAAGTATGTCACCATGGCAACGTACATCGCTATTACGTAGCATGCAAGCAATGGTCGTCGTCAGTCTCGAGTTGTAATAATTTACTATTATTCATTCAACAAATGCATTTATCAATATAATTAGTACCTAGTAGGCGATTCTCAGACCCACCGAATATGCATACTTATAAAATTTGGTTAAAATCAGTAAAGCCGTTTTGGAGGAGTACGCTGCCTAACATTGTGACACAAGAATTTTATATATAAGATACCCTTTTTTTATAATATTATAATATCATAGATAAGATACATAGACTTATAATATACTGTTGGTTTATGGTTTTATAGCTTGTCAAATGCATTCTAGATTTATAACTTATCAAAACCAGCCAAGTGCGTGTCGTGCCACGCTTAATATAGGGTTCCGTAGTACCACTAGTTTCTGATATTTTTTGTATAATGTATGGTCATTAATTAATGGATATTAATTTATGTTTTAAACTACTAACAACATAGAATTAGAAGTATTTTGATATTGTTGACCAACAACATTAAACTGAGTTTCGTTCAAAGGAATTTTCATGAACAAAAAGTTCCTTGGTACATTTACGAATACCTAGATTTTTTAGTTGATCGACTATTACCCAATAACAATATTATTTAAAGTCTTTTTAGCCGTAAGCCGTGATAGTTTTCGTTTTTAATTCAGCATAATATTTCTTTCACCCGTGAATTTTTTCACATTGCCAGAAGCAACCGTTTAGCAGTTAGCTGGTAGAAGACACTGGACTCTAACGATTTTTCCACTTTAAAACTTCATATTTCAATTTCCAACGACACGAAAAAAAAGACGGGTTGCACTCCGGGAGTGCCGGCAGAAGTGAAAACTTGATTAAGTATTAACGTTGTGCATTTTTTTTAACCCATTTTTTATGAAAATCCATCCAAGATGGCGAAATAGTTATTTTCTATGCAGTCCTACGATATTAAATGAAAGGGCTTTTTAAGAGTAACTCGAGAACGAATCTAATGTCATTCAGCATTCTACATCCAATAAGGCGGCTCATCCAAGATAGGGGTATAGCTATTTTTAAAGCGCTTATGCAATATGGGTATTAAATAAAAGGGCTCATTGAGAATAAAATGAAAAGTAATAGTTTCGTGTCGTTACGTGTCATGTCGTGTCGTGCCGTGTCGTGTCGTATCGTGTCGTATCGTGTCGTGTCGTGTCGTGTCGACACAGTTTTTTCACTGATCAAAATCAAGTACGACTTCTTAATGACTAAAAGGGCCCATTCACTATCCTGCGTGCAGTCCGCCGGCTCATGCAGGATAATGAATGGTGTTGCAGGCCTGCACAGTGGACTGCAGCAGGACTGCAATGCAGGATAGTGAATGGGCCCTTTTAAGTTAATCAGATTTTAATTTTAATAATTAATAATTAATGTGTAGCTATCTTCTAATTATGGCAAATATAGAATTTATAAGTATTAAATTTTGCATGCTTCCAAAGCAGAATGTTTGATACTGTATAATATAACTTACTTTAAGATTTTAGTGAACAAAGGCTGGGGTCTTCAAATTAAATAGGATGCGCTGAATCACTTTATTACACGTTAAGTTAGGTAGGCGATGGACTGACGACTGACTCTCGCAGGGGTCTTTCGCCACGCCACGAATATAGCTGATTTAACAATACGCGATTACCGCGAATTCCAACGCAAACTGCATACACCCCCTTCTAAAAAAGAAGATTTACATAATTGACAAATAACAAAAAAAAAAATTGAATTTAGCAATTAACATTTGGGAGCTTATGTTGTGACAAAACACTTAAATCTGTACCCTGATTACAATTCAATTCCTTTCTTTGTAAACAACATTCTTTGCAAATAAATGATTATTATTATTATTATTATTATTATTATTATTATTATTATTATTATTATTATTATTATTATTATTATTATTATTATTATTATCATTATTAATATTATTATTATTATTATTATTATTATTATTATTATTATTATTATTATTATTATTATTATTATTATTATTATTATTATTATTATTATTATTATTATTATTATTATTATTATTATTATTATTATTATTATTAACAAATTCTTGAAACAAAACAGACTAATCAAGCAGACTAAGGAATCTAGCCAGAGACCATAAAACTACAACGTTAGAAAAGGCATTCCATACAATCGTCAGCGCGAAAATGTGTCACTCTCGAAATGAGTTAGGCTCACTCATCTGTGACCAGTGCGCCTTAGGACGCGGTGACAGTCGGACGTGTTTAATGCATTGATTACGTAGAATATACATTGAAAATGTAAAATGAGTGAAAAAGAAAGTAGTATATGCTATTACTGTAAGACAAAAAGGATGACAATATTTTCTCGATACACATTTGCATGCAAAAACATTGCTACAGTTTTGATGGCGTATGCCATATCCAGTATTGTCAATACTGGATATGGCATACGCCATCAAAACCAGACAGTATACATACGCCATCAGTTGCCAGAGACAACTAAAAAACAAAAAATAAATTATTAGCAAAAAACTTTTTGAAAAAAAGCTTTTATTTAAACCACAAAACAGGAAAATAAGATTTAAGGCGCTTTATCGAAAGTAATTTTAAGGCAAGGGCAATTTTATACTTAATTTGTATGAGTATAAAATCGTGAATACGCTGCGGCCAGAAGCTATCGCCTCGCTCGGAAAACATGCGAAAAAACGTAATTATAATCACAATCATTTAAAAAATAACTAGGAGCATTTAAGCAAAATGCTTCTATACGATTTTGAGTTGCAAATGTGTCTATCAATTAGACTAATTTCCTACAATACATCTATTTTCGTTTAAAAATAATCTTCAAATTTCGTATTTTTAAGAGGTCATTTCGAAAATTAAATGTATCGAGGCAAAATACATTAATCGTGTTTCTAGTTCTTCTCAAACCTAGATAAGGCTATGAAGATATGTATATCTCATTACCAGATTTGTAACATTTCTGAGGGTTCTGTAGTATTACGTTAAAAAGGACAGTTTTTTTAATATAGCGCCTTAAACACTCCGAAAAAAAGAAAATAAATTTCTCCTTAAAAATGTTATAACCTCGATATATTATACAATTTGCATGATAAATGATACCTAATAAAAGCTTGTCGCGAGACTTAAGAATGTCAGTATTTAATTACTTAAATATTAATAAAAAATATATACTTATATATATATTATGTAATATCAATTTACTCAGTTAAATACCAATTACGTAAGTACTAGCTTATTTACAAATCACGCGACAAGCTTTTATTATCATGCAAATTGTGTTCATATTATAACATAATATAATTTTTAAGGAGAAATTTATTTTCTTCTTTTTGGAGTGTTTATATAAAACCTTTTTTTCAAAAAAATTTTTGCTAGTAATTTATTTATAGATTTTATACCTATACCATTTTACCGCATCATTAAGGTGTGCATTCATGCCAAATTACAGCATTGTAGGCCTTATAGTCTCTGAGAAAAACCGCAGACAGACTGACGGACTGTAAGACGGACGGACAGACCGAAACTATAAGGGTTCCTTGTTGACTACGGAACCCTAAAAAGACTATCAATCCATTGTGATTGATTGTGATCTCCAAAAATAGGCAAACAGATCGCCTGAGCCAACCTTTGGGTAAATAATATGTAGACACAATCTGATGAGTTAGACGTAAATTATAGAATTATTACTTAATTTAAAGGGAAATAAAACAATGTGTACATAAACAAATTTATTATAAAATCAGTAGTCATCATGGCTGGTATGACTAGTGATTATTCTACATATTTAAGAACAAACAACTATAGTACTAACAACTAACAACTACAATAATATTGAAACACTAAAAGCGGGACTGATATCATAGAAGACCTGTCGTGAGGTTAAACCATTCATTGCCGCCTTCAAATATTGAAGAATGCATAAAGTATTGAAGGGTTAACTTTCCTATTGAATTCGTCGTGTTCTTAACCCATTCAGTGCCATTTTCAAAGACTGAAAAAAGGCATTAAAGGGTTAACTTTCCTTTTTCGTCGTGTCTTAACCCATTCAGTGCCGTCTTCAAAGACTGAAGAAGGGCATTGGAGGGTTCAGTTTGACCATTCATCCATCCGCATTGCCCAAGACGGAGAGACGAATAGTAATCATTCATATAACAATTCCAATCATTAAAAATGAGAACCTCCTTTAAGTCGTTAAAATTCGTCACCTAAAAAAACTTTTACACTATATCTTTCCCATAAGTATATATATTTAAAAAGGGGTGACACACGTACGAACTTACAGAACGCGGATTTTAAGTTCGCGAACTTAATCGGCTCGCGTCGGTGACACACGAGAATCGCTCACACCGAATTACCATGCCCCCAGGCTCGCGGCTCGCGGCTCTTTGCTGACACACAGGCGATTAAGATCGTCGAGCCATAAGTCCGCGTATTTACTCGCATGTATGTCACCCCCTAAAAAACCGGAATGAACTTTTCAAACAAAACTTGGAGCACATTCTACAATACAACATCAAGAGTTAAGACGATTAAATTTTTTATAAGATTTAAATAGACACATAGAATTTTAAAATACCTAAAACTATCTGTGGGTATATGAACTATGTTATACTAATATAATGATTTTATAAACTACAATTTCTATTATCTACACAGCATTTGTTTGATATTCGTACAATTGTGATCTTATTTTGTATTGTGAAAATAAGTTTTAATACGAAAAGTTTACAATTAAAAACTTAACATTATTTAATAAAAAAAACTAATAAAATTAAATAAACACTAAAATACATTATCAAAATCGTATAAACGATCGATAGTAATAATTATCTACTATTTCTTATTAAATAAAGAATAGTAACAAAAATCAATAAAATGCGTGTGATGATTAGGTAATCAAAGGTAATTAAAGTAGGTACTTTTGCTAGTTATTCTACAAAATCGTTTACAACGATATTTATTTACTTATCAACTAAAGCTTATTATTATTTAATATTCATTATACTTTTATTTACTTCTAAACATCCTAAAAAGCCTAAAAAGCATTTCTGCGAAACGTAGCAGCGTCTACGAAAGTTCTACGAAGCTGCTGCGGCGCTATGGAGCTACGATCAATATTAAGTAAAAAGCAATCAATATTATTCCAAGTATCAATATTATTTTGAATATTGTACGTTAAGTAAAATATTCTTAATAAATAAATACCTACTTTGTAGTATTATATATTGCGCTACGGAGCTACGACCAATATGTATTAGGTAAGAAGCAATCAATATTATTCCAAGTATCAATATTATTTTGAATACTGCACGTTAAGTAAAATATTCTTTATAAATAAATACCTACTTTGTAGTATTATATATTGCGCTACGGAGCTACGACCAATATGTATTAGGTAAGAAGCAATCAATATTATTCCAAGTATCAATATTATTTTGAATACTGCACGTTAAGTAAAATATTCTTTATAAATAAATACCTACTTTGTAGTATTATATATTGCGCTACGGAGCTACGACCAATATGTATTAGGTAAGAAGCAATCAATATTATTCCAAGTATCAATATTATTTTGAATACTGCACGTTAAGTAAAATATTCTTTATAAATTAATACCTACTTTGTAGTATTATATATTGCGCTACGGAGCTACGATCAATATTAAATAAGAAGCAATCAACATTATTTCGAGTATCAATAGTAAGTATTTCGAATATTGCAAGTTAAGTAAATTTTTTAATATAATTTAATATTCTATACCATTATATATTGCGCTACGGAGCTACGATCAATATTAAGTAAAAAGCAATCAACATTACTTCAAGTATCAATATTATTTCGAATATTGCATGTTGAGTAAATATTCAATATAAATTAGTACTTTCAAATATTATATATTTGTGTAGCGACCGTTACTGTACTAATTGTTCCAGCATCAACCTTGTAGCTTATCTGTTTTATTACATAGACGGCTTTCCTGAATCTTATATTCTAGTGTGCAAATATTTCGAGAACTGACTTATCCTACATTATAATTCTCTAACACTGCTTTATATTGCTTTCTAATACAAATATTCCATAGAAAGGAGTCTACATTTAAATTATGTCTAAAGCTTTCTTAAATACCACACACTTTTATGATTATAACGATTACACTATTATGATACACATAATACTGATTTGCCTACTTTATTTTTTTACTACTTACGTGATTATTTAAGGTTTTAATCTTTATGTTATGTGGGTAATGATAATCAATATTTTTTTTTGTCGCCCAAATTTGCCATCCTGCCATAGTTCAGCGAAGCGTTGTTCTTGAAAAAAAACGAGTTTTAAAGCCTAAATTAGCCTACAGGTCGAATAAGATATTTGAGAATTACCTTACTAACCTAAACGTTGCCTTAATGTACAGTAGAATAAAAATATTCCTTTATTAATGTATTATTATAAGTATGTTTTTATATAACACTTGAATGAGCTCACTAGTGAAATAATGAGATAAAAAGTCTTATAATAGACAATAATCAATATTATAAACATTTAATTATTTTATAATATGTATTGATAAAATTACATTCATTAACAATATGTATTATTATATAATAAACCTCACATTTAATATACACATCCAATAACTTTGAATTACTTTCAAAATCTAGATATTAGTGCTAATAAAATCTTTAAAGACCTACTTGCTAATAATAACATTGATTTTAATAACAATAAGGTTATTATTTTACTAAAGTGGTATACATATTGAATATATTTACTACGAGTATTTTTATACCGCCTTGACCAAAACAAATACATTATGTCGGATACTCTTACACGTAACTTATAACTTATAACATTATATTCATTGCCCAAACGCTCCACTTACTATCATTCTAAGAAACAACCAGATCAAAAATATAAATACTTACTAGTTTTAATAATACAACATGGAGAAGCAAATATTATTGTTTTTACATTACACTCCAATATTTCGTAAATTGTAATAAACATTGCTTATCAATATTACACACATGTACAGCTTGTCTATCCTGCTAACAGTGATTAAGAATAGTTTTTTTTTTTTTGCATCTGCAATTTTCATTCAAACGCATAAAGAGTGTTATGCGCTCTTAGCAGGATAATCAAAATTCAGTAGCCAACTTGCATTCAATGATTCTGACAGCAGAAATCAAAATTGTATGGGATATAACGTATTGCCTCGCAAAGATATGGCATTTGCGATGCTTTATTTCAAATTAACGGTGCCCCGCGGTGTTACTCGCTGTCAATTATTATAAAAATGTTATATTTAGCCCATCAAGCCCCGCAAGGCCCATATGGGCCGCGATAACAAAAGATTTCCAGGAATTGGTGATCGACGGATTCCACAGTAAAACGTAGCATATTGTTAATCCACGGTTTCAACTAAATCCATACGAAACTTTATTAAAATCGGTCTAGCCCGTAAGACGTGAAAAAGTAAGAAACATAGCCTCGGTTGTGATATTTTAGGAAACATATGAGTTTGTAATAGTTTTCTATCCTCACCTAATTCAAGAGAGGCAGGAATTCTACTAGACATATATTTTGATTTTATTGTAAGTAGTATTTAAGTATCTTATGTTGTAATTTTATATTTTGTTTCATAAGGGTGGCATAGTCGGTCACCAACAAAACTCCTTTAATAAATAGATAAAAAAAAACCTTTTGACTTGATAATATTAGTGTGATTCCTTACATATTTTATTCTCTTCACTGTCAATATCATTGAATGCATGTTGTCTTCCCTGGCCATTCATCGCGAGCAGTAGACCTTTACTTTAAGTACCACAACACATAATAGTTCCAGAACACTCTAGAGTTCTAGACGTAGTACACGTCGAAGGAGAGCTGAGCTCAGACGAGGGCGGGGTGTGGGGGGTGCGAGGGGGGCGTGGTGGGGGGCGTGGTCGGGGAGGGCGCGGCGGACGCCAGTCGCACGCCGCCGCTCTCCGAGACGACAACTCCGTTGACGGCGCTCCGTTGTGTGTCCGCGTAGGGGGTTGTTAGGATGGTGAGACGCTGGAAAAAATCCATACTAATATTATAAATGCTAATGTGTGTCTGTATGTCTGTCTGTTACCTCTTTACTCTAGTATAGTATAATACTTTGAGTCCCGGAAAATGACGTAGTATAATTAGTTCCCGCGCGACAACCGAATTTTGGTGCAACGGAGTTGCTGGAATCATCTAGTAGGTATATTTATAAGTTTATGCACAAGCTTCAAAAATTTTGAGCACAAGCTGATGAAAGAACACCTAGAACTCGCAATACTTCTCATAATTCTTGGGATCTTACGCGGGTATTCAAATTAGGCTCGCAGATATTTCTTCTCCACTAAAAGTTTTTGGGCAGCCAGTACATACAATAGTCACGAAAACTTAGGGATGCCTTACAGTTAGGGATGTCCAAGGGACATGCATAAGTTATACTATAACTATAGCAACAATCATTATAATATACATATATTGATCGTTGCTAAATATATATAATAAATACTGTATACTGTAGCTGTATTGGCCGTAGCGCCGTAGCACCGATCGTAGCAGCTTCGTAGCACATAACGTAATTTTAAAATTTACCTTATTTTCATCAACTTATTAGATTTTAAAATGACTATAAATAGAGAAGTCGAAATGTTAAATTACTATGTACCTACGTTTCAATGAAACCATCAGTGGTCCAGTGGTTCAGAGCATGGCTCGTGACTCGGAGGTCGTGGGTTCGATTCCCACGTTTGAAACATATTATTGTTATTTTCAAGTTCGGTTAGAACAATGCAGGCTGATCACCTGCAGATTGTCTGACAAGTAAAATGATGCATGCGTCGTATAGGCATGTAAAAAGTCGGTCCTGCGCCTGATCTCTCGCCATTGGTGTCGGTCGTCCGTCCCACTGGGTTATGAGAGTAAAAGGAATACTTCTTGTACGTCTCTACATCTTGTATACTGTGCACACACTTGGGCACCATAAAAACTACTCCTGCGTAAGTTCCAATGAAACCGGCCACCGTCACCGAAACCGGTGTGGGAGTTATTATTATGTTTCAAATCCGCTACGGTGCTATGACACTACGATTTAAAAAAAATCAATATTATTACGAACAACTTTCTCACTCCTCACCTCAAAGAAAGTTCCTTTCGTCGTCAATATCTTGTATACAGCCACCGTCGGGATGCAAATAACACTGGATCCAGCGATGCACCAGCCCAGCGCATTGGCCCAACCCGGGTATACATAGTCCTCGTACTGCAGCGGGGCATAGTCCAGGAGCCCGTAGACTGTGATGAACAGTAGAAAGGCGGGGGCCACGAACCGCCAACAGATGCGCCAGTAGAGGCCCGGTCTGAAGCCGATCATGTCGCGGATGTCCTCGCAGAAACGCTCCGTGCCTGTCGGAAGGAAATTTTTTATTGGCAAATAATGCCTCATAAGTTATTGCTCAGTGGTTGTTGATATTTGATTTCTATCACATTTGTGAAAGAAACGACAGAGAACGAATTACATTAGACGATGATTAATTTAAATGGTATTTTAAGGAAACATAATGTAAAAGACCTGAATATTGAATACTGGGATACAAACGACCATAATTTTGTGAACTGCAATATTATGTTTTGTTGAAGAACCGTAATATTCAGTTCAAAACATAAATTCTTATGTTAGCTAAATAAACTTAAGTTAATTTAAATTCAACTCATATAGCCCTCTGTATACATGCATAATAAAATTTATTTCACACCATTAGTAGTTTTTAACACTGGTTCTTCTCGTCGGATAGATAGGCTTCGTACACTTATTATATTTTATAACCTATTCGGAAACAAAACATTTCACTTACCATAAATCCAAGAAACCGCAATCGCTTCAAAGAACACAGCGACCAGCATGGAATATCCTGCCGCGTATCTGTCCAGCAGCTGGAAGAAGTAGAAGCCACCCTTCGTGCACGAGGTGAGGCCGACGAAGAAGTAGAGGGTGAAGAGACAGGCCACGAATATCTCGCGGTGTCGCCCGATCGGCGGGTACTCGTCGCTGAGAGCGGTGATTATGGCCTCGGAGCCGCCGAACTGTTAAATGAAAATTATTGTGAGAGCTTTTTACTGAATAGTAATAACTAAAAAATATCCACAGCCGAACATATAACCTCCTCGTTTTTAGGAAGTCGGTTAAAAAGGGGAATGATTTTATCAGGTTGTATGACTGTACGTCTTTGCACCATTGCACTCGTATAAAGCCCGTTGTACACATTGGGCCATCGCATTGAGCCAGCGCATTGGGCCAACTTCGTCGCTACCAGTTTACCGCCAAGTAGACCTACAATCTACATCATGTATACGAAATATGAGGCGACGGTATATTTGTAATAAAAGTCTGGGGTAACTAGGCTGTGTAGTTTTTTTGTAGAGTTAGAAGTGCCTGGCTTCAGCTTCCAGGATACTTCTAACTTTAGTGCACACTTTTCTAATATTTCAGCATAAGTAAAAGTGTTACATTTTATGCTTAATTAAAAAAAAAATTAAAAAAAAAAACTGACAATGTTGATAAACGATACTTACAGAGCTATCCAAACCCAGAGTCAGAAGCATCATGAAAAATATGAGCGCCCAAAACGTGGATCCTGGCATTGTGGCAATAGCAGCTGGGTACACCACGAACACTAGACCTGGATAATAATGCACTAAATTAACAACTTTGTATCAATAAAAAATATAGGTTATAGGTTAAGCCGATAGGTTGAGCCGTTTTGGAGGAGTTCGCGCACAAACACCTTGTCACGAGAATTTTATATATTAAAAAGGTTTTGCTGCAAGAACTAGGAACACATCAAACCTGGTCCCTCCGTCGCCACGTCCTGAACATCCTTCCCCGAGGCGTGCGCCATGTAGCCCAGCACGCTGAAGATCACGAACCCCGCCACGAACGATGTACACGAATTGATCACGCTCGTCAGGATCGCGTCCCTAGTCAAACATAAATCATGCAGAAGTACAGTAATGTGCAGAAGTTAAATAGGTTTGTTCTAAGTAAAACATAGGAAGAATTTGTTTTGCGGCGTGTTATACTTATTCTAGGTGAGCTCTATTGAAGCAGGCGCCAAGGTAATTTCTGCATGTTATAGTATATATTGCAGAGCGTACAATCTGACTAGACTTTTTGACGCTAAGGCCGTTTCTAATAATTAGATAATGTTTAAAGTGACAGTTCTTTGTTTTTTTAAAACACTTGGTTTCACTTAACTTTACTTAACAAAGACCTGTACAAAACAAAATGCGAATAAGTAAAATAAAAGATATGATATGTACTAACTTGTAAACGTTGTTATGGTATTTGTTGTACGAAGCGTATGCCAGTAGAACTCCAAAACCAGGACCCAAAGAGAAGAAAACTTGCGTTGCTGCGTCAACCCAAACCTAAGAAACAATAATATACAAAATATGAATTTACGTCACAGAGTATAGTTCGACATAATAATTTGTGACTCACCCAATGTAGCGAGAACCAACGCCAGAAACAGGAAACTAAAAAGGTTTGACCTATACGTACCACAACCACACCACACCGTCGCGACAAAATGTGATCATCTGTATCACACACGCGTTTGATAATGACGGCAAAATGTGGTAAGTGTGAATAGTCCTATATTCATTTTCAGCACAAATAATACGCCCGACCACGTGGTGAAGTTGTGGTCGTGGTGTTGTTGTGGTACGTGTGAAACAGCCCTAACTTCATGAATAATATGGTTTATCCAACGTGGCAGTGCTGTCAGCTTGCTGGGCACTCTGCCAGATGGGGACGACATGGGGAAGTTTTTATTTTTATAATTTTATATTCTAAGTTTGTATATGTTTGTATATTTTATTTTAGTTTATATGGTTTATTATTATTATGCCATTTGTTTACCTGAGGCTGTGTGATAGCTTCGAAGTTCGGACTCAGATAGTATTGTATGCCGGTAGCCGAGCCTGGTAGAGTTATGCCGCGCACTAGGAGTATCAGCAGAACCGCGTACGGGAATAGCGCCGTGAACCATACCACCTGGAATATGTTGATGATTAGCTATGGCAGAAATAGGCTAACTTGTGGAGGCAGTCTTGTGTTAGACAGATCCAGAACATCACTCCGTATACGGCTGAAAGCAGACCGCAAGTGGTTTTAGTGGGTAAACCCGGCGCCTCTCGCCGGGAGTCCCATATACCCCCGGGGTGCTCCGTGCTTCAGCTCAACTGAGGCACATCCCCGACTCGGGGCACCCATAAAGGGTTTCCCCTGCGCAACAACAAAAAAGGAATGTGCAACTCGAACTGAGTGTGAAGTTTGCTTGTAGTTTGTAGACCAAAAGCGGCGCGCGGCATTTGTTTTGTATGAAGCGTTTGGGCTCCATTCCACCGCGGCGCACGGAGAGACTACGCACGTGCGTCAAGCTTCGCTTTGTAAGAAAATATATGTGACTGTGTCCACTGCAACCCACGGACACGCTACACACGAATTGACTCAAGTCAAAGAAATAAATCCGTGCATGTCCACGCGTGTGCGTGGCCGTGCACAGCGTACGGCCGCAGTGGAACGGAGCCTTAATGTTGACAAGATTATGGGGCAAATAACATGACGTTATAAAGTTAACCATTTACTGTGCCTCTAAAGAGTGTGGACGACATAATTACATAATATAAGCACTCAAAAAACATAGCCTCTGTTCTGGTGCAGCCAGGAAGAGGACACGCACTGAATAAATGTCTTTCATCAGTATTCTGCACAGACTGTTTGTCAGAATTATGTATATATATATATATATATATGTCAGAACTATATTGTTATAATATTTTATTATGAAAACCTTGTTTCTGATATCTATGTGAAAACCTTTCTTTGCCATAGAATAGATCTGTAAAAGGCAGTATCATACCTTTCCCGAGGTGCTAATGCCTTTCCACAGCGAGAAGTAGCAGATGACGTAGACCGCGAACAAGCACAGCGCCATGTCCCACTTGATCGCGCCCAGGTCATGCAGACCCGAGCTGCCTTGGAGCTCCAGGATTTCCCGACTACAAAACAGTCATATCAGAAAGTCAGATAGTCTTGATGTCGGTGGTTGGTTTAAAGTGTAACTACGTAGGAGTTATGTTTACTGTGCTTTTAGACAGCGGCTACTCAGTCTGGCATCAGTTTAGTCCATCTATCTGAGACTGACGCCAGAATGATGGCTGAAAAGTAATAAAGAAATAATCAGTCCGTCAATCAACCGGCTAGACTATCATCTGATGGACTGAACTGATGCCAGACTGACCGTGTAACCGTCGTCATAGTCTTACGTTATGTCAAATTCGAAAATGGAATTCACGACTGTGAGATTATAGTGTAGCTAATTTCTAAAACGGTTCATATGCTGCAAGTAACTTTAGATTAATTGTTTCATTTGTCTTTAAATCAGATATAACTTACTTGAAGTACTCGGCGGCGGCGGAGGTGTAGTGTGGTCGCGGAGTGGCCACCGTCATGTTGCGGACAGTCCGGTTCAGGCGGAGAGCCTCCCAGTTGGCTTCGAACTGAACAGAAATAAGAGAAATTCCGAAATCGGTCTACGTAGTATAAAATCATAAGTGGTATGATATTATAGGAAATTCGCGTAGACTTGCAAAATTAGTCTGACTTTTTCATCGGTTGTTTGACGAAAATATCACGATAAACATTTCGGATTCTGTAATAAGTTGAAAAATTACTTTTACCGTAGGGCATCAACATTTTAGTTTTGTCACTGTTTTAAAAATGTCCTAACCGCAGTATGCCGCAATACCAAATCGGACTATGCTAATGCTATGATGTTATTACGCCGCTCTCAAACTCCCCTGCAGTTTCGGTGATCTTTAGCCAAGACCTTTTCGTTATCGCATTTTTATAGAATCGCCGATCAAAATGTATGGAATTTATATAAGCGTTCATTACTATGGCTTTAATACATTTTGATCGGCGACTCTATAATAATAATAATAATATCTATGGACGCTTCACACCACGTGCTAAGTACCTAAAGGACTTGTGTTATGGGTACCAGACAACGGAAATATATTTAATACTTTTATACTATACACATACTTATTTAAGATTTTTATTATATCATACACATATTTAATACACATCCAGACCCGGAAACATTGAAAAACTTTTTGTTCCGTCGGCGGGATTCGAACCCACGACCCCCGGCTTGAGCTGCCACTTTACCCAATGAGCCACAGAGGTTGTCGAATATAAAGAAGCGATAAAGAAAATTTCTTGGTTACAGGCTCTGATTTAGCTATCTTGATCCTCATTCTTTTTTGTCTCGATCTAGTTAACGTTGTAGTAGATAAGTTGTAGCTTCATCCATACTTCCATACTAATCTTATATCTTTAAACGAGCAATTCTTGTATATATATATAATTAGAATCTCGGAATCGGCTCCAACGATTTTCATGAAATTTAGTATATAGGGGGTTTAGGGGGCGATAAATCGATCTAGCTAGGAATCATTTTCATAAAATGTAATTTTATGTGTGTTTTTTGAATTTTTTGAATATCGAGTGAAGCTCGGTCATATAGCTAGTATTATAAATACGAAAATTGTGTCTGTCTGTCTGTCTGTTACCTCTTCACGCCCTAATCACTGAACCGATTTTGCTGAAATTTGGTATGGAGACACCTTGAGTCCCGAGAAAGGACATAGGATACTTTTCATCCCGGAAAAATGTACGGTTCCTGCGCGATAAACGAATTTTGGCGCAACGGAGTCGCGGGAGTCATCTAGTAATAATATACATACCGGCTGACATAAGGGCGTGTTCCACTCGTTGTTGCAGTTGGTCCACGGCAGCATGGTGGTGAACGACGCGAAGAAGAACCGCAGCGCCCAAGCTATGATCACGTTGTAGTAGAAGTCCACGTAGAATGCTATTAGTACCACCGCGTACCCGATACCTGGAGAAGGAATTCGCTATATAGAAGCTTAGAGATAAATTACGATAACACTGCGCGCCCCTCCAAATTATTGTTTTAATGTGTGTAGTCACATCCTTATGAAAGAGTTTGTACGTAGTAAGACGTAAGTATTCAATCAATCAACCAGTACTCGTAATATTTCACTTAATGTCACTTATTATCAAGATTTGTTGGTCAACTAATCATAACTAGCCGACCGCGCAAGACAACGCATTTCAAAACGTTTTGACAAAGTACTTCAAACGTTTTGAATTTTGCAGGAGCGCGCCATGTTATCGTAGTTTATCTCTACATACACTTACATAATATGATTACTTTCATAGCCAATGGCTATGTAAAATGCGTGCTCACAGCGTTTACATTATATCGCGCTAAAACAAAAAAATAACCATTAACTCAAAATATGAACACCTCGATTTCAAGTATAACTACCTCTTAGCTAAGTTAGCTCTTACGAAGGTACTTAAAATACTTCTTGACTACTTCAAGATAGATAGGTGCGTATGTACAGTTGATTCCTATGCAGGTCGGGGACCTACGTAGTTTGGTTGCGTTACGTCAAACCCAGCTGACAGATCACAACTAACATTGAATTGACATATAATTCGACCAAATAACGTTGGTCTATCAACTGCATAGGAATCAATTTCCTCGATGATACATCACATGGGACATGTATCTACAAGTCCTATATGATTAAGACTAAAAGTAAACATAAGACCTGTATGTAACTCACAAGCAAAATAAGGAATTTGATTTGATTTGATACATTGGTAAAGAAAAAACTTTGATATACTACTCGACTAAGCCAACTAGACGACTGTCAAATCATGCTCTCTCGTACTTATGCATTGCTAGCGACGTGCGTATAAGTGCGAGAGAGCAAGCTTTAACATTCGTCAAGTTGGCTTGGTCGAGTAGTACTTTAAAGTCTTACTTAACTTTTAATTCCACAAAAAAAAAAAAAATAGCACAGGAACTTTAGCACAGTACAAAAATGTTGTCACCTTCTGTCTGTCATTGAAAAGTATTGAAAATAATGGACAATAACATAATATAAGTATATAGATAAATCTTCTATCACACACGGTCTTAAAAAAAATACGGACGTAACCTTGTCCAATCCCGAGTGAAACATAGTTATGGCCGCCCGTGTAGGATGTGTGCGTGTCATTGGCGCCGTCACTCAATGTACAATGACAGCGGGTTGTAGTACCTAGTTGCGTGTGTGAGTGTCGGTCACGTGTACAGTAAACGAAATTGTCGCACCTTGCATGCTTCACCTCTTTATAGTGTAATGCTCCATCCGTATTTTTTTACATCCGTGTTATCACAATAATTATATTATTAACTAAAGAAACGTACATAATTGTAAATACATTTCATAAAAACATAAATCACAAACAATCCTTTCAGCATTAACTCGGACAGAAGTTTCCACTCCATTACCGATTATTCCTGAAAAAATTACATTGCAGCCACTCAGACGAACGTGACCCACTGAAATCGCCGTAAGTCGCACATCTACCGCCTTTGAGAGCACTCAGGGGGGGAGTGGTGTCAATTATGTGTTAAGTGCGATCCGAGGGTGAATCACAACCTTTATTTTATTAAAACGGCTTATGTCAAATGGAATTTTCTGCTCCAATATTTTGCGGAATTGTTATGGAGTGGAATAGTTTTTTAAGACTTTTTCCGGTATACTAAAATGCATTATGCTCTTACACCGGAAAAACAAAGAACGACAGACATAAAGAGAAATCCATATTAATAATATTATAAATGGGAAAGTGTGTCACCACTGTTACCTCTTCAACTCCCAAACCACTAAAATGGTTTTGCTGAAAGGTATGGAGAATAGAGATACTTTGAGTCCTGGGAAAGGACATAACATGCTTGTTATCCCGGTAAAATGTACGGTTCCTGCGCATTAAACGAGTTTAAGTATTATTGGTAAAAACACCAGCGATGTATAAAATTAAAAAAAAATAATGATCTTACCCTTGAACAGCGGCACCAGCCTCCCCCAGCAGGTGATGGCGCCCTTCCGGTGAAACTGGCCCAGAGCCAGCTCCATGTAGAAAAGCGGGATGCCGCCCACCACCAGCATGATGCAGTACGGCACCAGGAACGCGCCTGGGGACAATATAAGAAGTCATAAGTTACGACAGCGCTAGTCTTAGATACGTCTTATTATAAAACAAAGTCGCTTTTTTTCCCTCATGTCCCTTTGTTCCCTTTAATCTTTAAAACTACGCAACGGATTTTGATGATTATTTCAGTGTTAGATAGCCCATTTATCGAGAAAGGCTATAAGCTATATTTTATCACGCTAAAACTAATAGGAGCGAAGAAATAGAGGAAAATGTGGAAAAGACGGGGAGAATTATTTGAAAGGGCTGACTTGAACTAATCTCAGGAACTACTGGTCCGATTTGAAAAATTATTTCAGTGTTAGATAGCCCATTTATTAAGGAAGGCTATAGGCTATATTTTATCACGCTAAGATTAATAGGAGAATATGGAAAAAACGGGGGAAATTATTCGAAAGGGCTTATCTCGCGAACTACTGGAGCAATTTTTATGTTATTTGGCACAGATAAGAAGTAGTCCACGTGAAGGATTATAGGCCATAGATTTTAATAATTTTTTCAGTGGCTATATATTTTATACTCGTGCGACGCCGGGGCTAGTCTTAGATACGTCTTATTATAAAACAAAGTCACTTTTTTTCCCTCATGTCCCTTTGTTCCCTTTAACCTTTAAAACTACGCAATGGATTTTGATGATTCTTTCAGTGTTAGATAGCACATTTATCGAGGAAGGCTATAGGCAATATTATATCACGCTAAGACTAATAGGAGCGAAGAAATAGAGGAAAATGTGGAAAAAACGGGGAAAGTTATTGGAAAGGGCTAACTTGAACGCGCTAAATTAAGGAACTACTGGTCCCATTTAAAAAATATATTTCAGTGTTAGATGGCCCATTTATTGAGAAAGGCTATAGGCTATGTTTTATCACGCTAAGACTAATAGGAGAATGTCGAAAAAACGGGGGAAATTATTTGAAAGGGCTTATCTCGCGAACTACTGGAGCAACTTTTATGTTATTTGGTACAGATAAGAAGTAGACCACGTGAAAGATCATAATATAGGCTATCGTTTTTAATCATTTTTTCAGTGGCTATATATTTTATACCCGTGCGACGCTGGGGCGGGTCGCTAGTTCTCAATAAGTAAGAAATTAAAACCTAAGCAGAATGTACCAATTTCTGATTGTGTTGCGTGTTTGATACCCGCGACTGTATAAGATCCATACTAATATAATAAATGCAAAAGTGTGTCAGACGTCTGTCTGTGTGTCTGTTACCTCTTCAAGCCCAAACCGTAGAACCGATTTTGATGAAATTTGATATGGAGATACTTTGAGTCCCGGGAAAGTATATAGGATATTTTTTATCCCGGAAACATGTACGGTTCCCGCGCGATAAACGAATTTTGGCCTCATTGTCGAGAAAGAGAGTCGTGTCTTTTGACACGTAAGCTTTGCAGAAGTGCACAAAATGTCTGTAGCCAAAAAAAATATTATGTTTAACAAAATCAAAGTATTAAAGAGGAGATTTATTGTATGATAAATATTTACAAAAACACTATAATTCAGTTATTCTACAAGTAAAATTAAAAAAATATTTTAAAACTATACAACTTCATAAGTTTATACCATTACGAAAAAAGTCACAACTCAACTATTAAATGAAAGCTCGACAATATTGCAGGATAAGTGCCTCCGTAAAGTTTTTACACCCTATTTACTTCAAAAGCTCCATAGAAATCTCGGATCGGGCAATTCCGTCATAATTTCATCGAGAGGGCCGACGAGAGGGCTGGAGGGTTGAGGGGCAAATTGTGTGGTAATTGCCCTTTTAAGTCTCTCATCTGCTTACGAGCTTTTATGATTCCGTGGAACTTTCGGGCGATAATAGGAGTTGGAAAGTTGCATCGCAAAGTTCAATAGTTGCGTTTATATTGAACTAGATGACGCCCGCAACTTCGTTGCGCCAAAACTCGTTTATCGCGGTGGAACCGTATATTTTTCCGGGATAAAAAGTATCCTATGTCCTTTCCCGGGACTCAAAGTATCTCCATGCCAAATTTCAGCAAAATCAGTTCAGCGGTTTGGGCGTGAAGAGGTGACAGACAGACAGACAGGCAGAGTATTAGTATAGATATAATGATTTGCAAAAGCATATCAATGATATTATGTCTGAGTTCTGACATTTTATTAACGGATTGTATTGATATTGATCAGAAGAAATAATTTATGGGCAGGCAGCCGAACCAAGACAAACACTAAATTTAACACTAGAATTGCCATTTAAAGAATTTCGTAATCTGCTTTTGAAACAATTTTTAAATAATTTACAAGTCTTCAAGATTGTCCACCAAATAACTATATAATTTCTATGAAACAGTAAGCGTGCGTCCACATTTGTATCATTTGCGCGATCAGATCTCTGTCGCGATCATCGCGCCGAATCAAAATGATACGCGTATCCTGATACTTTGTATCATGATACGCGTATCATTTTGCGTCCACACTAGCGATTATGATATATATATATACCGATCGGGCTGAAATTTGGCCTGCAGGTAGATGTTATGACGTAGGCATCCGCCAAGAAAGGATTTTGATCAATTCTACCTCCAAGGTGTTAAAATAGGGGATAAAAGTTTGTACATAATAATACTTTTTAACGCGAGCGAAGCCGCGGCCAAAAGCTCGTTGAACATAAAGTATGTCCAAACGGAAATATACATTGCAAACTTCTTGCAAAGTACGTAATTTTTTGTAAACTGCTTACACAATTTTATCTACTTACTGCTGCACTCAGAGACAAACTAATTAACTAACTGTAATTAATTAAGATTTTAACATAAGTCCCGTGCATTATCCGTCAAATTCTTCGTTAAATTAAAGTTTAATCATAATGTCTCTAATTGTCCGGTTTCTGAGGTTTTTTAACAGGAGTTTATCTTTTCACTTGCGTTGTTGAATGGTTAATTATTTGACGCTAGCCAAATAAAAGCGATAGTAAAAAGATAATCTCCGGTTAAAAAAAACTCAGAAACTAGGCATAAGGCATTTATAAAGTATCATAAGTCTTGTCCACTGTGAATGTAATTAATTGACTGGACGAAGGCGTAAGAACACCTAAACGAGCGACTTCCGCCGGACGTGCATTCCGGTCTCATCAGAGATTACCGTTTTCGAGAACGACGCTTGTTCTTAAATTAGCTTCGGTGTGTGAATTAATGCATTGTTTTACGTACTATCCTAGTACCTACCAAAGAAGTACATCCTATCTCATGCAATTTTCACTCTCAGGAACTATTGATTCCCAAAATGGCGCCATTGAATTAATTCTTACGCGCAGATATTGTTCGACACGACTCATTAAACAAGTGCCGTATTGTAAAATGACGCAAACATGGCGTACAAGTTGTTACATTACCTTTGAGAAGCCCTTATGTCCATATAAGGGAATTAAAATTGAATTTTTAACATCTTTATTTAGAAATATAGATTTTAAAAATTCAAATTTTGATTTTGTGGGTCTTCGACTATTTTCCTTCTCATTCAACTTTACTTTTACCGTTGTAGTTTTATCTCTCGAACGCCTTGTCTCTACATCTACAGGCGTGAAAAAAAAAACCGTCAGATACAATTAATGTGCGTTTCGAACACATTTGAAATTCGAACATGTCATACATTGCCAGATACAACCCGCACAGCTACGCCAGTGTCTATTGTGGCTACGCACAGCCAATCAATGATTTCAAGTACCTACGCGTCTCGTGTCCGACAGTCAGATATCTAGCCAGACTCAAATCCAGACGCGTGCTCGCCGCTCTTCAGCCACCCGACAGAGGCCAGGTGAATACACCCTACATCGTGCTATCGTTAACCAGAAAATTTTGTATATAAAGGCTCCGAGATTCACCATCGCCGTGTCTCCACTTACGAGGCTCAGACTAGTAGTCTTGTAAGTGAAGACAAAGGTAAATACTCTGTATGTGGGAGGACGATTCCTGTGCTGGAGCCGTATGGTGTAACCGATGGATGGTGTCTTCTTGATGCGTAAAGACGATAATATTCTAAAAAAGTATTAAATAATAATTCTTACTCTGTACTCAGTATTTCTAGTCTCAATCTTTATATATATTTTTAATTATTGCAATTATAATTTTTAGAAGTATCAATCACTTTTATAATGAACTAGCTGTCCCGGCAAACGTTGCTTTGCCATAATATTATATTTGCCATAATATTTTACTGAAGTGACTAAATAAGTCATGTTATCATGGCAACGTCGATCGCTATCCCGTCGCAAAAACAATGGTCGCCGTCAGTCTCTGGTTGTAATAATTTACTATTATTTATTCAACAAATGCACTTATCAATATATAAAGTACCGAGTAGCCGATTCTCAGACCTACTGAATATGCATATAAAATTTGGTAAAAATCAGTAAAGCCGTTTCAGAGGAGTTCGTGGACTAACATTGTGACACGAGAATTTTATATATAAGACTAGCTGTCCCGGTGAACTTCGTGTCACTTTAAAATCTTCCCTGGACTTCTACGAATATTTTAAAACTAAAATCAGCCCAATCCGTTCAGCCGTTTTTGAGTTTTAGCGCGACTAACACATTTGAAAATCCATTTTTATATATATAGATTAATAAAAATCATAAGTACCTACACCAATCAACACTACTATAGAAAAACTTTCCGAAAAATTCTCCCGCTTAACTTCAATATTTTTACAATCCACTACACTCATACAATATCGGGAATCTCAGCTTTGTCTCGCCACTCTCTGGGGAAGGGGACAGAGGGGTAGGGGGTAAGATAGAGGGGGAAGGGGGAAGGGATTTACTTTATTGCCGGATGCAACAGGTCGGGGTTAGCGTAAGTCGGCCAAAGTGTCTCAACTTCTCCCTCATTTATTTTCGAGAAGTTAGAGGTATATCGACAGTTGTGTCAGAGAAAATATTGTTTTTTAACCGACTATACAAGAAGAAGAGTCATGTATGCATCTACTCGAGAAGAATACGATCTTATCGAGTAGGTAGATGCACCATAATATTTGACGACCTCTGTGGCTCAGTGGTGAGCGCGTTGGTAGCTCAACTTCTCAAGCCGGGGGTCGCGGGTTCGAATCCCGCCGACGCGACGGAACAAAAAGTTTTCAATGTTCCCGGGTCTGGATGTGTATTAAATATGTGTAATAATATAATAAAAATCTTAAATATATGTATAGTTTAAAATGTTAAATATATTTCCGTTGTCTGGTACCTTTAACACAAGTCCTTTAGGTACTTAGCAGTTTGCACGGGGCCAGACTGACGTGGTGTGAAGCGTCCATATATATTATTATTATTATACAACACTAGCTGTTGCCCGCGACTTCGTCCGCGTGGACTTTAGCTGTTTATAGTTGTTCCCGTACATCGATTGAATAGTTAACGCGCAAATCATAAAAGTATATTGTATGGGACAATGTACTTTTATGATATGATAGATGTTCCGCGCAGCTTTTTCAGCTTTTTTGCGGATTTCCTCGATAAATAGGCTATCGAATACTGAAAGAATTTTTCAAATCGGACCAGTAGTTCCTGTGATTAGCGCGTTCAAATGAGCCCTTTCAAATAATTTCTCCCCGTTTTTTCCACACTTTCCTCTATTTCTTCGCTCCTATTAGTTTTAGCGCCATAAAGTATAGCCTATAGCCTTTTTCAATAAATAGGCTATCTAACACTGAAAGAATTTTTCAAATCGAACTAGTAGTTCCTAAGATTAGCGCGTTCGAATAAGCCATTTCAAATAATTTCTCCTGTTCTTTCCACACTTTCCTCTATTTCTTCGCTGCTATTAGTCTTAGCGCAATAAAATATAGCATATAGCCTTTCTCAATAAATAAGCTATCTAACACTGAAAGAATTTTTCAAATCGGACCAGTAGTTCCTGAGATTAGCGCGTTCAAATAAGCCCTTTCAAATAATTTTCCCCCGTTTTTTCCACACTTTCCTCTATTTCTTCGCTGTTATTAATCTTAGCGTGATAAAATATAGCCTATAGCCTTCCTCGATATATTAGGCTATCCAACACTGAAAGAATTTTTCAAATCGGACCAGTAGTTCCTGAGATTAGCGCGTTCAAACAAACAAACAAACAAACTCTTTCCAATTATAATATTATAATATTAGTATAGATAAACCATCAGAGAAACTGATTCAGGTGAGGCAGGTGACAGACGTCTATCTTATTTGGATAGATTATGTTAAGGGTCAAGACAATATTTTTAAGGTTTTATTTATTGTATCGACATTTGGCGGACTTTGACATAATATGATAAGCCCTATGCCTGTTTTGCCTTAGAGCCTAAGCGCGGTTGGTCGCGTTTTGGAAAGGCTTGACATAATATTATTTCCGTTCCGTGCGGCTTCGCCCGCGTAAATTAGAATATATTTCACAGACAAATTCGTCCACAAAAAATAGCCTATGATCCTTCACGTGGTTTATTTCTTATCTGATCCAAATAACAGCAAAATTGCTCTAGTAGTTCATGAGATAAGCTCTTTCAAATAATTTCCACCGTTTTTTCCACATTTTCCATTATTTCATCGCTCCTATTAGTCTTAGCGTAATATATTATAGCCTATAGCCTTTTTCGATAAATGTGCTGTCTAACATTGAAATAATTTTTCAAATCGGTCCAGTAGTTCCTGAGGTTAGCGCGTTCAAGCACTTTCAAATAATTTCCCCCGTTTTTTTTTCACATCTTCTTCTATTTCATCGCTCCTATTAGTCTTAGCGTAATAATATAATATAGCCTATAGCCTTCCTCGATAAATGGACTACCTAGCACTGAAATAATTTTTCAAATCTGACCAGTAGTTCCTGAGATTAGCGCGTCAAACAAACAAACATACTCTTCTGCTTTATAATATTAAGTATACATTTGAAATAATAATTTTGCACTTAGCCGAGTTATAGATCATTATCGCTGGTTTATTTTTTTGAGATAACTGTTTTACTTTTACGTGAGATAACAAGTAAATGTATGTAAATTCGCCGCTATTTCAATAAATCGTAACATACTATTGCTTGTCACCTCGCTGCGTAGCGGCCATAACGCACGTTGGCAATGAGTTTCTAAAATACTAGAGTAGCAACGTCTTACAAACGATTCTCAGGAATGCGTAACCACTTGATAGTTCAAAAGACGATGTCAATTCATAATGTAATTATGTCATTATGTAGGTCAGATATGCCTGCAGGCATCTTCGAAGTGGCAACGCGTTGCTGCCGTAAACTGCCAATCTAGTTACGTCAGGGCCCGGACACAAAAACACGACACGACGTCTTACGACGTCGCACGACGCCGCACGACCCCGTGTCGTGGGAATCCACGACGCGCATCGTAAAAAACTACGACACGGCGTCGTACGACGTCGCGTAGTAGAAACTCACGTAGAAATTCAAAGATGAGTTTCTACGACGCGACGTCGTACGACGCCGTACGACGCCGTGTCGTGTCGTGTTTCCCGGCCCTTAGTAACATTGAATATCATTGCGCGTTGGTGCCACCGCAATAATAGATCCAGCCAGCCAGCATAGAATAAATAGCGACATAGGCCATAGCGATAATACTTAACAACGAATCTTTAAACTTAATTGTTTCTAGGTGCGACAAAAATGTCCCGGGATATATTTCATTATCTCGGGCCATCCCGGTGGGATGGGGATGATTGGAATCCCGTCCCGGTATTAGATCATCCCCCGGGAGGATATTGTTTCGTATCGGAAATGTGCTTATTGACTTAATAATTCTCGGTTCACTTCATTCCGATATTGAAATTTCAATTTTGATTGTATTAGTGGATCAGTGGGTAATAAATACTGAATAGTATTATCATAGAGATTGAAGACATAATTAATATATTATATATTAAGGGAAAAGACCTAATGCTAGACATGGAACTAATAGATGACACTTACGAAAAAAATACCATAAAAATAAGAATTACTCTACTTATTTCTCAACACTATAAATTTTATAAGCTTCTCAAGCTATCTGTTGATGTGACAAAATATATTAGGGACGCCTTCGGGAACAAAATTTTAAAATGGGATCAGTTTTCGTAAACAATGTGACCGCGTCGACACGCGCTCGGCAATTTCTTAGCAAATAGGATGCGCTTTTGTCCTGGGGGTGGATGCCGACCCTTCTCGGGGGGTATTTTTTTTTAATAAAAATAACCGCAAGAATCAATAGACACACAAATTTTAAGCAAAATTTGTAATATAAAGTTTTTTGAATAAAGTAATACTTTCGGAGTTATTAAAGATCAAAGATCATGTTTTTGCGTGAGAAAAATACTTGTCTTAAGGGTCCGTATACGAAATTTGCCGATTTCGCTGATTTAACAGACGTGATTGAACAGCTAAAATACAGTATTTCTATAAGTTTTAATGCACAACAAGTAAGATCATTTCAATTTTAATCTAATGTTGGAGCTAGATTTTTTAATTTTTTAATTTTTTATTTCAAACATAATAAAATTAACCAAATAAACAAATTCAAATTCTTTATTAACCATACAATAATATACAATAGTATAAAAGCTAGGTAGCGTACATCACGTCGTCTAATCCCATGCTAAGTAAAACTTGTGTTATGGCAATCAGACAACGGATGCACGCCCAACAATTTTATCCTAATATATATTATTTACACATTCGCACACACAATAACACTACACTTTATCACGTAAAGTCTCTTTCGGCGACGTGGTGCGCGCTTCGTTCGGGAGCCTCCCCCGGAACCTTCGGTAAACTACATCGGCGGGCCAAAACTCCTCCACCTCGAAGATGGATAAAACTTGAGTCGGCACTCTCACCACAAAGGAACTGAAATTCACTTTGTGGCGAGAGTGCAGACGCTCCACCCTCAAGGTGTAGGTGGTCTTCTCGCGGATGTAATTTACGACGTCTTCGACCGTCTTGGACCCGTGCAGACGCGACACGTAGAGCGGCGTCGCGGGCACCTCGCTTCGCAGACGAGCTCGGGCACATAAGGTGCGGTGCCGCGGTGGTTGCGGGCGGTGGGCTTCTTCTTCTTCCTCCTCTCCACCAGAACGAAGCCCTCCTCATCGCACCTCCTGCTCTCGTCCCTGTCGAGTCGAAGATGTTCAGCCTTGTGGCCCTCGGTAGCCTTGCGGTGCGGGGCAAGCAGCGACGCTTGCATAATTTTTCGCTTGAGTCGATGTCCTCAATTTCGTGTCGACGTCACGCGGTAACGGCGAGCTGACGGCGGCGGCTGTTGCTGACCCACTCGATTTCACTGACGTGCAAAACGGCGAGTCGCGCTGAGCTCCGCGACGCATATTTATCGAGTCGATCGGATGCTCGGGTGACCTACATAATGAATTATTACTTTTTAATTGTAATAATTCACTACGTAACTCACTGATGGTGTTTTCCGAGGCATCCAATCTACCTCGCATCTCGTCCAGCAGCAGGGCAGCCTCATGATGTCGAACTTCTGGAGCAGGCTGGAGACGTTGATGTGGTCCGTCGATACCACCGGTAGTTTGTGGAGCTGCTTGGCCACAAACACCGGCAATTCCGCAGGATTAGTCTGCTTGAGCAGGGAGATGATGTCCTGCAAGCTTCGTTAGCTTCCGTCTCTCCTCCGGGACGTCATCTGCGCCGTCTTGCCGAGCGCTTCGTACAGCATCAGCCTGCCCTTGCAGATCTCCTCGCTGGTGTAGGTTGACCTGCACAGCTGCACGATGCTATCTTCGTCCATGGTGTTGACGACGTGTTGTACGAACGCCAGCAGCTCGTTGGATACGAGCGCCATGGTGTCGGTGCAGCGGCTGTGAGCCGCGCGACGCGCGAAATATTAATTAATTATATTAATATTTACTACGTGTGTTGTTGAGCGGTGCGCGACCGTTCGCTACCGCGATCAAAACAACACTAAACATCAAAACAACAAACAATAATGCCTTCAAACGATTATATTATTCTAAGTAATTATCTTTAATAAACACGTTATATTTTCATATTAACTCACCCACCGCGTTATAATTATTAACGAAAGAATTTAAAACGTCGGTAACTTTACAACGTGTCCAATCGATCGCTATAATACGCATCATTCATTATAACGTAGCGTCAAAACTAGCGCGCTTGAAAGAATCGAGATTTCATAACTGTTATAACTGTTATAAATTATAACGTAGCGTCAAAACTAGCGCGCTTGAAATTCGTTATAACTTATAACGTAGCGTCAAAACTAGCGCGCTTGAACGAATCGAGATTTAATTCGTTATAAGTTATAACGTAGCGTCAAAACTAGCGCGCTTGAAAAATGTAGCATATTCCATCTAGCGCGCTATGAAAATATAGCCGTTATACTGGTTTATATGGAGGAGTGCATCAAAATTTGAATGCAAAAATATTTTAAAATTATGATTTTATCATCGTGTTTATCATATGTATTTTTAACAAATAAAACGTTACACACACTACGACATTACTACTAAAAAAGATGACAGATTTTTGAGTGATAAGCCTATACATACGAATTATACTCTTTTATTTATGGTCGAAGTCTGTTGACAACAACTTGACAAATTGAAAATGGATTATTGTTTTTTTTATTTAATTTTAGATACTACTCGTATTAGACAATGCTTAAACGGCCAGCCTGAGATCAGCTGAGTCCCAGAGACAAGAATTGAAAAAAAAAACTGGTTGCACTCCGGGAGTGCCGGCAGAAGTGAAAACTTGATTATTAACGTTGTGCATTTTTTTAACCCAGTTTTTAAGAAAATCGATTTTTAAAAAATCGTCAATCAAGTTGTTTCGATCAAGTTTCGATTAAGGTTTCGATCAAGTTTCGATCAAGTTTCGATCAAGTTTTGAACAAGTTTCGATCAAGTTTCGATCAAGGGCTTGTACCACGAAACCGTTTTGAGACTCAAACAATCGATCGAGAATGCCGTATCTTACTCTAACAAATGTGAAATGACGTTGTTAGAGAAGGACGTGGCATTCTCGTCCGATTGTTTGAGTTTCAAAACGGTTTCGTAGTAGAGTAGAAGGTTTCGATCAAGGTTTCGATCAAGTTTCGATCAAGTTTCGATCAAGGTTTCGATCAAGGTTTCGATTAAGTTTCGATCAAGTTTCGATCAAGTTTCGATCAAGTTCGACCAAGTTTCGATCAAGTTTCGATCAAGGTTTCGATCAAATTTCGATCAAGTTTCGATCAAGTTTCGATCAAGTTTCGATCAAGTTTCGATCAAGTTTCGGTCAAGTTTCGATCAAGTTTCGATCAAGGTTTTGATCAAGGTTTCGGTCAAGTTTCGATCAAGTTTCGATCAGGTTTCGATCAAGTTTTGATCAAGTTTCGATCAAGTTTCGATCAAGTTTCGATCAAGTTTCGATCAAGTTTCGATCAAGTTTCGAACAAGTTTCGATCAAGTTTCGATCAAGGTTTCGAACAAGGTTTCGATCAAGTTTCGATCAAGTTTCGATAAAGTTTCGATCAAGTTTTGATCAAGTTTCGATCAAGTTTCGATCAAGGTTTCGATCAAGTTTCGATCAAGTTTCGATCAAGTTTCGATCAAGTTTCGATCAAGTTTCGATCAAGTTTCGATCAAGTTTCGATCAAGTTTCGATCAAGTTTCGATCAAGTTTCGATCAAGTTTCGATCAAGTTTCCATCAAGGTTTCGATCAAGTTTCGATCAAGTTTCGATCAAGTTTCGATCAAGTTTCGATAAAGTTTCGATAAAGTTTCGTTAAAGTTTCGATCAAGTTTCGATCAAGTTTCGATCAAGTTTCAAATTGAGTTCGAGTTTGAGTTCGACACAAAACACTACTCTCCAACCGTCTTACGCGTTTTGTACGGTTTTTTGATCAACACGAAAATCTATCGCGAGTTTCACGGTTTTTACCCATCCCACAAGTGCTCAACGCCGCTAAAGAGGTTTTCACTTCAAAAACTATGATGAGGTCAATATTTTTTTACAAAATATAGGTAGTAGTCCTAATGTCGTTGCAACTTGCAAGTAAGGTCGAATTTCGACCATTGGGCGATCTCTAGTATTATAAAATGTAAATTGAAATTATGTTACGTCATTTTTTAACTGTCGCCTACGCCGTGCTACGCGGTGCTACGGCGTAGCTCAGTACTGTAATTATTTGAATAGAATAGAAAATATGTATATTTATTTCCAGGAAATTCTTAACAATAGTTTGTTTATAAATTGTTTTTCAAAGTTATAATTTGTTACATTGCTACACCTGTACTTTAACACTTCATATAAAGTTGCCGAAATGTTTAAATATTAAGACCGGATTCAAGTAGCTGCGACTGGTCATTTTCGTTTACAAAGTATGTGTGAAGAGTATGTATGAGTAATTTTTTTTTATATAAAATAAGGGGGCGAACGAGCAAACGGGTTACCTGATGGAAAGCAACTATCGTCGCCCTTTAAGAGCCTTTTAAGAGGGAATACGCTCTCTTCTTGAAGTTTTGCAGGTCGTATAGGTCCGGAAATACTACTGGTGACCCGTGAAAGTTCATTCCAGAGTTTTACAGTGCGCGGCAGAAAGTTACGCGAGAAACGCACGGTGGAAAACTGCCACTCATCAAGGTGATGAGGATGGTATATTTTTCGCGTGGGACGATGGCGAAAAGTTGCAGGTGGTATTTTTCCGAACAACTCCTCAGAGCGCTCCCCGTGATACAACCGATAGAGGATGCAGAGTGAAGCTACATCTCGGCGTAATTCCAAGGGGTCCAAGCTGTTTGAATTGAAACACTATGGCAGTCAACGATTCGAGCGGCCCTTCGTTGGATACGATCCAGAGGGAGCAGTTGGTATTTTGGCGCCCCTGCCCAGAGATGAGAACAATATTCCATATGAGGCCGAACCTGCGCCTTGTAAAATAATTGTAGGCGTTGGTCCGGACTGAAGTACTGTCTCGCTCTGTTAAGTTAAATGAAAAATATTATGTTCCTGCAAAGTCAATTATACATTAAACGGTCACTAATATTGCCCAATACGTGATATTGAGCAATAAATTGATCATCCAGGGGCCCGCTAATCGTAACTTCATTCATGATTTTGAATTCCAAAAGGCAAAATTCAAACCACTTTAAAATTTCATTTCAACACGCTTCAAAAGTTCCTCTTATTAGTTACTAGCGACCCGCCCCGGCGTCGCACGGGTATATATATAGCCACTGAAAAAATGATTAAAATCGATAGCCTGTAATCCTTCACGTGTTCTATTTCATATCTGTGCCAAAACTGGTGCCAAATAACATAAAAATTGCTCCAGTAGTTCGCGAGATAAGCCCTTTCAAATAATTTCCCCCGTTTTTTCCACATTCTCCTATTAGTCTTAGCGTGATAAAATATAACCTATAGCCTTCCTCAATAAATGGTCTAACACTGAAAATTTTTTTCAAATCGGACCAGTACCTAGTTCCTGAGATTAGCGCGTTCAAGTTAGCCCTTTCAAATAATTTTCCTCATTTTTTCCACATTTTCCTCTATTTCTTCGCTCCTATTAGTCTTAGCGTGATAAAATATAGCCTATAGCCTTCCTCGATAAATGGGCTATCTAAAACTGAAAAAATAATCAAAATCCGTTTCGTAGTTTTAAAGATTAAAGGGAACAACATGAGGGAAAAAAAGCGACTTTGTTTTATAATTTGTATAGATTTTCGCCTAATAACCTAAAAGCCAACCCTTTATTAAAGGGCAGGCCAACGCCACATTTCATCTGCGAATATACCTGTAGTAAATCCGTCATAACAGGGCTATCAGTCATTAGTGAATGTCGTAATTGATCGTGCACTTCATCATACCGCCCTCGTCATCCGTCACGTCACGTCACGGCGCGTCACTCTGCGTCACCTCAGCGGATCGAGGTCCAACCCTTTAGGTGGAAAAAGTTTGGGAGTGGATTGGTTGAAAATCGAAATATTGTAAAGTATGTGAATATAAGAAGAATTTTGAGAATAGGATATCAATATAATTCTGGATATCCAGACACGCGGTCGCGTGTCAAGCCAAGTTCCAGCATAACAGAATGGCGAGCAGCACCGTGTGTAATATTACACGTACCATTTGCAGGTACTTTTGACCCCCTCATAATACATTTTGTACATTACACATTTTTTTAGTTCTCAGTTTGATTTCTAGTTTACCTCTTAAAAAATATTTACTACTACAAAATGTACATTGGATCATAAATAAATCGAAATGTTTTTAGCAGTTTCCATAAAAAAAATGAAAAGCAGCCAGCACAGAATTGAACTTATATTAGCTGCGATTAGAAACATATATTTGGCAGCTGTGTACTTGTACAAGATTTCTTATAATAAATAGTAAAGCAACAAAGCGTCTATGTAACTACATAAAAGTGTCAGCTGAAATTGAATTGGTATCGGCGATCGCGACCTTAGACCCCTCGCCGGGGGTGCCAGGGGTGTACCAGGGGTCTGGGGGAGCAGGGGTCGAGGGGTCCATTACGTAATTACCGTTACTGTGTTACGGTAACTAAGTTGCGCGCGCTTTGATAGTCAATTACGGCCGGACGCGGAGGATGCAATTAGCTTATGTTGAAGACGGGTGAAGTTGGGTTGAAGATTCATAAAAGTAACGTTTATGTATAGTATTTGGTGTAAGAATAAAATAAGATAAAATGTGTCACTAGTAATAAGTCACTTAATAAAATCCAAAATAATCCTTGGTCATTTTAACAATTTAATTTTAATACCGTTTTTAACTGTGTGTTGTACTCAACTCTTTCTTGATATCGTGAAAATTGTTGTAAAGACTCCGCCGTCAAAGTACATAATATTTTAATATTAATGATATTGGACTCTTTTCTTATCCTGGCAAAAAAGACCAATATTTGAGCTTTTTATTTTAGGTAGATAGATGTCTTATTAATTCATGTTGTTATATTTTTTTACGAACGAAAATATATAAGTTAATATTGATTTTATAACTCTATACACTCAAGAAATCGAATCAAAAAGCAATAAATATAAAAAAATCTAGTTTCCTTTCCCACAGTGGTCGTAAATAAAGAAACTTACAGGACTTAAAAGCATATCACCATAATCCGCCAACGACAGCCGGACTTAGCCGGAGGGACATTCGCAGTTATTCTAGCTCTTAGAGGCCCTTAGTACCAAAGACGTAAAGTTCACTTTCCTATACAGAGCTTAAAGCTTTACCGTATAGTGGTGTGAGACGCTCATTTTATTCATTTCCGGTGGAGAACCACTTCCGCCTGCGAGCAACAGCTCATTGTTTTGATCTTTGATATGTGAGAAGTTGTAGTGACGAATTAATTCTTCAAGCAGTACAGGCTTTATATCCTGTATATATAAAGCCTGTATTTCTTTTGCTTATAATAAATGCCTGCCTACTACTTTGCTTTACAATAATTGGTTAGTTTATGATATTTTAGGTTTCTTATACATAGTAATTTCAAATAATAAATAAATAAAAAAACACCGGAAATTTAAAATTTCGCGTAAGTACTAAGTATTCCTCTTAAATTCGTGTACTCCAATAAGAAAAGATTTCTCAAAATATAACCTATAAAGACTAAAGAGGTATGGGATCAGCCAGGCATTTTCCAAGACGCGAAAAAAAACTAAACGTACTTAACATTCATCACCACGTTTTCACCACCCATTTTTTCAAGAACATTTTGTTGAAAATGTTAGCTACTTAAAACACTTTAAAGTAGCTAACATTTTTAACATACTCGTAATACCTACTCTCACATACCTAAAATACGCACACTAATCCACATCTTAGAGCGTTTAAGCGTTCAATTAGCAAAGGAAGGTGTAGCTCTCGAGCTGGGCCTCAGGCCTCGAGAGCTCTAGGCCAGGCCGTACTAGTGGAGGGCCCTACAGACAGCCTGAATGCAATCAGTGCTGTAAGGTCTCTATTAAGGCATTTCACGTGGAGTTTTTAATGCTCTTTGAGTATGGTAATAGAGGATTTGAAGCAAATATTTTTTGTGTTTGATGTATGTTCAAACAGTGATGTTCTGAATACGAAAGTATAATGTATATTTTGTTTGTCTGTACATTTAACCTCTTTAAGTCTTCACACTTACGTGCCTCTTAAGCAGCTGAAGCAATTTTAATGAAATTCGGAATCAGGCTATTTTTTTAACCGACTTCCAAAAAACGAGGAGGTTATATGTTCGGCTGTGGATATATATATATATTTTTTTTTGTATGTTCAACGATTACTCCGCCGTTTGTGAACCGATTTTCGAAATTTTTGTTTTGTTGTATTAGGTTTCACTCCAATTTGGTACCATGTTCACAAAAGTGGTGACCTGATGATGGGATCCATGAGTAATCGAGGGAACTCCTCGAAATTTATATGGAAACATATGGTGATTTTGGTTTTATGTGAAGTGTACTAAGAATATGCTACCAAAAAGTCAAATATTGGGTCAAAGTATACCATGGTTTCGAAGATGCTGAGAGAACTCCTGACTCCTTATAGATATACGTTTGGGAGTTTCGGCGTTGTTTTAAGAACAGAAAGCATATGCTACTATGCAATTCATATTCATCATCATAATCATCATCATCATCATCATCGTCATCATCATCATTAAGGTCACCAATGTCTCATGGCACAGAATTAATAATAGTACAAGGCATAGGTATGGATATAGTAATAATAATAATTATGTACTGTATAACAACACCTGTTTGTTTAATACATGGCGGTCGGCGCCGCAGAGGCGACGGCGTCGCCGCGCCGCCGCGCCGCGTGGCGCGTGGCGGCAGACAACAGATCGAATACTTTACTAATTACTTTATAAAATTTAAATAGACAAATAGAATTAAAATAAAGTTATTTTAAAAAGAGCATTTACACAAAACAAAGTCATTAAGTGTCTTTTTAATCAGTTATACTTATTAATCGATAGATGGCGCACTAAGTATCGATTTGAATTCTTGATTAAGCGCTTATTCCACTTATCCTAGCTAGGAAGTCCTAGCTAGGGTCCTAAAAAATTTAGTCAAGTGGAATAACATTTAGAAGCTAGGATCCTAGCTAGGATCCTAAATCGGAAAAAATTTAGTCAAGTGGAATAATATTTAGAAAGCTAGGATCCTAGCTAGGACTTCCTAGCTAGGATAAGTGGAATAAGCGCTTTACAAGAACAGAGCTGTCAATAATTATGATAATATTAAATATTATGAGTAGCTACGCTACATCCTATGCAAGTTTATACAATTTTTTATCTGATAGATCCTTCGATCGTGGAAAAACGAGACACAATAGCCTTTCTATTGTTATCTCAATCGCCGGTGACCGCTTGGGGCTTGAAGCATTAAAATTGTTAAATTACTTAGCACAATATGTTCACTTCACTGATAATATATGATTTTGTGAGTGTGAGTTGTGACTCTTGACAAATTGTAATAAGATACGTAAAATATACGCGAAGGTTTACCTACTAGTGTAACTAAAAAGAGTGAAATTATTATTATTTTTAACAAAAAATTAAAACCGACTTCCAAGGTAAAAACAATAATAACATTAATATGAACTAAAAAGTATTAAATAATTTTTACTATCTAATGGTGCCTTTTTCCGAATTCGGCTAAACCTCAACTATTTCTGTATTCAATCTTCATAATTTTGAAGTCGGTGCCAGTTCCAAAAGTTTCAAATATTCTGTCAGAGGACTGAAGATTCAGCTATCTGGTACCGACTTCAAAATAATGAAGATTGAGTACAGAAATAGTTGAGGTTTAGCCGAATTCGGAAAAAGGCACCATTAGATAGTAAAAATTATTTAATACTTTTTAGTTCATATTAATGTTATTATTGTTTTTACCTTGGAAGTCGGTTTTAATTTTTTGTTAAAAATAATAATAATTTAGCATACCTATTAGGTCGAGTTGACAAACCTCCTTGTTTGAAGTCTATTTAAGGCGCTATATTGAAAAAACTGTCCTTTTTGACGTAATACTATAGGACCCTCAGAAATGTTACAAATCTGGTAATGAAATATCATATCTTCATAGCCTTATCTAGGTTTGAGAAGAACTAGAAACACGATTAATGTATTTTGCCTCGATACGTTTAATTTTCGAAATGACCTCTTAAAAATACGAAATTTGAAGATTATTTTTAATTGAAAACAGATGTGTTGTAGGAAATTAGTCTAATTGATAGACACCTTTGCAACTCAAAATCGTATAGAAGCATTTTGCTTAAGTGCTCCTAGTTATTTCTTAAATGATTATAATTACGTTTTTTCGCATGTTTTTTCGAGCGAGCCGATAGCTTCTGGCCGCAGCGTATTCACGACTTTATAGTCATACAAATTAAGTATAAAATTGCCCTTGCGGTAAAATTACTTTCGATATAGCGCCTTAAAAATCGCTACACCAAGAAGTTGCGGCAACATTATATTTTTAACAAATTACCTATGGAGTTTCTAATTACTTTTACTTCGTAGATATGAAGAACGAGAGAGCTATCACAATATTTGATTAAATATTGTACTCATACAGGCACAAAAAGGACTTTAAATTATACTCTTTACTTCTAACGTATTTGCAACGTACATGTTCTTACATCTTATTGACCATTTTAATATTACTTTCAATTATTTCCCAAACAGTCTATTATAAAATTAGCACATCCAATATTCGTTGTCGTATCAGACCGCAGCAATTACAGGCGACACGAACTACGAGGACCGTGTGAGGCGAGAGCCACTCAGCACTCCTTAATGTACGCTATAGTCTATATTAGATGGTGGAATATTCGGCAGGCTTCGTCTTAAATTATAGTAAACTAGATGTAGGTAATTCGTTTCCTGGGATAAAAATTATCCTACGGCCTTTCCCGGGATTATTCTACCTTGTTTAACGCGTGGGAATCGCTAATTCTTTGTGGATAAAAATAATTCAAAGTCTTTTCACGTCCACAGTATCACATCAATTTTTTGTTTAAGCTTAAAGTGGTAATTACATGTTACATGTTACGAAACATGTTACGAAATTAGTAAAAGGCTTATGATTTTCCTACACTTAAACTCTATATTTCGTAGCGTGAAGTAGAGAGAAGAAAAGCTCTACATGGGGCTGAAAAATATAATAATATTATAGTAACGAATGTAAATATTTGTCAATGAAAAACGTTAGTAATTGTGCTTACAGTAAATTATTATGTGCGTAATAATGATGATCAACGTATTAAAAAGCACTTTAAGTCAGCTAGAGGGTCTCATCCACCATACATTTTAAGGTTAAAAGAAACCAGTGGTTACTTACCGCCGCCATTCTTGTAGCACAGGTAGGGGAAGCGCCACACGTTGGCGAGGTCCACCGCGAAGCCGATGACGCTGAGCAGGAAGTCCACCTTCTTCCCCCACGTCTCCCGCTCCCCGCCTGGCACCGCCGACTTGCACATCTTACCCACACCACCACCTAGAAGATGAAGAGTTTCAGAAATTCATCCCCGCTTGATATGTAGGGAAGGTACCATAATTTGTTTTTAAGATTTCATGTACCATTTTGTCGGCATCATTGATATTATGTGCATTCATGCAAAATTACAGCTTTGTAGGTCCTATAGTCTCTGAGTAAAACCGCGGACAGACAGACAGACAGACGGACCGAAACTATAAGGGTTCCTTGTTGACTACGGAACCCTAAAAAAGAATATCAAAATAATTTCAAACTTAGTCAATGTCCGGTTATTTTAAAAAGCTTGCCCAAATGACCTTCGACCTTCGAGCTTAATTAACCGGCGCGATAAAGCTCTCGTAAGCTCTCCATTAGCGGTCACGCCGTCACACTCAACCATGTCCATGTTCACCCGGGCTAGGGTTGAACACAAATTGAAGCGATTATTTAGTTTGTAGAGGTTATTATCTTCTTAGATTTTTCTTTTTAAATATTAGTGTCCTTTAAATATATTAACAAGAAGTATCTAACATGAAAATTCTAATAAAAGTAACATACTTTTTCAATAGGTAAAATGAGGGAATATTTTGTTAAAGCATATAATTATTGTCTATTCGTTTCAATCCCGTAAACTTGCAGAATTCTATTTTTAATAGGCGTATACCACGCTACATCTACCAAAATAAAATAAATGTTATTCAACGATAAACTATTATTAACTAACATTTGTGTTACTGTGAATCTTCTACTAATTATGTTCTTACTGAAGATTATAGTTTATATACGTCTTACATTTTTTTTAACGGGCTTTGGCCCACCACACATTCCCACCACTGTATCTCCTGTGTCGCCAGGATCGACATATTAAGTTTCAGATATTTAAGTTTTATTGAATCAGAAAAGTCACAAAATTTCAACTAAAAGTAATAAAATCTCGCACGTGACAACCCTGATCAATTTTGGTGGAGTGGCTGTCACGCCAACGCGATTCCCGCGAAAAATGTGGACGTCATCACAACACCACTCCGGTACATTCCGGACTTGGAAATCCCGGGACTTGAAAATCCCGGACTCGAAAATTCCGGACGTGCGGGATAATTGGTTGGCGTTTGTTTCGTGACTCATGAGTCCTGACCTTTATGGTTTAATTACTGGGAGTGATAGGCTATCAGTTATCACATTTGAGTGTGGAACGAATTTCATTTTGGAACTATAACTATTGAATTTGGAAATATAACAAATTATGTTTTAGTCTTAATGTTTTATTCAACGTTTTAAATGTCCTTCTTATAATTAATAGGTCTTATCGTTAATGTTATGAATATTAATTATTTATTGGTTTATCAACGGAATAACATGTGTATTGTGTATATGCCGTAGGATGATTTGATAAATCGAATTATCGCGAAAATTCTAGGTTTTCGCGAAAATTCGAATCGCCTAAGTAAGATTGCCAAACGAATCGTTAGTTATTAACGAAAAAAATCACTGATTGGTCGGTTTAAGCGCCCCACAACCACTTCTTCTCTGATTGGTTGAAGATTTGACGTTTTAAATGTCAATTCATTGTCACGCGTTGTTTTGTTTGTGGTTGATTTTGTAAGCGAGCTAGCAGTTTTAGATATTTAAATATGTGTTTAAAATTGCAGTTGGACTTGAAAAATAGTACGAAAAATCATCTAAAAGTGTGTCTGTAAATACAAAATGATTGGTACTTGGAAGTGAAATTAGTGCTGTAAGTTCAACAGAACCAGAAACTAATTTTGATATTATGGTTGAGATGAGAAAAAGGTTATATAAAAAAGTAAAGTTCCTATGAATAGGCATAGTCATTTCCTACCTCAAAGATACATAGGAAAAGATAGTAACCAATGAGTTGGCCAGTAAGCCAAAATCAAGCCAATCAGCGTTAAGAAATTGCAATGTTACTAAGGCAACCCGCGTTTTCCCAAAAAACCTAACTTTTTTTAGAAAAATTGAAAAATATAAACAGCATTATCTAATTATCCGTGTTTTCGCGAAATCCCTAGAATTTCTGCAATAATTCTATTTATCAAATAATCCTACGACATGTACATATATAAGCACATCGAATAAGAACAATAAATTTCACACAATTAATCTTTTTGTAACATCGAGGAAATTGATTCCTAGGCCGTTGATGTACTATCAGAGAAGTTGATTCCTATGCAGATCGGGGACCTACGTAGTTTGGTTGCGTTACGTCAAACATTGAATTGACATATTCGACCAAATAACGTTGATCTATCAACTGCATAGGAATCAATTTCCTCGATGGTACCTACATCATGTGGTCGGCTTATGTCAATTCAATGTTAATTGTGATCTGTCGGCTGGGTTTGACGTAACGCAACCAAACTACGTAGGTCCCCCATCTGCCTAGGAATCGACTTCTCTGATAGTACATCGCATTTTTAGTTACAGTTAGAGTTGGTATAATTTTTGCTGACACCATATTTTTTTAAATAGTTAACCCTTAGCTGGTTTCGCTAAAAAAGGCAACGTATCTGGTATCGGGGGTAAAAAGTGACCCCACTCCAATGAAACAAAAAATATATCAAAACAGCTTTTTTTCAGATTAATTAGTTTTTTATACTGAAATAATTCTCTTGACCTTAATAAATTTCAGCTTTTAAGGCCAGTAATATTAATGAGTAATATTTTTTTCCTTTTATAAATAACTAGCTGTTGCCCGCGACTTCGTCCGCGTTAGCATCCCCTCACATCCCAAGTATTATTTATTGTACAAAAATATTCAATGTACAGAATTGACTTTCCTACGATTTTATTATATAAAGATGTTCCGCGCGGCTTCGCTTGCGTAATTTAGGAATTTCACACAATCGTACATTTTTCTGCAAAAAAAAAGCCTATGTCCCTTCACGTGGTCTATTCTTCATGTTGGCCGCATAACATAAAAATTGCTCCAGTAGTTCTTAAGATAATAAGCAATCCATGCTAATATTGTAAATGCGAAAGTGTGTCTCTGTCTGTCTGTCTGTTACCTCTTTACGTTCAAACCGCTGATCCGATTTTGCTGAAATTTGGTATGGAGACACTTTGAGTTCCGGGAAAGGACATAGGTTACTTTTTATCCCGGAAAAATTTACGGTTCCCGCGCGATAAACGAATTTTGGCGCAACGGAGTTGCGGGCGTCATCTAGTTTCATACAATTTCCCCCGTTTTTTCCACATTTTCCTCTATTTCTTCGCTCCTATTAGTCTTAGCATGATAAAATATAGCATATAGCCTTCTAACACTGAAAGAATCATCAAAATCCGTTGCGTAGTTTTAAAGATGTTTTAAAGGGAACAAAGGGACATGAGGGAAAAAAGCGACTTTGTAGCTTTTTGATAGTCTTCCTCGATAAATGGGCTATCCAACAGTAAAATAATTTTTCAAATCGACTTGTAGTTCCTGAGATTAGCGCGGTCAAACAAACAAACTAACAAACAAACTCTGTAGAATTATAATATTAGTATAGATGTACAAAAATGTTACCTCTACAATTTTATTGTATCTATAGACATTGATAGATACCTATACATAGAGAAACAAACAATAACTAAAAAAAACGGTAAAGGTTCGGAAGCCTATCCCAAAATTGATGGGGAGTGGCGGTGAGGGGGGAGGGGGAGGAGGGGTAAACACCCCCTGTAACGAATCCACACTGAGAAACCCCCCAGTATTGGAGCTACTCACCTTTGAAATTTTCGGGATTCTGAGGCTACATCAATTTTTATTCTCGGAAATTTGCATAGCGGATTTTAGGTGACGGTCGCCGGCTGCTGCCGCAGCACAGTCACAGTTCTAACCTCACCAACTTTTGGACTTTCTGGATTGTGTTTTTGTTTTGGCGGGGCCCCCGAGCCCCCCTTTTATTTTGTAACGGTCGCAGGCTGCTGCTATTGCACGCTCGGCTCCCTCTGTGTTGTGGTCTAATTTCTAACCTAACCTACTTTTACTTCCAAAAGTAGGTTACTTTTAGACTTTCTGGATTGTGTTTGTTTTTGTTTTGGCGGGGGGCTGCGCCCCCCGAGCCCCCTTTCGTGGCGGCTGCTGTATCAGTGGTTAAGTAGGCTTTCTGTTAAGTCTTTTCATTAATAATAAAATGAAATGACAATGATGCGCTTGATACGGCGCCGGCAGTCATTTCGGCAACCTGCTGGGGTAGCTAAATTTACGTTAAATACTCCGTTAACCTGCAAAACTAAACATCTATATTATCAGATAATTTTAAACTGATAAATTGAACACAAAAACTCAAAACCTATAAGTACTTAAATAATACCTAATAATTACACAAAAAATATATTTTTTAAATTGATAAAGGAATTAAAATAATATCTACACTCAGAATTAAATAACACAAACTAAAATAAGAAAGCTATCGCCAGCTATCGCAAATCACAATAATAAAATTTGAAGATTTCAAAATGAGTTTCACTGTCATGCATAAAATTTGAATTTCGAATTTAGAATGCTATTTTTTTCAGCCAGTCAGGTCAGTCAAGAGTCAAGACATAATTTACTCATCTATACATATAATAAAATTGTAGAAATGAAAATTCTGTACATTATAAATATTCAAAAAAACAATAAGCGGGGGTGTCACTACATCGCTATAGAAGCCAAAAATGTGGTTAGTTTTTGTCTGTCTGTCTGTCTGTCTGTCTGTATGTTTGTTCCACTATCACACGAAAACTACTGATCCGATTTGAATGCGGTTTTCGCAGATATATTTGTCTTCTTCCAACTTAACATCTGGTGTATAAAAAAAATTCCCCCCACCCCTCTAAGTGGACCAAAGAGGGGGTCAGATTTTGTATCAACTGATGAAGTAGAAATACTTTAAATGGCAAAACAACGTTTGCCGGGACGGCTAGTAAAATAATAATCTTATACAGGATGTAACAAAACTAAGTGATAATACGTTAGGATGTGTACGTGTTTCTCGTACACTGTAGAGAGTTCACTGTGAAAGTGGCAGCGCTGAAAGACCAATTTTTTTTCACTTTTCTATGGGGAAACTGGTGACGCTCGGGCCCTTGCCCATGCAAAAGTGAAAAAAATCGTCTTTCAACGCTACTTTCACAGTGAACTCTCTACAGGGAACACGTACTCACCCTAAAGTATTATCACCTAGTTTTGTTACACACTGTATATAAAATTCTCGTGTCACAATGTCAGTTACCGTAGGTACTCCTCCGAAACGGCTTCACTGGTTTTTATATTATATTATGCATAATATTCAGTAGGTCTGAGAATCGGCTACTGCATAGACTAAGGAAATAGTATGTCTGGCCTCTGGGCTACTGACTACTTTTTATATTGATAAGTGCATTTGTTGAGTAAATAATAGTAAATTATTATAACTCGAGACTGTCGGCGACCATTGTTTGTGCGACGGGATAGCGATGAACGTTGCCATGGTGCCATACTTATTAATCACCTCAATATAATACTTTATTTGGCAAAACAGCGTTTGCCGGGACAGCAAGTATTATTATAGAACTTAATAATAACATTAATTTGATTTTTCGAAACATCCCTTCTTATATCGCACGGAGATGTATGTACGGAGAACACTTCCCCAAAATTTTCAGTCTAGATACGATCCGTGGTTTAGGTTTTATCGTAATTGCATTTTCATATCTATAGTCTGTCAAGAAAGTCATGACAGGCGGGATTTTTTTTTATATAAAATAAAAAATATGGTAACTTTATTAATTAGAGATAAAAATGTGCAAGGTGACAATATTTAAAATGTAATAAGCGTTCTCTGTGAAAATACAAAGAAAAAAACCGGCCAAGTGCGAGTTGGACTCGCCACTGAAGGGTTTCGCAGCAGCAATAAGGTTTATTTCTATAAAATTAAAAGGTTTTTGATTTATTTTTATATTTTAGTTGATTTCGTGAAAGTTAAACCATTTATGACGTATAAAAAAACTACTTGATAGATCTCGTTCAAACTAATTTTCGTTGGTAGTTTTTATAGTAATGTACATCATATATTTTTTTTAGAATTATCATGCCCCTACTTTAGAAGTAAGAGGGGGGGGGGGGGGGAAAAAACATTTTACCACTTTGGAAGAGTCTTTCTCGCAAACTGTTCAGATTAGAAAAAAATGATATTAGAAACCTCTCTTATCTACTTACCAAGTTTCAATAGTATAGCTCTTATAGTTTCGGAGAAAAGTGGCTGTGACATACGGACGGACAGACAGACAGACAGACAGACAGACATGACGAATCTATAAGGGTTCCGTTTTTTGCCATTTTGGCTACGGAACCCTAAAAATACACCTTAAAAGCGTGATTACGTTTAGAAAATTTTCCCGCCTGTCATGACTTTCTTGACGGACTATAATAATCGTTTTAACCCTAGATTTCGCCTAAAACACTTATACCTCACCATGTATAATAATTATAATAATACTGAAAATTATTAAGCAAGTATTATGATTTATATATTATCATTCAAGACAAAGCCTTTTATTGATAATATTATGATAATATGTATATATTATTATAAATTAAATAGATTTGTAAAAGTGTTAGTTCATTTCATATAAAAAAAATATTTTTAAATTTTTGGCAGTTTACATAATCTTATATGCATAAAATTAAATGAAAAAAAACACCAATTGAACGTAGTAGGAATAATTAATTTTGAATTTCGAGCGCCAAATATTTTTTTTACAATATTATGATGACAAAACAGAATGTTTAATATAAGCCCTCCATTCAAGACAATCTTTCTGAATTCTACAAAAGTATAAGAAAACAATAATATTATAACAACAATAAATTGTTACAAATATATATCTAGTTAATATTTACATTTAACAACTAATTGATTACGATAATATTATTTTATTGTGACTCCTGCATGCAGGCTACGTGTAAAACAGCCATAACATACCCCGGTAAGTTTTGCCACAGATTATGTCTCTTGTGGCAAAAAACAATGATTGGCGTCTCTAACTCCCTGCGTCGCTGCAAGCCGCTGCTAAACGCTGTGAATCGCTGTAAACTGTTCATGCTTTTTAACGACTTTTAAGGATAAATTTCAACAAACTATGAATTACATCTTCCATAAAATACATCAAATAATAATGATGCGAATTTTCGAGCAGATCAGACTAAGGAATCGAGTTGTCCCATACTAACTTTATCCCCCGTTTTCACACCCTTAGGAGAGGAATTTCTAAAAATCCCTTCTTATCGCACGCCTACGTCATACGAAGAATACTCCCTCCAAATTTCAAGTATCTACAATTACTGGTTTCGGCCGTAGCGTGATTCCATTTTCATGTCATTCAGGACAAAGCCTTTTATATATTGATATAGAAGATGATGTAAGTTTTCGATCATACTTAGACGACTGTTACCTTAACAGCCCCTCACTATATTAAAACATAAACATATCTTTTATTTCTTTTTTATATAGTTTTCTTATGTAACCTAAATAATAAAACACACGAATTTATTTTGATATCGGCTAAAAATAAAAAAATGACAGAGCAAACCCAGAAACCAAAAACTACTCGCAAAATTTTGCTATTTTATATGTGATTTTGGCAAAATTTTCTTTACATTACAATAACGAGCACTTGCTATACTTGATACACCTTCTTTGCTACTAGAATTTTAAGAATCCGAAACTGTACCTATGATAATTTCGCTAGAACAGCTGACTTCCTTCCTCTCCTTACGATCGTAATCAGTTTCACGTTGCAGACTGTTATAATAGTTTTGTGGGTGATTTCTGAATTAGATTTCGAGTACTTATTACATAAAAGCTAATTTTGGTTTAAAATTCCCGAAATATCTAAGAAGTTTTTGAAAACCATTACAAGGTACCTTTGAAAACATACACTTCTGGTATCGGGGGTCATGTTTGACCCCACCCCTGTATGTAACTCCACTTTCAGCAACAGTAGAGCCACGTACGTTCGTCATCCGCCGCATTACCCGACGTAACGAGATTACACAGAATCAGAAGAGTATACATGTTTAAATAGTAAAGATATCATAGAAAATTCGAACGCCTGGATGCCGGAGGCCCAATCCCCTACCCTTTTCCCTTAACTACCCTCCCCTATTTCCTTATCTACCCTCCCCTATTACCCTATTTCCTCTTAAAAGGCCGGCAATGCACCTGCAGCTCTACTGATGCTGCGTCGAGTGTCCATGGGGTCGCAATGGACACTCGACGTACGACGAAGTTGCTTTCCATCAGGTGACCCGTTTGCTCGTTTGCCCCCTTATTTCGTTAAAAAAAATCCGAAATAAAATTAGGTTATGTTGTTAATCCAGAACCTAAACTACAGTCTACAACAAACACTATAAAGCTACACATTACAATTTTTTATTAGTATTTACTTGATTAAGTAACGAATACAAACACACTCAAAGTTTCTACTTCTTTTAAATTCTTGTGACTAAAAGATGTGAAAAAGTCCCCGTAATTCGTAAACCAGTGTTTTTAACCGTTTTTGTGATGAGACCCTGGTGTATAATACTTTGCGACCCCTCCAACCCTTTGCTTTTTTATCATGTATGGTCATGAATTTATCGTTTTGTTTAATTTTTTTCTTACTAGTTAGTTACTTAATAGATTTTTTAGTGAAATAGTTTTCTCGACTTTTGGCGCTTTTACATAAGTTTCACAAGGTTGAAAAGCAATGCCGTAAACCTTTCCGGCTTTAGATAAAATAGTAGTAAAAGAACGTTTGTGAACTAAAGCATATTATAAAATCAATGATTTCATCGAAGACAACTCACCTTCGGAATAGGGTGGTTCTTACAGGCTAGTAGCCTGTAAGAACCACCCTATTTTTTTTAAATTTCCTATTGTAAATAGCTCTAAGTATAGAATATCATAGCTCTAAGTCATAATATATTGTTATATATTTTATATTGTATTTTTTCCATCTTTTTAGTAAAAGATGTTTGCGAGTTTCTTACGCCGGTTCTTCTCGCCGGGTTAATTCCCGAACCGGCGTTCACCTTAGTAACGACGTTCGGAAAATTTTTTGTAAAAAAATTACTCTGAATAAAAATTATTGTGATTTGATTTAATTTTGATATAGGAATTGATAGGATACGCATCTACGTCTACGAAATTCGTAGAATGCTGCTACGAGCGCTACGTCGCGTTCGAAATTTTTGTACACTTCTACTGTGCTTCTATTACTTTGAAATTTACAATAATAAAGAAATGAGCGTACAGCTTGTCAAAAACCGGCCAAGTGCGTGTCGGGCCACGCGCAATATAGGGTTCCGTAGTACTTACCGCTAGTTTTTGAAAATTTTTATATGGTCAATGAATGTACATTTATAACATGTTTTATTTACACTAGTGACAACATCATCTCAGTTACTTTAAAAGTTTGAATGAAAAGTTCCTTTATACTTCGCCGAATACATTTTTTTTAGTTGATCGACTATCAATAACTTACGAAGTCTTCTTAGCCGTGATAGTTTTCCTTTTAAATTTAGCATATTTCCTACTCCCGTGAATTTTTTCACATTTCTAGAAGCAACATTGTTTTTTTTTATATTATCAACACGATAAATCTTGTAAAGCTTTCTTCCTCACAAATCCTTGAACTGTAAGGACATAATATTACCTATTATGGTTTAGTAGTTACGTGTTTTAAATAGTAATTATTTCAGGTCAACTATAGTATGTAAATAGTATTTTATAGTAGCTCCCATACAAAAAAACAATATTTGCCAACGTTCGTTCTATGACGGACGACGGTACGGAACCTTTCGTGAGCGAATCCGACTCGCAATATTTTTGACCTGCATATTTGAATGAATTTAAAAATGTACCGAGCGAAACTTAATCTATCCATAACTACAAGTAGAAGTTCCATTATCCTTTAAATCATTTACCGGGCTCAAAGTATTGTACATATAAAATTCTCGGGTCATTGTGTAATTTGTGTGCGAACTCCTCCATAACGGCTCAACCGCTTTTGATGAAATTTTGTATGTACATTCGTTAGGCCTGAGACTAGGTTTTTATCTGCTTTTCAAAATAATTTATATGACAAAACAACGTTTGCTGGGTCAGCTAGTTTTATATAAAAAAGGACTTACGTGGGGCTCGGCGGGCGCAGCTCTCGCGCCATGACCGCGCGCCGCGGCGGTCGCAGCAGACTGCTGGGTGCACGGCGGTGGGTTGGACCACCACGCCTGTGGAGTGGACACGCCCACTGCATAGAGTATTCCACAGGCTGTTGTGCAGAAGATCAGCTCTATACGATGGGGAATCGATTTTACGGAAATAATATGTTCGACGTACGTATTGTGTGTTACAGTGATATCATATTTATGATAGATGAAATATTTATGATGTACCATCGAGGAAATCAATTCCTAGGCAGTTGACAGACCTACGTCATGTAGTCGGCTTATCTCAATTCAATGTTAGATATGATCGGTCGGATGGGTTTGATTTAACGCGACCAAATTACTTAGGTCCACTAGGAATCAACTTATCTGATAGTATGTATTGACTGTGTGTTACAGTTATTTTATACTAAACTAGCGACCCGCCCCGGCGTCGCACGGTTATAAAATATATAGCCACTGAAAAAATGATTAAAATCGATAGCCTATGATCCTTCCCGTAGTCTACTTCTTATCTGTGCCAAATAACATAAAATAAAAATTGCTCCAGTAGTTCGCGAGATAAGCCCTTTTAAATAATTTACGCCGATTTTTCTACACTCTCCTATTAGTCTTAGCGTGATAAAATACAGCCTATAGGCTTACTCAATAAATGGGCTATCCAACACTGAAAGAATTTTTCAAATCGGACCAGTAGTTCCTGAGATTAGCGCGTTCAAGTTAGCCCTTTCAAATAATTTTCCCCGTTTTTTCCACATTTTCCTTTATTTTTTCGCTATTAGTCCAGAGAGTGATAAAATATAGCCTTTCTCGATAAATGGGCTATCTAACACTGAAAGAATCATCAAAATCCGTTGCGTAGTTTTAAAGATTAAAGGGACATGAGGGAAAAAAGCGACTTTGTTTTATAATATGTATAGATATAGATATATGAAATTCAATCGAATTTTACTCTATGGCTACAGTCCGTTTGCAATTATTATACTTCTCGTGACCTAATTTAGTATTTGATCTATATAAGGACTACTGCTGCTACAGGAACGAATGTCCAGCACGGTCCAGCAGTTGTGCATAGAATCGCCGATCAAAATGTATGGAATTATTATAAGGGTTCGATTATATTATGAAGCTCGTTCCACACGTGTTATGTCCATTCCATATAACAATATTTTGATCGACGAATCTTTAAAATACGATAAATGAAGATTTCTGTAATTGAACCAAAAGAAAAAACATAAAAAGGCTACGGTATCGGTATACGGTATCTACGAAAACTGTAGTAGTGCTACGAGTTGCTACGAGAATGCACAAATACAAATCAAAACAAAGCTATAGTTTTGATATTTTGGTCTACTGAGTTTTTTACTGAGGTTGAGGTCTACCAGAATCTGATGGCTAATCTTGATCGCAGATTTTCAAAAGATATCCTTATTCATTGGATAAATTTATATATTTGCATATTTCACACACATAATCAGCCGCTATATGGAAAATAATCGGCCAAGAGCGAGTCGGACTCGCGCACTAAGGGTTCCGTACCATTATAGAGCAAAATTAGCCCAAAAATTGTGTTTTGTGTATGGGAGCCCCCCTTAATTTTTTATTTTATTTTAATATTATTATTAAATATTAAAGTGCACATAAAATAAAGGGCCTTGAGTAAAATTCAAGTACCTTTATTAAAGGTCAAAAAAATCACGTTTGTTGTATGGGAGCCCCCCTTAAATATTAATTTTATTTTGTTTTTAGTATTTGTTGTTATAGCGGCAACAGGTATACACAATCTGTGAAAATTTCAACTTTCTAGCTATTACCGTTCTTGGGTTACAGCCTGGAGACAGACAGACAGACGGACAGACATCGAAGTCTCAGTAATAGGGTCCCGTTTTTACCCTTTGGGTACAGAACCCTAAAAAGGATCAAAATGTTGTATTCCAACTACCCCGGTATTGCTAGTCGATTTCTTTTCTCACTTTTTGCCATCAGATTCTGATAGACCTATAACAATAATTATATCATCACAAAGAATAGTGCAGATTTTGTATAGAAACGTACAACGATTACTAGCAGCAATATTAGCATTAGTCATGACATGTAAAGTCATCACTAACCAGTAACTCTTAGCCTACTATACTCTCCAACTTTTTGAGTATTCACACAATATTATGTAACTATAATAGTCCGCGCGGAACTAGTTGGCCGCTCTGCACGTATGCTCACATACCGGCAGAGCAGCCAACTAGTTCCGCGCGGACTATAGACTATGTTTTGAATCTCCTAGTAGAAGTTTAACTTTTGGATATTATTATAATGTAGTTAAGATCATTTTTAAAAAAGAGAATTTTATAGTGGGCATAATTTTTATATCTGCCTAATATTACTGGGCTACCTTCTCCTTCCTACATACTTACCTAATTCTTATAACCTACAAAAATTACGAGCCTTAGCACTGTAAAATTCGAATCCCAAGCCTCCCTTTTCCTATTACCTAGAGATACCAAAAACCTTAATCAGATTACAAAAAGAAATGATAAAAGTAAAATTAATGCCACTTCGCAGAAATTAGATCAATTAGCGAGGGTGTGGATGTAGGCGTGGCGGTGGGCGTGGCTTACGAGCGTGGTACCACGCCCACCGACCCGTCAATTACAGGGGTCACCGCTCAAAGGACGTATTAAGGACACGGAGCATGTCAATTCATTTATCGTATAGAAATGCCGGGCTTCTGGAAAATTCATATTATTCACGCTATTTGTTAGCCCACTTTTTATGTTTTAGCATTTTTCCTAGGATGATTTTTATTATGAGATAAGTAAATATCAACTGGGTTGTAGCGTAGCGTTCCGTACCCAAAGGGTAAAAACGGGAACCTATTATTAAGACTTCGATGCCTGTCTATCTGTCTGTCTCCAGACTGTAATTCGAGAAAGGTAATAGCTAGAGAGTTGAAATTTTCACAGATTATATATAATTTCTGTTGCCGAAAAACAAAATAAATTAAATATTTAAGCGGGGCTCCCATACAATAAACGTATTTTTTTGCCATTTTTTTCTCAATGTCAATGATGGCAAAAGGTAGGCACCTAAGATGTTCACAAAATACTTAATCAAATGTTTACTTTAATATTTAATAATAAAATTTAAATTAAACAATTAAGGAGGGCTCCCATACAAAAAACACAATTTTTGCCTATTTTTCTCTATAATGGTACGTCGGAACCCTTGGTGCGCGAGTACAACTCGCACTTGGCCGATTTTTAATAATTATAGTTTGAGTGTGTGGGTCGTGACAATTTCAACAGGGTGTAACAAAACTAAGTGATAATACTTTAGGGCAGTTTAGGGTGTGTATGAGTCCCGTATATATGTCGCAGGGAAAAGAGGATATCAGGGTGTTCACGATATCCCTAGGGATATCACGAACTCCCGGTAGATGCCGTATATTCTTGTTTGTTACGTCTTCTTACTAAAAATATCTAGTGATATGTCATTTCACTAAACTAAATCTAGTGAAATGTCAGAAAAGCGGACACCGCCGAATAAAAATCAAGCCACGCATTTCTCTCGCTTGCTTTAGTATACACACGGGTACTTTGATAGGATCATCTAACATCTGAATCTGACAAGTAAGATGTTAGATGATCCATGCGTCGGATGGGCATGTAAAAAGTCGGTCCTGTGCCTGATCTCTCGCCGGTCGTGTCAGTCCGCCGTCCCACCGGATTATGCGAGTAAAGGAATATAGAGATTGCTCTTGTGTACTGCGCACACACTTGGGCACTATAAAATTACTCTTGGCCTGGTTTTAATGAAACCGGCCACCGTCGCCAAAACCAGAGTGAGAGTTATTATTATTATTATCACACGTGTAATGCAAATATAGCAGATCTGAGGGGGGCATCACCATATCTCTGAATCATACAGTTGAAACCAACTGAGGGTTCTTCATCAGATACTTCAGACCTTTGATTTTTGACGTCACATGATGCGGCCGACCAAGTTGAATATTTTCTGTAAAGGTGGCATGTCGATCTCTAGTTTGGTTAGGCTCTTGTACAGGCACAGGTACTCCAGCTCTTCGATTATCCTGGTTTTTACGGTTCCGTACCCAAAGGATTAGTCTGTCTGTCTGTCTCCAGGCTTGACGAGCCGCGCCAGCCCGAGCGACGCATTTTTTTCACTCCCACTAGTGCCCGTGTCACGTGTGGGAACTAGAGCGAGCGAGAGAAATGAGTGGCTCGATTTTTATTCGGCGGTATCCGCGTTTCTGACATTTCACTACATTTAGTTTAGTGAAATGACATATCACTAGATATTTTTAGTAAAAAGACGTAACAAACAAGAATATACGGCATCTGCCGGGAGTTCTTGATATCCCTAGGGATATCGTGAAATCCCTGATATCCTCTTTTCCCTGCGACATATATATAGAGTTGACTGTAAACTGTGAAGTAGCGCAGTGCTGAAGAAAATTGTTTTCACTTTTAATGGGAAAACTCGTGACGCTAGGGTGCCTGCCCATACAAACCACCAAAAATATTCGTCTTTCCGCGCTGCTACTTACATACTGAACTATCACCCAAGAGCATATACACAGTACACACCCTAAACTGTTATCAATTAGTTTTTTACACCCAATAAAGAAATATGAGATGTATGTATGTATATATTATTATGTAAAGGTTAAAGGCGAAGGATAGAAAAACTTATCATGGTAACATTGTGTTTTCTAACTCGATACAAGGTTTTATAAAATAACTAGGTGATGCCCGCAACTCCGTTGCGCCAAAAGACGTTTATCGCGCGGGAACCGTACATTTTACTAGGACAAAAAGTATCCTATGTCCTTTCCCGGGACTCAAAGTATCTTCATGTCAAATTTCAGCAAAATCGGTTTAGCGGTTTGGGCGTGAAGAAGTAACAGACAGACAGACAGACAGACAGACAGACAGATAGACAGACAGACAGACAGACAGATAGACAGATAGACAGATAGACAGACAGACAGACAGACAGACAGACAGACAGACAGACAGATAGACAGACAGACACACTTTCGCATTCATCTGGGGGCACGGCAGTGCCCCAGTCAAGCTTTTTAGCAAAGGCACGGCCGTACCATACTTTTCTCGAAGCGGTTCGCGGCTATTTCACACCCCCTTTATCTTCGATGTTAACAAAGCTAGAGATTTAAAATTTCGGTCACTAGGAGCAAGTATTAAAACTAGCTTAACCTCAAAATTACATGAAATTTCGATAAATAGTTTAGTAGTTACGGATGGTCAAAGTTACTACATTTTGTCACTGACTGACAGATCATCAAAATTCTAAGGTACTTCTAGGAGACTTTAGAACCTTGAAATTTGCTACCCGGATAGGTCTTTATTCACAATGAAAGGAAAAATTATGAAACCGGCCAAGTGCGAGTCGGACTGGCGTACATAGGGTTCCATACCGTAAATTTGTATGTGAGCCCCCCTTTAATAATAAGTTTATTTAATTTTTATTATTAATTATTAAAGTTAACATAAAATTAAGTTGCGATTTAGATTAAAATCAGCTTAAGTTAAGTTGTATTCGAGTTCACTTCGAGTTGAATTTGAGCAGAGTTTGATTTATGTTTGGGTTGAGTTTGTGTTGCATTTGTTTGTGATGAATTTGAATTGGGTTTGTGGTTTGGATTGAGTTTAATATGTAAGTTCGTGTACGGTGTAATCGTGTTAATTTAAGAGCGAATCGAATAATTTTATGAATGAATCTCCTTTCTTGACGGTTTCCTTGTCGTGCCTCAATTAGGTACGACTAGCAGATAGGTAGTTCTTTGATCTTTCGATATATTTTATTTGACGAAGATTTCATGGTGATGATGATGATATAATAGGTACTCAGGCAGTCTTTATTTTTTTCAGAAATCTTCTGTATTTATTGTAAACAATTTTTTTTTATTAAATAAAGGTAAAATAAGGTTTATTGTAAAGCAAACGGATAACCTGATGGTAAGCAACTACCCACTGTCACTGTCGCCCATGGACACTCGCAACATCAGAAGAGTTGCAGGTGCGTTGCCGGCCTTAAGAGGGAATACGCTCTTTTCTTGAAGGTTTGCAGGTCGTATAGGTCCGGAAATACTGCTGGTGACAGTTCGTTCCAGAGTTTTACAGTGCGCGGCAGAAAGTTACGCGAAAAATGCACTGTGGAAGACTGCCATGACTCATCAAGGTGATGAGGATGGTATGTTTTTCGCGTGGGACGATGGCGAAAGGTTGCAGGTGGTATGATTCCGAACAAGTCCTCAGAGCACTCCCCGTGATACAACCGATAGAGGATGCAGAGTGAAGCTACATCTCGGCGTAATTCCAAGGGGTCCAAGCTGTTTGAAACACTATGGCAATCAAAAATAATAATATTGTAATATTATTACAATGGCCCGATTTCACCAACGACTGTTAAAGTTAATGCTCGAATTAGTATCACGTTCCCTCTTTCGTTTTTCTATGAATGAAAGAGAAGATATAATATTTTAACAAGCTGTTATTAACGATAACAGACGTTGAGAGACCATATATGCACACTTATATACTTACGGTCGTATGAATAAAAACTTAGCGAGGGTTTATAACAGGTTTTAACATAGTAAAAACGTAGTTAAAACCCTCGCTAAGTTTTTATTCATACGACCGTTAATATTTAAGTTCTCGATCTTTGGTGGTGGCGTAATGGTGGCGTATTGATCAGTATTCAGTACCCAGATTTTACTATTTAAATATTGCAACATTAATGCTCCTTCGTTCTTTATTCGATTTAATCCTAGTCCAAGCCTAGTCCTGACTCCTGTGAAATTTCGAAAATAAAATGCATACAATACTGCATACAATAATAATAATATTATTATTTCCAAGTCCTTTTGATAAGGCTCAAGTTAGGGTGCATTGTCACTGGTCGAAGTCTGGTCAGCTGGTCGAGATTTCTGAAACGCATGCCTCGATCAATCAAAATGCGCCCTAAGGCAATAGCCGCTGATTCGTTTGATGTGTCCATTGGTTGTGTCTTGTGCTACGAATAATAAAAACTAAGGAAATACTCCCATACTATTACCGTTTTAAATTTGGTTCCTTTCGAACTGTCATGTAACGTCAGCCTTTATACCGCTCAAGGCCACCTAAATATTGCAAATGTATTGAAATGTGTACTTAAGGTACACTTTTTTGACAAGTATTTTGGAACATGTTTTTTGACGGAGTTACTCTTCCTTAGTTTTTATTATTCGTAGGTCTTGTGTCATAAATATCTCTTATATATAAAATTCTCGTGTCACAATGTTAGTCCACGAACGCCTCCGAAACTTCTTTACTGATTTTTACCAAATTTTATATGCATATTCAGTAGGTCTGAGAATCGGCTACTGGGTACTTTATATATTGATAAGTGCATTTGTTGAATAAATAATATTAAATTATTACAACTCGAGACTGAGGGCGACAATTGTTTGTGGGACGGGATAGCGATAGACGTTGCTATGGTAACATACTTATTTAGTCACAAACAAGTAATTTGGGCGAAATAGGTACTTTATATTATGGCAAAGCAACGTTTGCCGGGACAGCTAGAATATTAATATAATATTGTGTTGTGGCCGCCGATCACGTGGTTGACAGATGATAATTTATTATACTAGCAGCACCTTAGTAATCTTGTCTATGGTTCCTATCTGTCACGATTCTCGAACCAATCAAAGTCCTCCAAGCAAACAGTGATAAAAATGTCGTCGTAGGTGGATTCGACACTTTTCTGTTTTTTTCCTAAAAAGTGACGAAGCGCGGGTGCATTCCACAAATTACTTTAGATAATATAGTTTTGTATTTACGTTTTATTTAGTTTATAGTGTAAAGAAGTTGCTCAAGTAGGTGAATATAGTTTTATTATTAACTTTCACTCGTGACAGCTGATAAGTTTTAATAAGATGTGGTTTTGTTATTTGTAAATAATAACAAAGGATTTCCCCAGAATTATTTTTACAATTCTTTCCTCCATCAACACATACTTAGAACGCATTGGGATTGCGTATCGTGACTTTTCCTTTTGTTACTTTGTGTTGGTGTGTACATTTTTTGTCGATTACGTACCTACTTATCATCTAAAAATATTTTGTGCGCAGAATGGGCGACGAAATGGATCCGTGCGAGTGCCTGTGGAACCATGAGCTGGCGATGCGGCGGCTGATCTCTCTGGTTAGTTATTTTTTGCTGTATGTGTGACCTTGTAGCTACATTATCTGCAGCGATCACAACCACGTCCGCATGTTTATCTGCTTCAATACGCTGACTATAATAACGTTAGAAATAGGTCAATAAACATAGTGTCTAATTATTTTAAATACACTAGTAATTTTTACCCCTGCAGACTACTAGCAATGCTATGTGAACTTCTCACTAATGTATTAGTTATCAACAAGTTTTTCCTCCTTATACACCTTGATAATAATATATCTTAAGACAGGTTATACCTCCATAACATTCACAGAAGTTACACACTAATTACGAACCTAAACCACTTAACCAAAAACTAGTTTTCATATCAATTTATTTATAAACAACAACATGTAGAAGTTTCTATTTGTATATTCTAAAAATATTTACAATTAATGTGTATGACATCATCAGCCGTCGCTCATCAAAAACATATCCAATTCCAAAATACTTATCTACTATATTTTATAAAAACATTTTTATGCAACTCTTTATTGCATTAATGCAAATCTTTTGAAGTAAGATGCACAATTTCTGATATTGAGTAATATTTATCTATAGAACCTGTTATTGTTATTCAATAGCCATTCAAGAAACTCAGTGGTGCATGAAAGGAAAGTATAATAAAAGTTATTATGTCACCAAGTCTGCACTACTAATTATTAGTGTCATGTTAGTTTTTTTACATAAAGAAAAACTTAGAAAAAAAGGACTTCCAAAAAGTCATGTTTAAAGTTTTTAAATTGTTGCATTATTGTGTAAATATTTAATATAACTAAGTAAATAATAGTTATTATGGTCACAAGAAAAACAACAAAATAATTATTGATTTATTATAAGTGTCAGTGTTCCTTGATGTAGTCACTGTTTTTACTAAAATAGAAAGGTTGGGTGTTCGATTTCATAAACCAATTAATCTAGTACAGTTTACTGTTTTATATTTGTACATTGAAACTATTGTGATGCAACTTTGAAATTCATTTTAATAACTCAAAATGCAATGCTGTATTACTTTATTGCCATACATAGTTGCACAATAATTTGACTGTTATTAATCTCTCGATCACGGATTCTTGGAAATCTATTGTTATCGCGGTCGTTAATACCTTGATCATAGGAATCGCAGACACAATAGATATTCAATTGTTATGCGGCACCCGGGTGCCGCTTGGGGCTTGATGGGTTAATAGTTTTGTAAATTCTTATGTTCTGCATTATAATTAATGAAAAAAGACATTTATGTTTACAGTAATGTATAATCAACATTACGCACAAGTTGCCCTTCAAACTTATGTAATTTATGTAATACTAACTAAAGGGTCAAAAGTCAATGTATTCTATTGTTTCCTTCCTACATCAGACAATTAATTGGCCTAAGGAGCTGGCCTGCTGCACAACTAGCTGGGACACACTCTATTAATAAGAACAATTATAATGTTTTGGTGAATATCGTTTTGCATAATATTATGTGTAAAAAAATTACCAAAGGCCATAAGGAACATGGTTTTACAAGAATACATTTTTGAATATTGATTTCATTTCCACTTGCTAAAGGAAGTTTAATATAATCTACATGTTGTATATTCATAACTCGTTCACACACTAATACAGAACTATAAGCACCTCCTTTTTAAATGATGTTGATTAAATGTTTAGCGGTTTAAGCTTGAAGAAGAACACATAGACATTTAGTATTAGGGCCAACCCACACGTACCACAACCACACGACATCGCAACGACAAAATGTCGTCGAGCAGTGGTAATACGTGTGAATGGTGTCGCTCCAGCTTTTTGTAGTTGCGTTGTGGTACCGACAAAATGTCGACGTGGTTGCGTCGTCGCCAGTGGTTGCGATGTGGTTACGTACGAAAGTCAATGAAACGGAGGGGGGAAGAGCGCGGGCGGCATGCGCGCACTGTCGTTGCATCGACGCAACGTTGTGGTTGCGATGTGGTCGGCCGTGGTTGCGATGTGGTCGGTATCTGACAAGTGGTCGACAACGACTGCAAAATATGGTCATACTACTACTACACTACATGTGAATGGTCCAGTTCATTTACAATACGAAATATACGCCCGACCACGTAGTGTGGTTGTGGTACGTGTGGGTTGGCCCTTAGTTTATATACTGTATGCAATATCTAATTCTCGACTACATGTCATCTGTTGCTGTTTCTATGTGTCGAGATTTAATTACTTCACTGCGTCGTCGAGATAAACAACAGCTGCTGTAGCAGTAATAACAAGTCACCTTGATATCGCGAAATTGCCGGTAGCGATTTAATACATTACATGGTTGTGATTGTAACAAATTTCATTTGTATGGAAGTTTTGGCTGCAATCTTGTTTATCTATAGAAAAATATAATGGCATGTTTCACAACTTACTGTTAAGTGTCGGAGAGGCTCTTCACAACTTATCTGACAGATATATGTCTATCTGTCAGATAGTTGTGGATAGCTTATCCGATTTAGCAATAAGTGGTGAAACAGCTCCTAAGGGCCTCTTTCGCCACTTCCCGATAAGTGCCGGATAGGCTATCCCCCACTTAACTTGACAGATAAAGTATGGACAATCTGTCAAAAACTTGTGGATAGCCTATCCGGTACTTTACCAGGAAGTGGCGAAACTGGCCCTAAACCAAATATTTTAGCAGCAACTTTGGTGCGTCGTTTATACTCAGCACTGTTATTGTTGGGCAGGGAAGTGGGCAGCGCGAGATTGTAAAAAGTCACTTGCGCTGCCACTCGTCAAGCCGCTGCCCGAGGCAAGTGAGTGGAAGGCTCAGTGTAAACAATCGCATCGTTACTGCCGCAGAAGTTTCAGGGAAATATTTCCGGTAGCGGGAGCAGCAGCGGCTGTGGCTGAGTGTAATCGACGCATTACGAATAGCAAAAAATATTTCTATCTTACCTATTTTCCTTGCCAGTTGATTGAAAAAATAATTCAACATTGGAAGGAAAGGCTTGTGAAAGATTTTTTCATGATTCGAGACAATTTTTAAAACTTGAAATTACCATACATTTACTTTGTTTACTTATCCGTCTCGCAAGATTTACCTGACGCGAACGTCGAATATCCCGTGGCACCAACAATGAAAATATGTTTTACTAGAAAAAATTGACTTGTGCCAATATTATAACTCTTTGCCCCTATAATTAAAAAAATATATAACTTTTTTTAATTTCCCCAGCTTCGACAAGGGCAGTCGTACTGCACGGACAGCGAGTGCCTGGAGACGCTGCCCGGGCCGCAGGGCTCCGCCGGGAACAGCTTCCTCGTGGTTTTCATGATGATGGCGCTGGCGGCGGCCATGTACGTGATGCGCCCGCGCCGCGACCGCCTGCAGGACGCCGCGAAACCCACCACCAACTCTCATGTATGTGTCACATCAGTATTTTACATGTGTATCATATTGAATGTACTGTAGGTAACTTCTTGGTGGAAATTCATGTTTCACAGTTAAATACACTTTTCATGCACTTATTCCACTTTATTAATATATTTTGTTACAATTTTAATGTTTTACATGACCGGTTTAAACAAAATCATCACACCTGAGGATGATTTTGTCGAAACCGGTTGTGCAAACTGTATAACATTAACAAAGTGTAATAAGTGCATGAAAAATGTATATGTCGCAGGGAAAAGAGGATATCAGGGATATAACGAACTCCCGGTAGAAGCTGAATATTCTTGTTTGTTACGTCTTCTTACTAAAAATATCTAGTGATATGTCATTTCACTAAACTAAATCTAGTGAAACATCAGAAAAGCGGACACCGCCGAATAAAAATCAAGCCACGCATTTCTCTCGCTTGCTCTAGTATACACACTGGTACTTTGATAGGATCATCTAACATCTGAATCTGACAAGTAAGATGTTATGCCCATGCGTCGGATGGGTATGTAAAAAGTCGGTTCTGCGCCTGATCTCTCGCCGGTCGTGTCAGTCTTCCGTCCCACCGGGTTATGCGAGTAAAAGAATATAGAGATTGCTCTTGTGTACTGCGCACACACTTGGGCACTATAAAATTACTCTTGGCCTGGTTTCAATGAAACCGGCCACCGTCACCAAAACCAGAGTGGGAGTTATTATTTGGTATGTATGTCGATGGTTGTCATCGGTTGCCTTGACAATAAATCTGTTATCGAATGGCCGTCTGATATTTTACTTGTAAAATAGCGAACTCCCATAAATATCTCCATGTTTATCACTGGCGACGAGAAAAGTGTACAAATTGAACCATGTCGGTTAACAGTTTTGGCGTGTTATCAAATTTTGACCACAAAGTGCAAGTATGGGGAACGTTTAAAAGCCGGCTCTCACAATGGTTTCTCGCGAACAACATAGGCGCGGAGAACAATCCGGCGGGAGTCAAGAGACGAGCGTACCTACTGAGTGCGTTAGCAGACGACACGTATCAGCTAGTGAACGACCTGGCGCTGCCAAAAGACGTTCAGCAAGTACCGTACGAGGACGTCATCAAACTTCTGGATGACCATTTCACTCCCAGGCAGTTGCCAACGGAATCGGCTTCCCAGTAGGGGGCGAGACTGCAGGGTCTCACCGCACATTGTAAGTTCAGTGACGTGGAGGAGACCCTACGCGATTCGTGATGGGCATGCTACCGGGTCCGGAAAAGGAAAGGTTATACGTGCAGGAGTTGGAGGGGCTGACGTTAGCAAAGGCCGTGGAACTAGCGGAGAATTTGGAAGCGGCGCGCGCCGCCGCTGCTTCGACGATAACGTCAACGTCGAACGCTCCGCCGCTTTTCAAAATTGACAGAATGAAAAACAACAACAAGACTGACAGAAAGGTTGTCAATAAGGAAAGATGTGCGGTGTGTGGTTACACAAATCATACTTCCGTGGATTGCCATTTCGCAAACTATACGTGCAAGAAATGTAATAAAAAGGGACATTTGCATAGAATGTGCAAATCGGTGAAGAGTGTACAGGAGGATGAGGTAAACGAGAACGACGACGACGGTAAGTGCTTTAATGTTCGGTCAACAAAGGGCGAGCCTATAATCGAGTATGTGAGAGTGAACGGGGTTAAATTAACGTTCGAAATATACAGCGGCTCGGCCGTTACCGTCATACCTAAACGTATATTCACGCAACATTTTCCTAGCATTCCGTTATCAGTCACACGTATGAAGTTAGCTATACGGGGGAGGGTATTCCATGCATGGGTAGTGCAACTATGCAAGTCGAGTGGCGAGGCCTCGTGCACGAGCTAAAGGTGTATGTCGTGCAACAGGGTGGCCCGCCGCTACTCGGTCGCGATTTTATCGCAAAGTTTAGCTTACAGTTGACACCAGTGTACAATAATTCTGTAACATGCAGCGACGTCGACTCTCTGAAGTTACGTTACGCCGATGTATTTTCGAATAAATTAGGAATGTTTAACAAATACAAAGTTAAATTAACTATGAAACCTGGTTCGGAACCTATTTTTTTCAAAGCGCGGCCTATGGCGTTCGCACTAAGAGACAAGGTAGAGAAGGAATTAGATAGGCTCGTTGAGTTAGGTATAATTAGACCTGTCTCCCAGTCGGCGTACGCTTCGCCCATCGTGCCGGTGTTGAATGTGGTTCCCTGCGATTATGCGTCGACTACGTAACGTTAAACAAACAATTAGTTGTAGACAAGTATCCGTTACCAACAATTAAGGAATTGTTTTCGAAGCTTTACGGAGGCCAGCAGTTCACCAAGCTAGATTTGTCGATGGCTTATAATCAATTTGTCCTAGAAGAGGAGTCACAAATGTATACGTGTATTAACACGCACCGCGGACTTTTCGCATACAATAGACTGGCGTTCGGATTGTCGAGCGCGCCGGCCATTTTTCAGCGCGCTATGTAAGGTCTCCTAGGCGGCATCGACGGTGTACTCTGTCTGCTAGATGACGTGTGCATCACCGGCCGCGACCGCGCCGAGCACCTCGAGAGGCTGCGTCGGAGTACCTCGACTCCGACGCTTGCAGGACGCCGGTCTGGTCTTACAACACGAGAAATGTGAGTACTTTAAAGACGAAATTAACTACTTAGGCTATGTCATTAGCAAGGAGGGTTTAAAAAAATATCCGGAGAAAATTAAGGCGATTATGGAAGCCCCGGTGCCCCCAAATGTTGCTCAGTTGCAGTCTTTCCTAGGGCTCATTAATTATTATAGGTGTTTTGTGCCTCGAGCTTCTACTATTTTAAGTCCTCTGTACGATTTGTTAAAGAAGGGCGTCAAATGGAGGTGGACGGACCTAGAGAACAATACCTTTCTAAATATTAAGGAAGTTTTGACGTCGGATCAGGTTCTCGCACACTTTAACGCTGACGCTAAAATAATATTGACGGTGGACGCTTCGCCGTACGGTTTAGGAGCTATTTGTCGCAGATCGACAGCGACAATTGTGAACGGCCGATCGCATTCGCATCGCGTACGCTGAATAGCGCCGAAAAACCTTATTCGCAGATACAGAAGGAGGCCACGGCGATAATATTCGGCGTACGTCGATTTCATCAGTACCTGTACGCTGTGTGTCGACGCCGTTCGTTCTGCGGACGGATCACAAACCGTTGTTGTCTATTTTCGGTCACAATAAGGGGGGTACCGGAAGTATCGGCGAATCGACTTCAAAGATATGCGTTGTAAGTAGGGTTATCGGATACGTATTGAACGGTTGGCCTCGCAAAATAACAAAGGAAAGAATTAAGCCTAATTTTCTTTGTAAATTACAACTGTCGTACGAGGGCGGCTGTCTCATGAGAGGACATAAGGTGGTAGTTCCGGAATCATTACGGGGTCGCGTGCTGAAGGAATTGCATTCGTCCCATTTTGGTATTGTTAAAACAAAAGCAGGAGCGCGATCTCGCATATGGTTCCCGGGAATCGATAAAACGCCGGAACAAATTGTAAACACTTGTAGCGTTTGTAGTCAGCTGAGGGCTTCGCCGCCGCGCGAAGTACCGTCGCCCTGGCCGCAACCGCCGCACGCCTTCTACAGGGTACATTTGGACTTCCTGGGTCCATTGCACAGCAGAATGTATTTAGTCATTGTAGATGCCTTCAGCAAGTGGGTGGAGGCTTACGACATGAGTAGTTGCAATTCGGAGGCCGTTATAGAGAAAATGCATGAGTTTAATGTCGCGATTCGGTGTGCCACATACGTTAGTGACTGATAACGGAACGGCCTTCTGCTCGCAGGAATTCGATAATTTTTGTAAATTGAATGAGGTATGTCATTTAACATCGCCGGCGTATCACCCGGCTAGTAACGGACAAGCCGAGATATACGTGAAGATAGTGCAAAAGGGGATTAAATCTAGCATTTTGAGTAGTAACGCAAAGGACAGTAAGGCCAATTTATTTAAGTATTTATTTGATAATCGTAATTCTGTGCATAGTTCAACAAACACCTCACCGGCTCAACTAGTGTTCGGTCGCAAGCTGCGATCTCGGCTCGACCTAGTGACGCCTACCGTCACCATGCCGTCGTCCTCGTTTACTGCACCCCCGTCTGACGATGATGTGTCTGAGCAGTATTCACCAGCTAATGATCACAGAAATAATGACTGGCGTACTGGTCAACATGTATTATTTAAGAAGTATAGCGGTAAAGATAGATATAGATGGGGTAGAGGTGTAATTGTTAAGCTTTTAGGAAGAATGTTGGTTTTTGTTCGGGATTTGGAGACATCCGCCATTATTAAAAAGCACAAAAATCAAATTTTGTTGTATAAGGGGAATATCAGCGGTAGACAACCTTGGGACACAGAGATATCGGCAAGCTCATAAGGCCCAGGTCAGGCTGAGCCGGCCCCTTTACCTCTAACGGAGAATTTTAACGTGTGCGATTCACAGGAGGAGGAAAGGGACAGTAACATAAGTAATCAGGATTGCTCAGCACCTGCAATCATTGATGATGGAAGCTTGGAAAGAGATTGGGAAGCGGAGGCCCAATGCGCGGAGCAGGCTCCAGTTTTAAGTGAGCGAGAAGTTTCGCAGACTTTAGCTCCAGCTTGCCCTTCTCTTGGGCGACCGAAGCGTAACGTTCCCAAGATTGACTACAGCAAGTTTTATTAAGATTTTGGATTGGTTAAAAGGAATGAGTTTAGATATTATGTTTATTTAAGAGCTTTTATATTTTTTATTAACCTTTATTATTTGTTATTCTATGGGGGAGGAACTGGTATGTATGTCGATGGTTGTCATCGGTTGCCTTGACAATAAATCTGTTATCGAATGGCCGTCTGATATTTTACTTGTAAAATAGCGAACTCCCATAAATATCTCCATATTTATCATTATTATTATCATCACACGTGTAATGCAACTATAGCAGATCTGAGGGGACGTCACCATATCTCTGAATCATATAGTTGAAACCAACCGAGGGTTCTTCATCAGATACTTCAGACCTTTGATTTTTGACGTCAAATGAAGCGGCCGACCAAGCTGAATATTTTTTCTAAAGGTGGCATGTCGATCTCTAGTATGGTTAGGCTCTTGTACAGGCACAGGTACTACAGGTACTCCAGCTCTTCGATTATCCTAGTTTTTACGGTTCCGTACCCAAAGGGTTAGTCCGTCTGTCTGTCTCCAGGCTAGACGAGCCGCGCCAGCCCGAGCGACGCATTTGTTTCACTCCCACTAGTGCCCGTGTCACGTGTGGGAACTAGAGCGAGCGAGAAAAATGAGTGGCTCGATTTTTATTCGGCGGTATCCGCGTTTCTGACATTTCACTAGATTTAGTTTAGTGAAATGACATATCACTAGATATTTTTAGTAAGAAGACGTAACAAAAGAATATTCGGCATCTACCGGGAGTTCGTGATATCCCTAGGGATATCGTGAAATCCCTGATATCCTCTTTTCCCTGCGACATATACATATTTATTACTGTCTTTAGATGTGGGCAAAATGTATGTAAGCGAACATAAATGTCCAAAACTCTCGCACAATTTTCCCACCTATATTGATGAAAAAATGCCCATAAGTGCCCAATGTTCGTTTACATTGTGACAACGCTTTAAATTAACGTGGCGTGGCGTTTCTGTATGACGGCGTAACGCACTGTACTCATCTACCTATTGTGCCGTTCAGTCTCCTTCCTACATTAGACAATTATTATTGTTTACGTACCTAGAAACTATGAGCTACATTTTAGGCAAGCAATAATTGTTTAAGTTGTGTGCAGTTTAGCTTGGACATTCTCCAGTAGAGATAAACTACGATAACATGGCGCGCCCCTCCAAAATTCAAAACGTTTGAAGGCGTTGTCTTGCGCGGTCGGCTAGTTATGATTAGTTGACTAACAAATCTAGGTAATAAATAATAAGTGACATAATATTACGAGTACTGTTGATTGGTTGAACACTTACTACATACAAACTCTTTCATAAGGACACATTGAAACAGTAATTTGGAGGGGCGCGCCATGTTATCGTAGTTTATCTCTAGACTGAGTTCGTAGTGAAGAAGCAGTTGCAAGTTGTGTACTATCTTGTTAAAATTTTTATACTGATTAATGGAACTTTACTGATTTCCACTCTCCTTTCAGGACAACGATGGTGCGCCGCCAACTCCACCCAGAATTTAATGAATACAAGGTCTTCACAAGGTTCATACAAAAGACAAAATGTATAATACACCATACTAAGGCATACAAAATTATGAAATTAAAAAGATATTAAATTATGTATGATATAAGTATAACTTAAGATCTGTATTTAGATGTATACAATAATATAATTATACATTGTAATTTAAAAACGTATATTCTAAAGTGGACCTTTGTTTCAGACTATTTTTGATCATTCCAATTTCCATAATAATTACGTTACAAGCTGAATAATCTTGAGCGTTAGTCAAAGATAATAAAAAATAAACTTGTCAAAAGATGTATTTGCTTTAACATGTTAATAAAAAAATAATTTAGGTTTAAACTAAAGGGATAAAGGGTATGCTTTCGTTTATAAAAGCAGTCTCCATTATACAAAGAAAATTAACTATAACTTAGGTAAAAACCTAAAAACAGATAAGCTTGATACTTGTAATAACAAAAACGCTCAAGATTGCTGCGTTTATATATACTTGTTTTTTTTATTATTTAATTGGTGCTAAAGCTTTCAAGGCTCATCCAGTTTAATTTTTTGGTTCTATACCTAAAAAGTGACGATTCAATAGAAAATGAATGAAATGTGTAGCAATCTTTCTTTTTTTTTTTTGTAGTAAATTATTCAATTTATCTCTATGAATGTCTTTTTTTAATTTTTTATTTCGAGAACATGCAAAAGTTTTGTTCTCGGAAGTTGATGGTAGAAGTGAAGTGTAGATAGGTAATACACTTTTTGAATTTGTTTAAAATCGACTTAAAGATAAACTACGATAACATAGCGCGCCCCTCCAAAATTCAAATCGTTTGAAAGTATATTTTGTGAAAATATGTACATAACGCCACCATTAAGTGAAATATTACGAGTGCTGGTTGATTGGTTGAATACTTACTATGCATACAAACTCTTTCATAAGGATGTGACTACATACATTGAAACAGTAATTTGGAGGGGCGCGCCATGTTATCGTAGTTTATCTCTACCTTGCCTTGTCACAAAATTATTACGAATAGTAACAATATTATCACAAATTTGTAGTCGAATTTTAGTATAGATCTGAATTTAAATTATTTTTCTGAATCTGCAGCAAAATTGCTTGCGAAATTCCTAAAAGTTTATTTTAAATATTAATTTTTAATATTATATTATTTTCTACTTATCTAATGCCACGTGATATGGACCATATGAAATATTTGTTCTCCATTTCATAATAATTATCTAGATATTGATTTTATTTAGGAATCGTAATTTTATTACTATAATATATTATTATATTTTCTTGCACATTTCTTCAAAGGTTTTGGATTTTATTATTATGAAATAATAATTATTTAAACATTGAAAACACCAATGGAGATTGTATTATATGCAAATAAAATAAATAAAATTTTGTCTTTTGTTTTATTAGTAGCCCTTTCCTAAGCTATGATCCGCGCATTAGGCGGCCAGGTCGCTGCGGCCAACTAATTCTACGATATATGTAGGTGCGCGCATTACGCGACCAGCGGCCAGCTGTCACGCTCTGGTCGCACGGCCAACTAAAAACATCGCGACACACATGCGGCCAACGAGATACGGGAATTTGTATGAAATTACTCAGTGTACGCGCACTGGTCGCCGCGGCCACACGTTTTTTGTATACAGAAAACAAAATAATTGTCAAAGTTTACTCATCAAATCACTACTCATACGAGTGTAGTCGCAGACGTGGCCGAAAAGTGCGCGGGGTGGTCGCAGCGACCTGGCCGCACTACCTGGTCGCCTAGTGCGCGGGGGCCCTTAGACTGGTCGCTGGATAGACAGAAATGCGGTCATTGACCTATAACAGTTGCTTGTCTCTTTCACGTGCGTACAAAAATATTGAATATCGCTAACAGTGTGCCCAGAAACGAGGTGCATGTATCGGTAGCAAGTGGATAAGCTGCAGATAAGGGGGCGTCCACAAATTACGTGGTGTTTTGTGAATTTTTTGACGACCCCCCCCCCCCCCCCCCCCGCCCCCCCTTGTGATATTTCGTGAGATTTTATTCAACCCCCCAAATCTCACGTGTGATTTTTCAAAATGTGGGTTTCTTACCTAAACGTATGATCTAAAAGATTTTGTTATAATGAAAACTACTAGAGTGGCTAGCATGAACAAAAACAAATCCCGTCCTCGAGCTGTGGTTGTAAGACTACGCAGCCCAAGATGCCGTGATGAATTGTACTCAGCGATTACGCGGTACAACAAATCCCATAGCGACGATAAATTAAATACATCAGTTTTGGGCTACGCCGGTGATAGGCGACCAATTTTTGTATCCGAACATCTCTCTCCAACATACAAATCACTGTATGCAGCTGCAAGATTGAGGGCCAAAGAAAAATCATACAAATACGTCTGGGTTCGCTATGGAAAGATATTTGTTTGTAAGAATGAGAACTCGGAAAGTATCCTAATTAAAGATGAAACTAGCTTAGATAAAATTGTGTAATGTATTTAGCTAAAGTTATAATTAATTTTCATGTTTATTAATTTTTGTTGTCTAGATGGCTGTTTCTATCTTCTATCAAAATGTAAGAGAAATCAAAACAAAGTCACATGAATTTAAAATGTCTCTCTTAAATTCTGATTACGACATAATTTGCTTAACAGAAACTTGGTTAGATGACTGCTTCTTATCTTCTGAGTATTTTGATCAAAGGTATACAGTAGTACGACGCGATCGTAGTTCTCAATTCAAAGAATTGTATTCCAAAGCGCATGGTGGTGGGATTTTAATAGCTGTTAGCAATAAGTTTACTTTTGTTAATAAAATTGCATGGCAAACATCTGTTGAAGATTTTGAGATGAGAGGTTATGTATTAGTATAGGTAGTGTCTGTATAAATCTATGCTTAGTCTATCTGCCATCCTATATTCCCTTTCACATTGTGTCCGATTTCTTTGCTGGGGCTGAAGAAATATGTTTACAATATAATGACAGGACTACTTTAATTATTGGCGATTTTAACCTTCCAAATATCAATTGGCACCAATCTGATGATCCGTTTTTAAACATTATTGACCCTAAAGCGTTAGTATTAAGAGATTTCCTTTGCATCACTGCTTGTAAACAAGTAAATAACATCTATAATGACAACGGTAATATCATAGATCTTATTATTGTAGACGAAAACACAAATACTGCTGTTAGCAAAGCCTTCCTCCATTCTCCATCCACAATTAGAATTTACTATTAAAAAAACTTCATATTCTAAATTAAACTACAATAATTCAAAAGATAATTACGCATTTAGGAAAACGGACTATGAGGCATGCCTCCGTGACCTTCAATCTGTAAATTGGGCAGAATTTAGTTACTTAAATTGTAATGACTTCCTTCACAAATTTTATAAAATATTATGGGATAAAATTGAATTATACACCCCTAAGTGTAAGCCCAAAAAACAATGCTACTCACTTTCACTTATAAAAATTTTAAAAGAAAAGCACAAGTATAGAATTAGATTTAAAAAGTACAATAATCCCCGTGACTACGACACATTTGTTTTCTTAAGAACTAAAGCAAAGAATGCTATGGATATCTGTTTTAGACAGTTACACAGAATAGAAAGTGAATTAAATTCTAACATTAAATCCTGGCGATATACAAAATCAACACATGCTCGTATTAATGTCCCAAATCAAGTTTGCTATGGTGACCGTGTGGGAGTAGGAGGTAAGGATGTTGTTAATCTATTCGCTGAGTATTTTGCGTCTGTTTATTATGATGACCCTCAAAAACAAAGTTCATATTTTTGCTCGATGAAATCTAATTACTCTATTGTTCACATAGAAATTACTGAGGATGAAATTCGGAAGAGTATAAAGAATTTACAATTAAATAAGGGGGCAGGTCCGGATGGAATACCACCGATCTTCATTCGACTCTGTGTAGATGGTCTCGTAAAGCCACTTCATATATTATATATAATAAGTCCATTAAAGAGGGATTATTCCCAGATTTATGGAAAATCGCACATATTGTCCCGATTCACAAGGCTGGTTATTTAAATGATGTCACAAACTACAGACCAATATCCATTTTGTCACAATTTGCAAAGATATTTGAAGGACTCGTTTATAATGTTGTTTACTCCCATTTGCGTCACATTATTAATCCCAAACAACACGGCTTTGTATCTAACCGATCAACCGGGACAAACTTATTACTTTACACAAATTTTATAACAAACACCCTCGAAGCTAGGGGTCAAGTTGATGCCATCTACACAGATTTTGCCAAAGCTTTCGATCGTGTCGATCATTCAATTCTATTTACAAAATTAGAGCATGCCGGTATTCATGGAAGTCTGTTACGTTGGTTTGAAAACTATTTACACAATCGTTCACAGTTGGTTACACTCTCGGGATATGAGTCGATATCAATTTTTCCACGATCTGGTGTACCTCAGGGATCCAAATTAGGGCCTTTACTTTTTTGATTTTTATCAACGATCTTTTGGGTCTCATAACATGCTATTGTTTAGCCTATGCCGATGATTTAAAAATATATTACGCTATAAAGAATTTAAACGACTGCATAAAACTTCAACACAATCTTGATACACTACATAAATGGTGCATTGAAAACCGAATGTCTTTAAACATAAAAAATGTCAGTGTATCACGTTCACTAATAAAAAGAATTATGTTAATAATGTTTACCATATTAATGGATCTCGTCTGGACAGAGTCTCCGTGATTCGTGACTTAGGGATTCTTTTTGACAGTTCTCTATCTTTTCAACCGCACATCGATAATATTGTAACGAAGGCTAAAAAAATGCTAGGCTTCCTTATACGAATGACAAAGCCATTTAGTAACAATTGCAGTCTTATTCTTCTTTACAATGACTTAATACGTAGCGGCCTGGAATACTGTTCTAGTGTATGGTCTCCCTACTACTCGAAACACATAGATAGCATTGAAGCCATTCAGGCTCGCTTCATAAGACATCTTTGTGTAAGAAACGGACTCCGAAAAGACATACCTATCTACACAGATAGATTATCACACTTCAAGATGATTTCTTTAAAAGAAAGACGAAATAACTCTAATTTACTCATGTTACATAAAATTATAAATGGCAACATTGATGCGGAATTGATAAACCACTTTAATTTTAGAGTCAGTAATCATATTAGGCGCAAACAACGATTATTCGAAATTCCGACATCAACTTTGAATACCACGTACAACAGTCCACTAACACGCATGGCACGACTTTATAATGAAAAACTTTCCACTGTAAATGATAATAATTTTGATATATTTAATATGAAACTTTCGTCATACAGACACTACCTTTTAAATATTAACTAAATAAGTTAAAATATAATTAAAATATTTTGTTGTCTCGATTGTTTGATAAAGCTTAATTTGATAAACGTCATGCATACCTTATAATTTGTGCATATACTGCTTAAAATATTATTGTATATGATATGTTTTCCAAATGTGTTATTGTATATGTACTGTTGGTGTGCTAAATAAATTAAATGAATAAATAAATAAATAAACGGTTTAGTTTGACAGTCAGTAGATTTTCTTTCGAACGAATTTGTGAATGATCTTAATCGTATAACAGTGGTCCCCAACCTTTTTTTCATGCGGGCCACAAACATGTTTTGGTCCTGGTGTCGCGGGCCGCAACAAAACAATTTTAGGGTTAAAAATATCATGTTCTTCAAAATTAACGATTTAAAAGTGGAAAAAATTTAACGACTATATTCTGCTATCACATATCTAAGACTTTCGTCTTCGACTACGTCATTTTTGCCGGTGGGCGTGAATTTCAAAATTGTTTAACATCACGCGGGCCACAAATAAAGTCCCGGCGGTTGGGGATAGCGGTCGTATAACGATAACGCTTACGATTAAATCTTAAGCATACGTACAACCTGGATGAAATGAACCAAAATAGATATGTATTTTGTTGAGAAAAAAATTACGTGAGATTTGCCGAGACCCCCCCCCCCCCCTCTCCCCCAACGTGAGATTAGATGAGATTTGTCTCGACCCCCCCCCCTAAACACCTCACGTAATTTGTGGACGCCCGTGTCCTAAGGACAATGGATAAATTACCTTCGGCTGGACTATAGCTCGGTGATCATTTTCTAATGTTTATGATGCCAGGAAATAATAAGAATGATATCGGTTTTTGAAAGTAGAGTAATAAAACGAATTTGTGAATAGAAAAATATTTATTTCCGCATTTAACGTAATACTATTCGTCCATAATGAAATTCTCATTGAACAAGGCCTTATGGCTTGTGCTGACTTATTAAAAAAAAACTTTAAATGCAATGCACATAATGCAAAGAAACGAAAATGTTTATAAATAAATATCTAAAATATTATTTACATACAACAAAAGATACTTAGAACATGATAATTTTGGAATATAAAGAATACTTTAAAATTATTCTTTATGGAAACTAAACCATGGTTTCACAGCGGGAAGACTAAAATTAAAATCCTTAATGTCAAATGATATTTTTAATTGCTTAAAATTTCTTAATGCGGGCTCTACACTCGCAGCGCGAAAGCCCGCGAAGGCCGCGAACCGCGAGTGTGGAGGTTTTCGCAGCTAAGTGTTGCCAGATCAGGGGATTTCCCCCTAGATTTAGGGAGTTTTCGACCAAGATAGGGGCAAAATAGAGGCAAAATATCGGGTTTTTCCCCTAGATTTAGCTAGATTTAGGGGGTTTTCGACCAAGATAGGTGCAAAAGAGGGTATTTCTGGGGGGAAATCAAATAAGTTCAGGGGGAAATCGCCGAGACCATCTGGCAACACTGTCGCAGCTTCGTGTTTGCGCTTCGCGGCTTCGTATTTGTACGCGTCGTGTTCACGGCGCGTAGCATCCGTGAATCGCGGCTGCAATCCGCGCTACGAGTGTAGAGCCCGCTTTACACATCTCGTTTGACGACCTCTGTGACGTGGTCAGAGTGCGTGGTTAGCACTCAAGCCGGGGGTCACGGGTTCGAAACCCGCTGACGGAACAAAAAAAAGTTTTCAATGTTCCTGGGTCGTGGATGTGTATTAAATATAATGTGTATGATATAATAAAAATCTTAAATATATGTATGGTATAAAAGTATGAATTAATATAATATTTCCATTGTCTGGTATCTTTAACACAAGTCCTTCGGGTACTTAGCACGGGGCCAGATTGACGTGGTGTGAAGCGTCCATAGATACAATAATCTTTTTGTCAGTATAATTTTGTTCCGAAAGAGAGATACATTTTATCTTATATCTGGATGTCTATAAATGGTCTAGCATTATAAATAATAATATAATACAACTATAGTAACTATAGGATTATATTACATTTTATCTAGACCAGTGAAATAAAAAAATATTGCTTTCTAGAAAATGGTAACAAACGCTTAGATTCAATATCTACAATTTGTACCTTTCTAAGTCCACTTTTTGATGCAAAAAGGCTTTTGTAAGGCAGTATAAAAATATTTTTTACCACCTACAAGGTGGTATCTGCTGATCATGAGTCTTGTATTCTGTCTACCTCTGACTTAACTTTTTTGAGCAGACCACTTATTTTCTTGTACTTACCTGTGGAGTTCGGAAGATTTTCAAAGTTGATGACGTCACAAATGTCTTTGGCAAATTTGTCACCGCTCGGCAGGTTGGAGTAGGGACAACTATTTACAACGGGAGTACCATACGAGGTTGTTTTAACGCACCCAGCCTTCGAGTCTGGTGTTTTCAAATCTGTGTGGCTCCTCCTTCTATCTAAGCTTGGAGTATTTTCTGTTTCATTTTGTTTCTCTTTCCTGTCTGTACTTGGCGTTTTGATGTCTTCGTTACTTTGCTTTCTGTCTGCAATTGGTGTTTGCATATTATCAATATTCTTTCTGTCTACACTTGTCGTACTTTGGTCACCTGCAGTATTTTGTTGCTGAATATTTTCCGTCGTAGAATCCTCAGCTTTCTCAATTTCCTCTGATATGTTTTCGGTTTCAGTCTTAGTTTCATCGTTGTCTAGCTCCTGATCAGTGTCAACTATTTCTAAAGTTTCATTTCCCACGTCGCTCTCTAGAGCATTTAGTAGCATCGCTTTTTTCTTTTCCAAATCGTCAAGCGTGAGACTGTCAGCACTATTGTCTAATATGGAAGTGTCCTAAAAATAAATATTAATAATAATGATCAATCACAATTAATTTTATGTTAATATTAGTCTAATACATAACTATAAAATATAAAGACCTTAGGTTAAGTAAGTACTTGCCTCTTTCACTCACGCACGAGAACATTGCTATTTGCTAAATTGGTCTGAACTAGTGGAATAACGATAAATAATAGAGCGTTTAATTCCTACATAAAAAGACAGATACCGTTATGCTAAGTACTCACATACGGTTTTACTCGATCGAGCAATCACGTCGAGCAAAACCCGCGGCTTGGGTTTTCGTCCACACATTCAGCATTACTCTATCGATTAAGCTCGCCCTTCAGTGTTCACCGAACCGTTCGAGCCAAAAGATGTCTGTTAAACTAAGGAGAAGATCGACTCGTGCCACTCGAAGTCACGTCCACACGCTTGAGTAAAGCTCGACGGCTCGTGTCGAGTAAGTTCAAGAAAACATCGAGCCGGCTCGATGCGAGCTTTCGAGCTGTGAGTTTTGCGGTCCACACGGTGGTTTTTGTTCGATTTGGAGTAAAACTATCGAGTAAAACCGTATGTGAGTACTTAGCATTAGACGTTTTTCAGAAAATAAGAACTGAAATACTTACGCTAATTTCATCGAGGGTGACGAGATCTTCCTCCGGTATCGGTATATCCATGACTTTCATCACATCCGTAATCTCAACATCAGACGCGCTGTTCACCTCGTCCAGTATAATGACGTCACTGTCGTCTAAATTCGTTATTTCATCTTCTATAGAAATATTGTCTTTGGATGGTGATGTTTTGTCTTTGGGCGGGGATGTTTTGTCCTTGTTCTTACTGGGGGAGGATTTGAGAGGGGATGCTGGTGGGGGTGACGCGGGGGGTGGGGGCGGCGGCGGCGGCGCCTCGTCCGGCAGAGGCGGGACCGACGGGAACTCTGTTGCCTCTGAAATACATCAAACATTAGCTGGCTAAATTTTGCTTTGTGTAGGGTTTAAGTTTGTTAAAAATCATCGGTCTTTGTAGTAACAAAAGATTTAAACACCTGTTGAACAGTTGAAAAATTCAGTACAACAAAATGTCTCATAACAACTGTTCAATAGATGTTTAGTTTTTTGTAGTAAGACCGTATATTATGTTTACTTTTTAAATGGTGTTTATTTTATACGGTCAAACTCTAGACTAGCTATCCCCAACTCGCGGCCCGCCGAAACTTTATCTGTGGTCCGCGTGATGTTAAACCATTTTGAAATTCACGCCCACCGGCAAAATAATGTAAACTCGTCGTGAAAGTTGTAAAAATGTTTCAACTTTTAAATCGTTAATTTTGAAGAACGTTATTTTTTTACCCTAAAATTTTTTTTTTGTGGCCCGTATGAAAATAAGGTTGGGGACCTCTGCTCTAGACACTAGAGCAGTATTTCCCAAAGTGTGGGTATCGACCCACCAGTGGGTCGCGGGTACATTTTAGGTGGTCCCTAAAACTATAGGACGATTGTCATACTCGCTCGATTGTCATTTTACTCGTTCGTCCGTCGTCGTGACTCGTGGGCGGGTGCGCACAGTGTGATAAAAACCTCGATTTTATTTTTTCTTTTTCCGCGTTTTTCTTTCAAAATACTATAGTTGATAGCTATATAAACATTAAAGTAAAACTCCGAGATCGATATTCTTAGTAGTTATTTTTTTAAAGAGTGTCAAAGTTGGCGTTTTTCCAGGTCAAAAATTTGCATAAAAATTAATTTAAAAAAAACTAATCAAGTAACATTAATTTTGTTTATACCAATTGAACAAGCAATTAATACTTTACTTTTTTTCCAAATTTGGTTAACCTACTGTGATCAAGTAGGGTGATATTTATTTATTTAATAATTTTAGTTTTTCATTTTTGATTTCGCGATTAGATCGAATTAGAAAAAGTTTTAAGCAAGAAACGATAGTGTGAGTAATCCTTTATCAATGTTATTAAAAATCACACTCTAATAACCTCTGTGTCAGAAGTTATATCCAATTTAAAAAAATTTAATAAAAAATCGTTTTTTTTGTACCTAGGGTTGTCACTAAAGGTCTCTTGTTTGATTTATCCGGTTGATACGCAAATTCGCAATCGATATCCTATACGAAAAATATCAAGATCACGTTCAGGTAGGTCTAATAATAAAAAATCTAAAAAGTGAAAAAATATAACGTAAATTAATGATTTTATATGCTCAAACAGTATCTAATCAGTAATCACCTTCTGATGTAGTCGGGGAAAATAAAATATAAACTTTAGTGACAACCCTAGGTATAAAAAATCCTAATTTTTATTAAAAAAAATTGAATTGGATATAACTTCTGACATAGAAGTTATTAGAGTGTGATTTTTAATAACATTGTTAAAGGATTACTCACACTATCGTTTCATGCTTAAAACTTTTTCTAATTCGATCTAATCGCGAAATTAAAAATGAAAAACTAAAATTATTAAATAAATAAATATCTCCCTACTTGATCACAGTAGGCTAACCAAATTTGGAGAAAAAGTAAAGTATTAAGTACTTGATCAATTGGTATTTTGTTTATAAAAAAAATTAATGTTAATACTTGATTAGTTTCTTTATTTTTATATTAATTTTTATGCAAATTTTTGACCCGCAAAAACGCCAACTTTGACACTCTTTAAAAAAATAACTACTAAGAATATCGATCTCAGAGTTTTACTCTAATGTTTATATAGCTATCAACTATAATATTTTGAAAAAAAAACGCGGTGTAACAAAATCGAGGTTTTTATCACACTGTGGTGCGGGACGGGGCATTCGAATGCAAAAATAAGGCTGACGATAATAATATGGTGGTGAACTACGATAAGAATTAACGGGCAAATGCTGTGGCAGCAACATACCGCTGCTTTTTTGTTTTCATGACACACACAAGTTTGGGAAACACTGCACTAGAGTAAGGTAACTACACTAAACCTAAACTTTTAAAAGTAGCTATGTCTATAAATTTTAGGAATTATTGGGTAGCTAGGCTTGTCTCACAAATTATTTTCACTGACTATCATGTCTGCCAGTAGATTCAAAACCAGAGGATACTTTCTGTCCTAGGTCCTTTTCGATTCTGCTACATCTTTTAGGTAGTAGATCATGCAAGAAATTATAATTGAACTAACCATCACCACTGTCTAACTCCATTTCTGCCTGTCCTTGCAATGAGTTACGTTCCGCGGATGGGAAGAATGTCAACTTCTTCCGCTTGTATGCTTTCATAGCGTTTGGGGCAAGTGTTTGTAACATGGCCAGTTTGCTGTCCTGCTCCGATATCGGCGGTATTCCATACAAATGACCTTCCTGAAACAGTCACAGTCATAATTAGATGAATTTAAATTATATCAAAGAAGTTAGTCATTTCTATGTAAAAGAAAACAGCACTTATAATTTTTGTCGAACTATGCCAAAGTTAAAAAGGGCTTTTAGCACTCAATGTATTTTATATTAAACTAGATGACGCCCGCAACTCCGTTGCGCCAAATTCGTTTATCGCGCGGGAACAGTAAATTTTTTGGGATAAAAATCGGTTGTCTGTAAAGTCGGTTTACTGATGATAGTTGAACGTGACAATGTATGACGTTGTCACGTTCAACTATCCTTAACCCCTTAACCCTCGCTTCCGAATCTCTATAAATAGAAACAAACTTTTTCGACTGTAACCTTAAGTTATTTCGATGTATTTCTTTCAAATGATTGTCTAAAAATATTTATAATGAGTAAAATAAACTATTCGCAATACAAAACGCTACCTACATACATTCGTGAAATCCAGTAAAATCTTCGAACAAAGCACAAGTCATACCTTGACACGTAGGAAATAGAGCACAATTTTAAATAGCCGAAATAATACTAATAGCAGCTGCAAGTGAAAGACAATTGCGATATTTACGTCATCGCTCCAGTGGCGCAGGCGGACGATACTAAGGACTCCAACCGAAGTCGTAGGTTCGATCCTCACCGGGGGCCGTACAAAAATTTCTGAATAGCGAGAAGTTTTTCACGAGATTACTAGAATATTGATTCAACTCCGAAGATGGAAGAGGTTATGGCCGCTCTTCGAAAAATTCAAATGGATATGACGAACAAAAAATTTAAGCATCGCTCACTTAAGTAGGACTTAGGAGAGAGAAGAACGCTGCCGAACGCAAAGGCCGATTGTGCTTCCTTGTCGCTCGTTCCGCGCTCTCGCTTGCACTTCAAGCCTTATATGGAACGCCTCAGAGCGAGGTAACGACGCATGAACTGTCATGTTTTTCGGGCGCGCACTCCATATCGAATTATAAGACGTTATCACGTCAAAACTATCCTATGTCCTTTCCCGGGACTCAAAGTATCTCCATACCAAATTTCAGCAAAATCGGTTCAGCGGTTTAAGCGTGAAGAGGTGACAGACAGACGGACAGACTTTCACATTTATAATTTTAGTAAGTTAACTATGTCTGTTCCGTATCATCCTCATAACAGCCTTTTTCTAGCTACCAATGCTAAGCTATTGTGTCAGTAGATTTGGGTAATATTTTCCGGCCTTTACCTCAACATATCTGGAGCTAGCAGGAACATTGAAGCCGGGAAAGTCAAGTATTTTCTTGATGTCAAACTTATCTTTAGATCCCGGCTCACAACACTCCCCATCCTCATCCTCAGGATCTAAAATGGCAGAACCCTGAAAATAATAATGTTAGATGTTAATTGTTTTATCATATAATAAGTAATTGATTGTACTGTCTGTACTGTTGAATAAAACATGTTATTTTGAATTGTTTTGAAACCGGTCATGTATTTAGCTAAAATCTATACTAGTCTATACTAATATTATAAATGCGAAAGTATCTCTGTCTGTTTGTCTGTCTGTCTGTTTCGCTTTCACGCCAAAATTACTGAACCGATTGTAATGAAATTTTGTACACAGATAGTCTACAGCCTGAGAAAGGACATAGGCTACTTTTTAACCGGAAAAAGGGGTTGTAAGGGGGTGAAAATGCGTAAATTTATTCAAATTAAGTTAGTTCTAAAAATTCATAATAGATGGCGCCGTGCGTCTCCTACATCGCGCTATCGCTTGCTCATGCATCCTTCTATAAGACGTGGTACCATGTTAAGAATCGTTTTTCGAATCTTGCGATTGTTATGCACGTCGTTAATGAATAACTCACTACTCAGTACTTTATCTATGCAGTGATGAGTGACGAAACCTTAAACCTACCAATGCAATGCTAAATAGTTTATGGGTAAAGCTAAAGTTGTGCAATGGGGCCGGGCTAAGTAAGCTTTAGGTTTAATTTAAAAAAATAATATACTATGTGAGCACTGCACAGCTGTTTTTGGGTATTTTGATTTAGGGGTACCGGAGTTTTAAAAAGCTTTTAAATTTGACACCAATTTTGTTGACCCGGCGCACTATAAACTGAAGTCCACGCGGACGAAGTCGCGGGCAACAGCTAGTTTATAATAATTAATGAATGTAGTGGAAAAAGTGCACATAAAATTGACCTTTTTTTATCACACAGATATTATATTGCTGTGTAGAATTGTTTGTTATTTAATATTTAAATTTTCGTATCATTTACAAGAACATAAAATTATAGTTTTTATTACAAAAAAATAAATGACTCTTGCTCAATTTTGCCAGTCTAGTTTTAGATAAAAATAAATAAAACCAGTAGTCCACTACTTACAGTGGAATCAAACATGGCTATTCCAGAGTGTGATATCCTCGCCTCCTCCAACCACCCAGGTGGATATCCTAACATTCTCATCCTGTAGATATACATAGGTAGCTCATTCCTCTTGAGGCCTAGGGCATGTCTTAACTGTCCAGATATTCTACCTGGGACCAGGTGGCCATATTTTTGATCATCTTCCACGTGATATCGCCTGAATATGTAATAAAGACATAATAAATAAAATACATACATAATAAAGAAAAAGTCAGTCTGAAGCCAACTCAATTATATTATAGTCTAGCCAGACTTTTATCAGTCTTTTATTATGACCCTTACTATAATCAGTATTTTATAACAACTCTTATTTTTTTTTGTTTTTTTTATTAATATCTATGGACGCTTCACACCACGTCAGTCTGGCCCCGTGCTAAGTACCTGAAGGCCTTGTGTTACAGGTACCAGACAATGGAAATATATTTAATACTTTTTATACTATACATATTATATTTAAGATTTTTATATTTAACCCGGGAACATTGAAAAACTTTTTGTTCCGTCGGCGGGATTCGAACCCACGGGCCGCGACCCTCGGCTTAAGCCACACACTCAACCAATTGAGCCACAGAGGTCGTCGTATTTGAATAGGACTAGTATTTAAGGCACATACTCTTATGAATTCATTTTAATAAAAAAAAAATTTTTATTAAAATGATATTACTTCTCTTAAAATTCTTAAATGTGCATAACATGTATCTGTGCTATTTTTTGTTAGTTAAAACTATGTAATAAAGTACTCTGTTCTAAATACTATAATTTTAGTTAAAGCCTATAATTATACTAACCCAACTCTAGGTCCCATATTCCTCCTCTTCTCTGCTATCCTTACATGATCCCGTGGTTTAGAACAGTCTCTGAGAGCATGCTCTCCGTCACAGTTAAAACAAATAGGACCCCTGCGTTGTTGTCTAGGTGACTCTTCCACTTTTTTTGGACTGTTAGAAATTAATGAAGTTACCTGTTAGGGATCAATAAACAATGAAATATACTAATAACTTTAGTTAGCCAATAATGTTTGTTACAAAGATCAATTAAAAAAAAACTGTATATAATGATTTGGTGTAAGTATATCTATAAATAATAAGAGAATATGTTTAGACGAATACCATAATGATACAAAAATCCATGTTAGTCTTATTTATTTAATATAGGTAACAACAAAATACTTTTTGATCTTATTAATTTGTAGATACTTTAACCAAGTTGATTTGGACAAAACTGCTGAGAACTTAATTAAACATTAACGGCCATATGAATAAAAACTTAGCGAGGGTTTTAACTACGTTTTTACTATGTTAAAACCTGTTATAAACCCTCGCTAAGTTTTTATTCATACAACCGTAAGTGTGTACGGTTTCTGTAGGTATCATACAGTGTGTTTGTTAACAAAGTAAACAACTATCAGGTATACTTGAAATAATATTTGTGGTTGTGTAAAACCTACTTGACTGTATTTAGGTATTTCAATTGGTTCATTGTCGCATGGTGCAGTATCAATAAAGAAGATATTATCTTCTTCTTCTATGGGTTGACTAGTTTCCTTAGTTTCTTCTAAATCTTCCGGCCAAATGTCTAGTTCTAAGTCTGTGTCATCACCGTCTACGTCAATATTATGGTCGCAATTTAATTGGATGAGCCTAAGTAAGAATTCTTTGACTTGTTTCTTGTAGGCATTTGCTAAACGTGTATCTTTGAACCTTATTGTCACTAGAGGAGTTCTGTTTTCGCATCCCACTACTCCCAAATCTGTGTTGGACGCCGGGGAGTCAATAACCATGTCCTCATTAAACAATATCGTGTTGGATTCGTCCACATTCTTTTTACTCGAGTCATCATCACTGAAGGTAATATCGTTTGTATCAATGTTGATTTGAACAATGTTGTCTGTTTTCCCTCCATTCGTGTCGCCCGACTGAGATTGGTCAGTTGAATTTAAATCTTCCGTAATATCAACAATATCACATATTTCTTGGTTTCCTTTCTTTAAATCTGCGTTCTTAGAAGGTGTAGTTGCAGCGTCAGCTTTCAAAACCTTCTTTTTAGACTCCTTGCATTCATCGTCACTGCTTAATTCTATATCGTCGTTGTCCAACTCGTATATTATGTCATTAACGCCCGCTTTTCTTTTCGCCATTATATTTAAAACACGTCATTAACTTTATATTATAATTTAGCGATATCCTTATTTTGTCTAAATAGCACTATTTATTCATAATTTCCATTTGTATTTTTCTCACGAATTCACGCTGGATTCTGGAAGTCGATGATCCTGTCAAGTGGTCTGTCATCTGTCGACTGTCAGTAATCAGTTGTCATAAAAATCACCACAGATAAAATCACAGACAAATATCGTTTTCGGCATCTGCATTCTGCAGTCTGCACTCTGCACTGCCCCGGACAGGGTGGGCTGAAATAAGCGAATACGGAAGGATACGGAAATAAGCGAAGTTTAAATTAAGAACATAAACTATGTACTTAGGCTATGTTCTGAAATGTACTGCGACCACTGCACGGTGCTATCACTGTAGAAAAAATTAAAAATCGTTCCGTATGGAGTTGCAGTAGGTACACTGCCGCAGTACCCTAGTGAAATATATGACGTCATCAATCGTCGCCATATTGTACTGTGAGCACTGGGCGTTTTCGAGGTAGATATGGCACTCGCACTCAGAAAAAAGATAGGCTTCTTTTTTCTGAGCACTCGCAGTACTTTGATCACGTGATCAGTCAACTGCCAAAAGTCAACTGTCAAGTGTCAAAACCACTCGAGTGTCTAACGTTTTAAAACAATACCTACAGTTTAATCCCAAAGTTATAAATTTCTGTAATTAATTTGGATTAATACTGGATTAATAATAATAAAACACCGGAAGAATTGCAAAAATTAACCTTAATATCGTCACTGGAATGGAAAAGTCCACTGACCTCTGTGTATTATAGAGGTCAGTGGAAAAGTCGCTGAAGCGCCATTTTGGTCATATAGAGTTATACATATATTTGGAATCAGCAGATTTTTCTGCGTCGAATGATCGGGGTTTCAAAGCAATCAGAGTAATTTTGTGGTCAGTTAGCAAAATGAAAATTGGCATTATTTTATAAATCTTTTCGCTGAATGACGCTCAAAACGGTTTTTTTACACCTATGTTGCTTAAGTTATTTTTCTATTACTTATTTGGAGCGTGAATAACACTTCAGCGATTATTCCATTAGCTCGTATTGCTTACTATGGCGCATCAGCAATTTTTGCTTTCTCTAAAAAGTTAAGTTATGGCGGTTAAGCGAAAAGGTCCTCTAGTCATTTCAATAATGATATTGTTAAGTCAAAAGTGTCTACTGATAAGAGGAAAATACTGCGTTTTAATCATTTTTACCTATATTTTTTTATAGTTTCTGTGATGTCAGATATTTTAATCGAATAAAGATTGTTTAATCAAAGTGAAAATAGCGAAAATAATGCTAAATTCAAGACTTTATAAATGGACTTCAGACATTGATTACTGTATCACCCTAGTAACAAAGTTCTCCTATAGTGCACAGTTTATAGGCTTGCAGCACTTGTAACTCTTTCTTAATGGTTTTACTACTAAGCTTATAACAGGTTACACGGAGTTTGTTTGGGTTTGTAGTAGACCTGTTCTAGAACGATATTATAGGCGCAGTAAAGGCTAAGATGACCTATACAAGTGTTTCACTGGTGTAAATATAGGTACTTGAGAAGACTTGCTCCAATCAGTTATACATGTAATAGACTACAAGAAGTAATTATAAATCCGCAATAAGGTCATACGCCAGTAATAGTAATTTATAGAACGAAATGCACTTAGTACCATTGTTACTTGCTACTTGATCTTATAGTGGTGTATATAAGTCAACTTTATGTGCCAATTATAAGTGAATTACTTAGTTCTACAGTAGTTTTGGTATTATTGTGGGCTCTCGAATGTTGTTATAGTCTTAATTACTATATAAAGGCTTCTTGAAAAGTATTCTTCGTGATGTCCATCTGAGCTTTTTAAAATTTATCGCACCTTCAAGGCCATTTTGAATGCTGTTAGGACTTATATTATTTTTAAGCACAACTTAGTAAATACGCCGTGTTCAATGGGCGAACGAAAATTGAGATGTAAAACACAATATATTTCAACGGAAATACTTGCGTGTTTGCCGTTCAAAAAATTTATCGCACCTTCAAGGCCATTTTGAATGCTGTTAGGACTAATATTATTTTTAAGCACAACTTAGTAAATACGCCGAGTTCAATGGGCGAACAAAAATTGAGATGTAAAACACAATATACTTCAACGGAAATACTTGCGCGTTTGCCGTTCAAACATGTATGCACGTACACGTGCGAAATACTTACTTGTTAATACATTTTATTTAATATAGATTAAATTACCTTTCATTTGCTTTTTTTTTCATCAACCTCACAACACAATTCACAAATGTTTAAAGTAAGTAGCTAGTGATAGAAGCGTGGAGTACTGGCCTGTTACATTTATTTATTTATTTTACCATTTATTTCAGGCATCTAGACCCATAAAACAAATACCTTACAGACTAACATACATATTCATATTCATTATTATAATATGTTATAGAAGCCTGATAAAGTCCTGGCCCATGAACAACATCGTTCATCGTTTTCATACATTTGACGGCATCTCTCATCACAACAAAAAAAGTATCTGTAAGTAAATTTCAGCTTAAAGAAAACAAGGAATCATCGAAACCTCATTTCAAATTAAACAATTCCTACAAAAAGTTAAGGAAATACTGATTCTTTGTTGATAGTAGTAGTTGTCGTTATTACTATAATATAACCGAAATATTTTAATCTACACTGTAGTACTGTTTATTTAAATTAACACCTAATTGTATTATTGTAGTCTGCAGTGGGTTGCGATAAATATAGGTAATTTTTTTTTCATTAAGTAGAAAAGGATAGGTACGTAACATTAAATGAATATTCTGTCCATACTTTCATACTTCCATACTTACTTTAATTATTACTTACTAAGTTACTAATATTATAAATGCATAAATGTGTCTGTCTGTCTGTTACCTCTTCACGCTTAAACCGCTGAACCGATTTTGCTAAAATTTGGCATGGAGATACCTTGAGTCCCGGGAAAGGAGTTGCGGGCGTCCTCTAGTCTATACAAATAACATAAAAAATAGAGGAAACCTTTGTATTTTTGTGTCTGTATTTTTGTAATGAATAAACTCAAAAACTACAAAACCGACTTTAAAGTTACATATTTCACCATTAGATTGCTACATTATCCCTAAGTAACAAAGACTACTTTTTACCGTCAGAAAATAGCTTTCCCTAAGGGAAAATTTATTTTTTCCGGGTGTCGCAGCGACAGAAGGTTAGTTTTTTAATAAATTACTTAAAAATGGTTAACTAAATATCTTAATATGAATATATGTAATATGATAGATAAAAAATTATATATTTTTATTAACTAAATATAAAGGTTTTCTAAACTATTACAACTGGAACCTTCTCAACCAAGCTTTGTTTCAGAAGGTTCCACTCTTACAATGATAACAAAGACAAACCTTAGGTAAAATTATAAATAAACATGTTTTACAAAATCTTTATTTGATTTGATTTGATTGAATTATGCAGTCAACTATTGTTCTCTTTTTTCTCTTCTATTCTCAAAAATTTCTTTGAATAAAAAAGTATGACTTAATAAATTATATTATAAGGTATAGTGCGTTTTATCAAATAATTCCTTTGCCGTCATGTTGGCACTAATGCAAATTAATGCTGCCACATTACCCTTACTGTGCTACCTTAAATTAGGGGAGATAATATGTTATCAAAAAATGCACTTAAAGAAAATTGTAAATAATTCTAACAGCTTTCACTCGCGGCTCTGCTCACGTTAACGTCTATCCCTCGGGGACCGTTATTTTTCTCGGGATAAAAGCTGCCCTATGTCCTTCTCCATGCTCCAGGGTTCCAGTCTCCAGACAACGTGTACCTATGAAAGTTTTATGATGATCCGCTTAGTACTTTATGTGTGAAGGCGTAACCAGCAAAGTCACTTTCGCATTTACTAGCTAAAAGCCGAGCTTTGTGAGGGCTCGCGTCATCACACCTTCACTGATTGATGATAACACATTTACATGTAAATACTATGTTAAAGCACAAATCAATAGGCGTGATAGTTTTTCCGTAAAGTATACCACAAAATGTAAGTACAGGTTGTGAGAAGTACTAGGGCTCGCTTCGCTCGCCCTGATAATATTATTGTACAAGCTTTTACCCGCGCCTTCGTTCGCGTGTATGTAGTTTTCATTACTAGAAGTGCGTTTCATCAAATAGTTCCTTTGCCATCACGTAAACACGGTAGACATGCTCTGCATGTATTCATAAGTTTTACTGTGTTTAAGGGTGACTAAACTGACGCTGGTAACCCTATTTCACTAAGCCGTAATGGCGGCAACCCGAGTTTAATGGAATTATTGGGGCCTAGTTACGTTTTTCACGTTCACAAAACTCTTTCACTCTTAGCACCATCATTCTTTCACCGCTCTTTAATGTTTTCGTCATGATTTTCGTCAAGTATATCTATAAATAATAAGAGAATATGTTTAGACGAATACCATAATGATACAAAAATCCATGTTAGTCTTATTTATTTAATATAGGTAACAACAAAATACTTTTTGATCTTATAATTTGTAGATACTTTAACCAAGTTGATTTGGACAAAACTGCTGAGAACTTAATTAAACATTAACGGCCATATGAATAAAAACTTAGCGAGGGTTTTAACTACGTTTTTACTATGTTAAAACCTGTTATAAACCCTCGCTAAGTTTTTATTCATACAACCGTAAGTGTGTACGGTTTCTGTAGGTATCATACAGTGTGTTTGTTAACAAAGTAAACAACTATCAGGTATACTTGAAATAATATTTGTGGTTGTGTAAAACCTACTTGACTGTATTTAGGTATTTCAATTGGTTCATTGTCGCATGGTGCAGTATCAATAAAGAAGATATTATCTTCTTCTTCTATGGGTTGACTAGTTTCCTTAGTTTCTTCTAAATCTTCCGGCCAAATGTCTAGTTCTAAGTCTGTGTCATCACCGTCTACGTCAATATTATGGTCGCAATTTAATTGGATGAGCCTAAGTAAGAATTCTTTGACTTGTTTCTTGTAGGCATTTGCTAAACGTGTATCTTTGAACCTTATTGTCACTAGAGGAGTTCTGTTTTCGCATCCCACTACTCCCAAATCTGTGTTGGACGCCGGGGAGTCAATAACCATGTCCTCATTAAACAATATCGTGTTGGATTCGTCCACATTCTTTTTACTCGAGTCATCATCACTGAAGGTAATATCGTTTGTATCAATGTTGATTTGAACAATGTTGTCTGTTTTCCCTCCATTCGTGTCGCCCGACTGAGATTGGTCAGTTGAATTTAAATCTTCCGTAATATCAACAATATCACATATTTCTTGGTTTCCTTTCTTTAAATCTGCGTTCTTAGAAGGTGTAGTTGCAGCGTCAGCTTTCAAAACCTTCTTTTTAGACTCCTTGCATTCATCGTCACTGCTTAATTCTATATCGTCGTTGTCCAACTCGTATATTATGTCATTAACGCCCGCTTTTCTTTTCGCCATTATATTTAAAACACGTCATTAACTTTATATTATAATTTAGCGATATCCTTATTTTGTCTAAATAGCACTATTTATTCATAATTTCCATTTGTATTTTTCTCACGAATTCACGCTGGATTCTGGAAGTCGATGATCCTGTCAAGTGGTCTGTCATCTGTCGACTGTCAGTAATCAGTTGTCATAAAAATCACCACAGATAAAATCACAGACAAATATCGTTTTCGGCATCTGCATTCTGCAGTCTGCACTCTGCACTGCCCCGGACAGGGTGGGCTGAAATAAGCGAATACGGAAGGATACGGAAATAAGCGAAGTTTAAATTAAGAACATAAACTATGTACTTAGGCTATGTTCTGAAATGTACTGCGACCACTGCACGGTGCTATCACTGTAGAAAAAATTAAAAATCGTTCCGTATGGAGTTGCAGTAGGTACACTGCCGCAGTACCCTAGTGAAATATATGACGTCATCAATCGTCGCCATATTGTACTGTGAGCACTGGGCGTTTTCGAGGTAGATATGGCACTCGCACTCAGAAAAAAGATAGGCTTCTTTTTTCTGAGCACTCGCAGTACTTTGATCACGTGATCAGTCAACTGCCAAAAGTCAACTGTCAAGTGTCAAAACCACTCGAGTGTCTAACGTTTTAAAACAATACCTACAGTTTAATCCCAAAGTTATAAATTTCTGTAATTAATTTGGATTAATACTGGATTAATAATAATAAAACACCGGAAGAATTGCAAAAATTAACCTTAATATCGTCACTGGAATGGAAAAGTCCACTGACCTCTGTGTATTATAGAGGTCAGTGGAAAAGTCGCTGAAGCGCCATTTTGGTCATATAGAGTTATACATATATTTGGAATCAGCAGATTTTTCTGCGTCGAATGATCGGGGTTTCAAAGCAATCAGAGTAATTTTGTGGTCAGTTAGCAAAATGAAAATTGGCATTATTTTATAAATCTTTTCGCTGAATGACGCTCAAAACGGTTTTTTTACACCTATGTTGCTTAAGTTATTTTTCTATTACTTATTTGGAGCGTGAATAACACTTCAGCGATTATTCCATTAGCTCGTATTGCTTACTATGGCGCATCAGCAATTTTTGCTTTCTCTAAAAAGTTAAGTTATGGCGGTTAAGCGAAAAGGTCCTCTAGTCATTTCAATAATGATATTGTTAAGTCAAAAGTGTCTACTGATAAGAGGAAAATACTGCGTTTTAATCATTTTTACCTATATTTTTTTATAGTTTCTGTGATGTCAGATATTTTAATCGAATAAAGATTGTTTAATCAAAGTGAAAATAGCGAAAATAATGCTAAATTCAAGACTTTATAAATGGACTTCAGACATTGATTACTGTATCACCCTAGTAACAAAGTTCTCCTATAGTGCACAGTTTATAGGCTTGCAGCACTTGTAACTCTTTCTTAATGGTTTTACTACTAAGCTTATAACAGGTTACACGGAGTTTGTTTGGGTTTGTAGTAGACCTGTTCTAGAACGATATTATAGGCGCAGTAAAGGCTAAGATGACCTATACAAGTGTTTCACTGGTGTAAATATAGGTACTTGAGAAGACTTGCTCCAATCAGTTATACATGTAATAGACTACAAGAAGTAATTATAAATCCGCAATAAGGTCATACGCCAGTAATAGTAATTTATAGAACGAAATGCACTTAGTACCATTGTTACTTGCTACTTGATCTTATAGTGGTGTATATAAGTCAACTTTATGTGCCAATTATAAGTGAATTACTTAGTTCTACAGTAGTTTTGGTATTATTGTGGGCTCTCGAATGTTGTTATAGTCTTAATTACTATATAAAGGCTTCTTGAAAAGTATTCTTCGTGATGTCCATCTGAGCTTTTTAAAATTTATCGCACCTTCAAGGCCATTTTGAATGCTGTTAGGACTTATATTATTTTTAAGCACAACTTAGTAAATACGCCGTGTTCAATGGGCGAACAAAAATTGAGATGTAAAACACAATATATTTCAACGGAAATACTTGCGTGTTTGCCGTTCAAAAAATTTATCGCACCTTCAAGGCCATTTTGAATGCTGTTAGGACTAATATTATTTTTAAGCACAACTTAGTAAATACGCCGAGTTCAATGGGCGAACAAAAATTGAGATGTAAAACACAATATACTTCAACGGAAATACTTGCGCGTTTGCCGTTCAAACATGTATGCACGTACACGTGCGAAATACTTACTTGTTAATACATTTTATTTAATATAGATTAAATTACCTTTCATTTGCTTTTTTTTTCATCAACCTCACAACACAATTCACAAATGTTTAAAGTAAGTAGCTAGTGATAGAAGCGTGGAGTACTGGCCTGTTACATTTATTTATTTATTTTACCATTTATTTCAGGCATCTAGACCCATAAAACAAATACCTTACAGACTAACATACATATTCATATTCATTATTATAATATGTTATAGAAGCCTGATAAAGTCCTGGCCCATGAACAACATCGTTCATCGTTTTCATACATTTGACGGCATCTCTCATCACAACAAAAAAAGTATCTGTAAGTAAATTTCAGCTTAAAGAAAACAAGGAATCATCGAAACCTCATTTCAAATTAAACAATTCCTACAAAAAGTTAAGGAAATACTGATTCTTTGTTGATAGTAGTAGTTGTCGTTATTACTATAATATAACCGAAATATTTTAATCTACACTGTAGTACTGTTTATTTAAATTAACACCTAATTGTATTATTGTAGTCTGCAGTGGGTTGCGATAAATATAGGTAATTTTTTTTTCATTAAGTAGAAAAGGATAGGTACGTAACATTAAATGAATATTCTGTCCATACTTTCATACTTCCATACTTACTTTAATTATTACTTACTAAGTTACTAATATTATAAATGCATAAATGTGTCTGTCTGTCTGTTACCTCTTCACGCTTAAACCGCTGAACCGATTTTGCTAAAATTTGGCATGGAGATACCTTGAGTCCCGGGAAAGGAGTTGCGGGCGTCCTCTAGTCTATACAAATAACATAAAAAATAGAGGAAACCTTTGTATTTTTGTGTCTGTATTTTTGTAATGAATAAACTCAAAAACTACAAAACCGACTTTAAAGTTACATATTTCACCATTAGATTGCTACATTATCCCTAAGTAACAAAGACTACTTTTTACCGTCAGAAAATAGCTTTCCCTAAGGGAAAATTTATTTTTTCCGGGTGTCGCAGCGACAGAAGGTTAGTTTTTTAATAAATTACTTAAAAATGGTTAACTAAATATCTTAATATGAATATATGTAATATGATAGATAAAAAATTATATATTTTTATTAACTAAATATAAAGGTTTTCTAAACTATTACAACTGGAACCTTCTCAACCAAGCTTTGTTTCAGAAGGTTCCACTCTTACAATGATAACAAAGACAAACCTTAGGTAAAATTATAAATAAACATGTTTTACAAAATCTTTATTTGATTTGATTTGATTGAATTATGCAGTCAACTATTGTTCTCTTTTTTCTCTTCTATTCTCAAAAATTTCTTTGAATAAAAAAGTATGACTTAATTATTATATTATAAGGTATAGTGCGTTTTATCAAATAATTCCTTTGCCGTCATGTTGGCACTAATGCAAATTAATGCTGCCACATTACCCTTACTGTGCTACCTTAAATTAGGGGAGATAATATGTTATCAAAAAATGCACTTAAAGAAAATTGTAAATAATTCTAACAGCTTTCACTCGCGGCTCTGCTCACGTTAACGTCTATCCCTCGGGGACCGTTATTTTTCTCGGGATAAAAGCTGCCCTATGTCCTTCTCCATGCTCCAGGGTTCCAGTCTCCAGACAACGTGTACCTATGAAAGTTTTATGATGATCCGCTTAGTACTTTATGTGTGAAGGCGTAACCAGCAAAGTCACTTTCGCATTTACTAGCTAAAAGCCGAGCTTTGTGAGGGCTCGCGTCATCACACCTTCACTGATTGATGATAACACATTTACATGTAAATACTATGTTAAAGCACAAATCAATAGGCGTGATAGTTTTTCCGTAAAGTATACCACAAAATGTAAGTACAGGTTGTGAGAAGTACTAGGGCTCGCTTCGCTCGCCCTGATAATATTATTGTACAAGCTTTTACCCGCGCCTTCGTTCGCGTGTATGTAGTTTTCATTACTAGAAGTGCGTTTCATCAAATAGTTCCTTTGCCATCACGTAAACACGGTAGACATGCTCTGCATGTATTCATAAGTTTTACTGTGTTTAAGGGTGACTAAACTGACGCTGGTAACCCTATTTCACTAAGCCGTAATGGCGGCAACCCGAGTTTAATGGAATTATTGGGGCCTAGTTACGTTTTTCACGTTCACAAAACTCTTTCACTCTTAGCACCATCATTCTTTCACCGCTCTTTAATGTTTTCGTCATGATTTTCTCACGAATTCACAGTAAAATTATGAAAACTCGCAGAGCATGTCAACCTTGTTTACATTATTGACAGACAGGGATGCCAACATGACGGCAAAGGAACTATTCGATGAAACGCACTATATAACCACGTGTTTTTTTACTTTAGAAAATACTAGAGCTGCCTATGAAGAGTCAATTGACGAGATTTGTGGTAATGCGCTACCCACTTTACTAGGTAAACGGTAATATTGTCACCGGAAACATCTGCGAATCAATCATCTACCCCTTCAAAGTCATCGTCATCTAAGCATATTACGAAAAGCACTGTTAACGAACCAGTTGACGAGAAATGTGTTGATGACGACAAGACTAAAACAGCAAATTATACGTCAAAAATTTCATTTGTTTTCAGGTCGCTAAGAAAAGAAACAGTTATTTAATATCACAAATTTATTACTGAAAATACAAACTAAAATAAAATATACAAATATATACGGTAATTTAATTGAATTACTTGTACTTTAGTATTCGTCATTCGATTACTACATTTTAAAATGTCTTAAAACACTTTAGCTAATTTAACCAGGTCATGTTGGTTCATTTTGGACGTTAAGAATAAAATACCAGCTGATAAGAGACAATAATGGGCGGTAAGCAAAAATCACTGTTAGAAATATATAAAGTGATGGTAAGTTCAGTGAAATTGAACTATTCTTTTTTGGAGGTTAGCGACTTTTCCAGGCTCTAAATTTTTAAAGTTAGTTCTGATATTCGCTGAAGCGCCACTTATCTTCCAAATTAATGCGATATTAGATTAGGTATTAGCTTCAAAAAATGACAACAAAATCATCCATACAATAGGTTTTGGAATTTCCAAAATCGGTTAAAGGGTTGCAAAGATATGATTTTTTTTTCCAAAAATTAAAACTTTAAAACGCTCTCTCCTAAAGTTGCCTATATGGAGGTTAGCGACTTTTCCATTCCAGTGACGATATACTGTGTTGAAAATGTTCAATACGAGCTGTAAAAAATGCGGCTGATAGATCATGATAGTATACTGGATTGCGTTCCGTTTTAAATAGTAACCAGTATACCAACAGTATACTAACTATAAAGGAACGGTTTCGCAGTATACTAAAATGACGTCACACTCTGCAGTGGTCGCAGTACATTTCGGAACATAGCCTAAGTCCACGTGCTTCGTGGATCATCATAGTGCAATACGTAGTTTATGTTCATAATTCAATTTCGGCTGTTTCCGTATCCTGTCGACCCACCCTGCCCCGGGGGCCGGGGCAGTGCAGATGCCGAAAACGATAAAAAAGAAATTATTAGGCTTCAGCCAAGCCTACGCGTCAGTAACGCGGGACGCGGGATGGGAGCTTGGAATTTGGATGGGAGCTCCTACAACGCGAAACTGATGAGCACACCAGCTGCGCGTCGCTCAGTGCGTGCGCGACTGCAGTGCCAAACCGTAGATTATTCCCGCTCTGCCAATGCGAATTGCGAACGTCTCGCGTTGGAGATGTTCTCGCTTCGCAGTAGCTTTGATCGCGTAGATTTGGCCGAAGCTTAACACTTTCACAATTTTTTTTCACCTTTTATCTGGATTCTGGACACATAACCATAGTAATAGGAGGGGAAGTAGGGTAACTCCGGCCCATTCCGCGATTTAATTACCTACTGCCTTAGGGTTGTCAATTTTAGGCGGCGGCGGCGCGGCGGCGTTGTGATGTGGGAGTGGCAAGTGGCTATTCCGCGCTTCGTTCGCAACCGCGTGAGCAGCGGCAACGTCGCGGTCTTCTAAAATAATTGTCCATATTTCGGCCAATTTTAGTGCATATTTGCATGCATATTTCGGCACTTGGATCGTGCATATAATACGATGTCTAAATAAAATTATAAATAAACCCTTTAAAACAACATTTAAAACTAACGCCCGTCTTTTAAAGGTACCTAGTATAAACAAATCTGTTGTTATGATTCGAACATTGCTTTATTGTATACTTAATATCTGATTTACAATAATTAACACACAGCAATATTTATTACTCCTGCGATTATGATCGGACATTTTTGATTCGTTTGGCGCGGCGTGGCGCGACGCGGGCGTGCAGCGTAAAGTCATAGTATAAAAAGTGTTATCCCCGACTGGTATGGTCCGAAAACGTTCCGAGATTTTAATAAGTGTGCGTGCGGAGACGCATTGATACTGTGGCACCCATATTTAAAAAAAAAGTGCATGACATTAGACATATCACATAAGTCCAGCGTTGCCAGAACGTTACTTTTGTAACATTTTACGTTACTTTTGACCCTTGCATGTTACATTCATGTGACATGACTACAGATGTTACTTTTACGTTACTTTTGGTAATTGAAAAAAATATATTATTATTATTATTATTAAGGCTTTTAAATGAACGTGGCGAATAAAGTAACTAACGTCTAACGCTGCCATCATACAAAAATGCTATTTTTGACAGTTCTCCTTTAACAGCAGCGCACCCGCCCACGTTTGTCGCACCTTTGGTTTAAAGTTTTATTTAATGACCGTTATGTTGGTAGACTTGGAGCTAAACAAAATAAAAAGCCTTCGTTAAAATAAAATGTAATTGGCCAATTGCGCTCATAAAGGGTTCAGTACCGTGATACAGCAAAAATAGGCCAAAAATTGTGTTTTTTTTTTTATATAAGAGCCACCCTTATTTTATTATTTCATTTTAATATTTTATATTTATATGGAGTGTAGATCTAGGAGAACTATATCTGTATGTAAAAAGTCTCCACTGAAATGCGTTAAATTAGGGTGGCGCTACAGTAGCAACAGGGTAAATTTTAAATCATTAAAGCAACTTTTATTTCAGCTATTTTAGGTTATATTTTACAAAATATATTGGTAAGTACCCAGTAAATCTATTTATATTTGGTTCCATTCAATTTGTCCTATTCTATTCTATTAAATTTATATTTTGTACATTCATTCCATACCTTTTGCTGCAGCTAATGCCACTCTTGAAGGATTATTCAACTGTTATTTTATATTTACTGCGTACAGCTGGACACTTTTTCAAATATCCCCCATATAAGATAGTTCTCCTCTATCCACACTCCATAATATTTATTAATAAAGTACAGATATAATAAAGGATTTTGTGGAAATTTCAAGTACCTACCTGTTACCATTATTGATATCCAGCAAAAATGCCAAAAAAACAAGTTTGTATGGGAGCCTAATTTTAAACTATTATTTATATTTTGTTTTTAGTATTTAGTTGTTATAGCGTAATTATATGATTAAAGTGTCTCAGTAGTATGTTTTCGTGCATTCTGGATCCCCCCCCCCCCCCCTCCCGTCATTTAAAATAATACTTTTCGCATGACAATATGTAACTTTTGAGCACTGGCAACACTGCTTAAGTCATCAGTGATCAGTGAGTTCAGTCGTGGTTCAGTTACCCCTATATATAAGTTTTTTTTTTTTTTTTTTTTCTTATTTATTAGGCTTGTGTCGAAACCGACAATGCCAGCCTCATAAATTACATCCAAATTATAAACTTCATTACTAACAATTTGCAAACAGATACTAATTAGCTCTACACTTAATAAAATTTAAATACAAATTTACTAGCTCCCAGCAAACAGGATCTTTCGGCTGAGCGAGAATGGCGCTCACACAACCGAGCTGTGTCAGCGCCACCCCCGCATCAGCCTCAAACCTGCGCCTCTCTGACTCCACCCGGGCACACTCCACCAAAGCATGGTAAAGATCTTCCCGCTTCTTACACAAACTACAATCTGGCGACATGCAAACTTTCATCATATATCCAAATGCATTGAGTGGAACGTGCCCGGAGCGAAGTCTCATGAGCGTCGTTAGCCTAATCCTATCTGCTTTTATAGAAATGAACCACGGGATCTTAGGTGGCTCATTACACAGAGTTCTGTACCAAATGCCCTTCTCCATCGATCTTTTATCAAAATGAGTTTTCCATAGGCTGTGGCAATTATTTTTTAGATCCGGCAATAAGTCTGTGAAGAAAGGCGGTTGATGCACTACTATACCCGAGTGTGCCCCCAGCTGCGCCAATTCATCTGCCTGTTCGTTCCCGGTCAAACCTATATGCGAAGGCACCCACTGAAATTTGACATTCACATCGATTCTTTGTAATTCCAAAAGCGAGTCAATTATAACGTAAGCTATGGGTAGCCCTCGTATATATATAAGTTACTCTATGGTTCAGTCATTCGTACAGGTGAACGAAATTCCCGAACAAAAACAAATTTGGGTTCCAAATTTAAACGTAGCTACTAAATTTAATCAGCTAATCTGTGCAAGGTCGACTGTGATTGGCTGATAAAAAAGACCATAGAGAATATAAACTATATCAGAAAAAAAGACGAAAAAGGAGTTTAAAATTCAAAGTTCGATTTTCATTTTGTGAAAATTATTTTGTAGCAACTCATACAAAAATTGTAAATTAAGTGGAATAATTAATGAAAAACGAAAGGTAAGCCACTGTAAAATGTAAATGTAACCGTAAATTGATAAATTGAAGCAAAACATAACTATGTAATACCATGTTCTAATACAAAGTATGTCGTAGTATTATTTGCATATTTGTACATTTACAACTTAAACTATATTAATCCTTCAGGCCCCGCGCGAGCACCGATATGAAAAAGATAGATTATTATTTCATAGAAAATATTATAATGTATATCAGTATGCAGTTAATACTTCAGTCGGAATTTCCAGGAATTGCTATTGTATTCTATTGTTGTTGCGATCACCGGTGCTCGCGCGAGGCCTGAAGGATTAATTTGGAAAATGTTAAAATGTGTATATTGTTTCATTGTATATAATACATAAGGTTGATAAGACGTATACATAATAATTTATGTAAACTGTATGGAAATGTAGTAAATGAAAAATGTTTCATTAATTTCAGATTTTTAGGTCCCTATACTAGTTTGCAACATTTTAGTCTGCAAGCAATAGCTATTATGGAGATTTTAGGAGGAGAAGGAAGGTATGGGATTATGAGTGGTACGGCCACCAAGGAAAAATCCTCTGATCAAGACGTGAGGTGGTATGCAGCTGGCCTGAGCCCACGCGATAGATTTCAGCTGTCGTATACAAGGTGTAACAAAACAAAGTAATGATACTTAAGTGTGTATGTATAAAGGTGCGCGTCCACTGGATCGGAATCGGAGCGTAGGTACGCAGCGGACGGATTTGTTGCTTTACTATTTAATATTTATGGTATTGACTACTGTGAACTGCACTAGAAGTACTGGAACGTCATTCTGCGCCTGACAAATATATGACTACATGACGCGCCGTCCGCACCGTACGTCCCGATTCCGACCTGGTGGACGCGCAGCTTTAATCCCCTCCCTATATAGAGTTTACTGTATAAGCCAATCAAGTAGTTAGTAGAGTAGCATAGACAGCTATTCTATTATATTTGTAAATAAAATACATAAAACTGTACTGTAATATTATTAATAGAAATCAACAAAAGCTTGTGGATTAAATCTGTTTTACTGTTTAATTTACCTTATTACCTATTTATTTAGCTATGTACAATAATTTTTATTGAAATAAAACATTTATTTGAGCTCATTTCTTTTTTCTTTTTTTTTTTAATTTTTGGTATGTTTAGAGTGAAAGGTTTTGCACTTAAAAATTTCTCGTTTAGTTTCAAATTAAAAAAATAACGGATGTTTATTTTTTTTCTTCTAAGTCCGACCTCTTGTTACGTAGTATACAGTTTACATCCTCTTTGCATTCGTATTTCGGAAGCACAGAGTACCTTTTTATATATAGGAATTTTAAAATATTATTTCTAAATTTATGTTCGGAAGAGTCTGTGTTCGGAACAGGGCTTCATAACGTTATCGAATTACAGAAAAAATATCGTTACGTACCGTTATTTTCATAATGGTAGCCAGATAACGTTATTTTTTTAACGATATTTAGTAAAATAACGTTATATTTACCGTTATTATTATAACGATATTTTTTCGATAAGTATAAACGAAAAAATATCGTTATGATAATAACGGTAAATATAACGTTATTTTCTGGTATCAGGTATGCGATCGTGCACGGTACACTAAATCTCACTCGCAGCCCACTTTTTTTGCGAGATTTGTGTGAAAATACAAAGAAAAAGTACACCTTATAAGCGGGATTACGTTTAGAAAATTTTCCCGCTTGTCATGACTTTCTTGACGGACTATAACGTTATCAAAGAACATATATTTACCGTTATAAATCCTATATAACGTTATAACATTAACCGCTATTAATATCAATTTTTAACGTTATTTTTAATATCGGTTAAATTTTCATAACGTTATCTATGCCCTTGAAGCAGTAACATTATGAAAAAATAACGTTATTTGAAGCCCTGCCGCGTAGGCGAGTTTGACAGCTGTCAAACTCGTATGCAGCTACTTCACTTCGTGTGAATTTGACAGTTTTGACGGTTCGCAGCAAACCGTCAAATTTGACACGTGGGCTTAGTGCTGCCAATTTAACAAATATCTGCCATTTTGCCTTATAAATTATAATATAAGGAAAAATATTTATTGTATTAAATTTAACGCAAAACTTAACTCTTACGGCTCCAGTCTTTACTTTTAAAATAATTGGGGTTTTAGAATAGAATAGATTTTTTTTATTTGTACAAAAACTAAACTACAGAAGAAACACGCTAAAAGAATCCGTACAAAATATAGGCGGTCTTACCGCTAAATTGTTTTTTTTTTACATAATTTTTTGCTCTCTAATGCATGCGCTCTTTGTCTCCACATACGAATTTGTGATTTTTTACTTGGACATTTCTCGAAATTTGTTTTTAGTTATTAGTATAAGCTGTGCTTTTGATTATTCTTCTTGAATAGTTAATTAATATTTTCAACCCAGCTCTAACGCAACCAAAATTTTAATGAGAGGTTTTCTTACTTTTTATCTCCACCAGACGGCGCGACGATAGACACTTCTAGATCTTCTAGGTTCCCCATCGATCTGAAATTATCTGCAGGTTGGCATCACGGATACATATTGGTAGTGTTTCTAAAAAATATCAGTGTACTGTCAAGTGTGGTATAAATCAAAATATCTTAAGTCTAAGCGATCATTGGCCTAAGCGATAAGGCCTAAGCGGCAGTATACTGGTAATGGTAATGAAAAGCTTGTCAAACTGAAAACTGATAAGTGACAACAGTTTTGGCGGCCATGTTACTTGCAAACTTCTTCTACTTTTTATTGTTGGTGTGGTTTTTATTATTTTTTCCCAAATTGTGTTATAAGGTATTTGATGTTCACTATTGGTAAAATATT